>JAZGTH010000064.1:7127500-7192500 GCA_036877525.1 Chromobotia macracanthus
CAAAATAACACCAGAAAAATGACACCAGAACAAAATGAACAGAACAAAATGACACCAACCAAGACAAAATGACAAAACCAACAAAATGACACCAGAACAAAATGACACCAGGACAAAAATGAAGAAAATGACACCAGAACAAAATGACACCAGACCAAAATGACACCAGGACAAAATGACACCAGGACAAAATGACACCAGGACAAAATGACACCAGGACAAAATGACACCAGAACAAAATGACACCAGAACAAAATGACACCAGAACAAAATGACACCAGAACAAAATGACACCAGACCAAAATGACACCAGACCAAAATGACACCAGGACAAAATTACACCAGGACAAAATTACACCAGACCAAAATGACACCAAAAAGAACACCAGAACAAAATGACACCAGACCAAAATTACACCAGGACAAAATGACACCAGACCAAAATGACACCAGACCAAAATGACACCCAAGACAAAAGACACCGAACAAAATGACACGGACAAAATGAAGACACCAGGACCAAAATGACACCAGAACAAAATGACACCAGAACAAAATGACACCAGAACAAAATGACACCAGACCAAAATGACACCAGAACAAAATAACACCAGAACAAAATAACACCAGACCAAAATGACACCAGGACAAAATGACACCAGGACAAAATGACACCAGAACAAAATGACACCAGACCAAAATGACACCAGACCAAAATGACACCAGGACAAAATGACACCAGACCAAAATGACACCAAGACAAAATGACACCAGGACAAAATGACACCAGGACAAAATGACACCAGACCAAAATGACACCAGGACAAAATGACACCAGGACAAAATGACACCAGACCAAAATGACACCAAGACAAAATGACACCAGAAAATGACACCAGGACAAAATGACAGACAAAATGACACCAGAACAAAATGACACCAGACCAAAATGACACCAGGACAAAATGACACCAGGACAAAATGACACCAGAACAAAATGACACCAGAACAAAATAACACCAGACCAAAATGACACCAGAACAAAATGACACCAGGACAAAATGACACCAGAACAAAATGACACCAGAACAAAATGACACCAGAACAAAATGACACCAGGACAAAATGACACCAGAACAAAATGACACCAGAACAAAATGACACCAGGACAAAATGACACCAGAACAAAATGACACCAGAACAAAATGACACCAGAACAAAATAACACCAGACCAAAATGACACCAGACCAAATGGACTACCAGGACAAAATTACACCAGGGCAAAAATACACCAAGCCAAAAAAAAACCAAACCAAAAAAACCCCCCCCCAAAAAAAAACCCCGAAAAAAAAAACCCCCCAAAAAAAAAACCCCCCCCAAAAAAAAAACCCCCCCAAAAACCCCCGACCAAAATAACACCAGAACAAAATGACACCAGACCAAAATAACACCAGGACAAAATTACACCAGAACAAAATGACACCAGAACAAAATAACACCAGGACAAAATAACACCAGAACAAAATAACACCAGACCGTTTGTTGGGAGATTTAATACTCGCTTTTCTCCTTTTTTTTTCCCCCGGGGGGTGAAGAAAAAAAAAAAGGGGGGGGAAAGGAGAGAAGGGGAGGCGTAACGGAGAAATGGAGGACGTAACGGAGAGAGGGAGGAGAAACGGAGGACGTAACAGAGAGAGGGAGGAGAAACGGAGGACGTAACGGAGAAGCGGAGGACGTAACAGAGAGAGGGAGGAGAAACGGAGGACGTAACGGAGAAACAGAGGATGTAACGGAGAAACGGAGAATGTAACGGAGAAACGGAGGACGTAACGGAGAAACGGAGGACGTAACGGAGAAACGGAGGACGTAACGGAGAGAGGAGGAGAAACGGAGGACGTAACAGAGAAACGGAGGACGTAACGGAGAGAGGGAGGAGAGAAACGGAGGACGTAACGGAGAGAGGGAGGAGAAACGGAGGACGTAACGGAGAGAGAGAGGAGAAGAAACGGAGGGCGAAGCGAGAGAGGAGACGGACGGAGAGAGGAGAAACGGAGGACGTAACGGAGAAACGGAGGACGTAACGGAGAGAGGAGGAGAAACGGAGGACGTAAAGGAGAGAGAGAGGAAGGAGGAGTAAAGAGAGAGGAGGGACGGAGGAGGAGATAGAGGAGAAAGAGAGAGAGAAGCGAGAGGACGTAACGGAGAGAGGGAGGACGTAACAGAGGACGTAACGGAGAGAGGAGGAGAAACGGAGGGACGTAACGGAGAGAGGGAGACAGAGAAACGGAGGACGTAACGGAGAGAGGGAGGAGAAACGGAGAGAGGAGAAACGGAGGACGTAACAGAGAAATGGAGGACGTAACGGAGAGAGAGAGGAGAAACGGAGGACGTAACGGAGAGAGGAGGAGAAACGGAGGACGTAACGGAGAGAGAGAGGAGAAACGGAGGACGTAAAGGAGAGAGGAGGAGATACGGAGGACGTAACGGAGAGAGAGGAGGAGAAACGGAGGACGTAACGGAGAGAGAGAGGAGAAACGGAGGACGTAACGGAGAGGAGGAGAAACGGAGGACGTAACGGAGAGAGGGAGGAGACACGGCAAGGATATACGTAACCGGGATGTGAGCTGTATCGGCGGAAGACGGATCCGGGCGTCCAGTGACAAACCAAACAGCGATATGAGGAGACAGTCCGGAGAAAACGAATTAAACATTCAGGATACCGAGCTGATCTGATCTCACACGTTTGTGTTATTTAACCAGAAGCAGCGGAATAAAGTGGCGTGAATCCGTATTGTGATCCACTTCAGCGACTGCGTGTGAGCTGTAAACCGGCGTGTGTTAAACCAGCCTGGTTTGTTCTCTGAAGAGTTGATTTCCAGACGTCCACGTCCTCTAAAGGCTGGTAGGTGTGCGTGCACCCGGCCAACAGAAGCGACTCCTGCATTAATGTTGATCCGGTGTCCGATAATCATCGATCCGATGTCGTGCAGTCTGTCTGCCGTCGCTGTAAATGGGTCAGTGTGTCCGGGAGTTGTATTGACTCAGACTAAATGAGTACACAGCTGATCTCATGCGCTTCGTATTGGGGAAAAGGTCCGCAGTGACACTTTGCAGCAAACCGACCTTGATCCAGTTCACACGACTGAGGTTTTGCCATCCTGTCCTGGGATCAGTGCTGGCGAGCTCACGGCCGTGCTTGGGTTCGAGGTTTTTGACGTGGTATTAGATAACAAACAATCCTACAAGACTGCAATGCTTTTCTTTAGTTATTATAAGAGTGTTATGATCAAAAGCTGAACTTGAATCGTAAGCAGTCAGTGACTTTAACTCTTGTGCTTTTCTCTTTTTAAATCACAGATGAGAGGGTGTTTGTCTTATTGCAGTCTATTTAAAACATCTTTGATTAAATATAAAATACACATTGTACACAGAGTACACATTGATCTGCCGGTGACCACTTGGTGCCTCTTGGGCAGGAGTGGGAAATTGTACGCTTAAGATGTAATCCAGTTTAGCTATTAACTTTTCAATGGTCAGGGCTGGCTGAACAAGGTCACTGGTTGAAGTTTGCTCTGACAGTCTTCGCTCCACAGCTGCAGGCTCACATATTGTGGCCGAGGTTCAAAGGCTAACGCACAGAGAACTTATCTCACATTTCACTGCAGAGCTGGCTATAGAGGAGCAAATGAGTCGATCAGTGCCACTGTGCTTTAATTTAACACCAATTGATTGAGTTCTGTGGCTAATCATATGTGAAGTAAAGCTGTTCTTAACTAGTGCTTTACTAAATATACTGCAAAAAATAAATCAGTAACTACAGCTGACATAACGACAAGTAACAATCTTTAACCTAACATTAACAAAGAACTGTAACAGAGTCTATAACAATAATGAAGTTTATTTGTGAGAAAAGAGTTTCATTCAAAGTGTAGTTAAAGCTTTTTTATGCCAATTGATTTAACTTATAGAACAGGGTCCTCAAAGAGATGAGAATAAATAAAAGATAATAATATATACACAGTGTACGTATGTTGGGGTTACTAGTACCTAAATTTGTCAAGCATCAAAAATATCCAGTTAAAGTCTGTGAGCAAATGTAAACCTTTCAAACTCAGATCTTTTTTAGACATGTACTTCCCAGTATCTGACCTTCTGAATCATAAAAATCTTTTGTGCCTGGAACAAAAAGCCTTTTTATTATTGTACACAAAGTCTGCATCATCTTACATATAATCCCTTTAATTTTGTGTTATTTTTGTTCCGATTACCCATATCTGTTATTTTGCCATGATTGTGAAGTCAGTGACCTGTAACCCACACAGATCTTGTCAGAGTACGTGTGTCTGTCCTTCAAACCTCTCCAGTGACTTTGACCTTTGGATTGTGTCACAGAACAGATAGGGGAGGGGAACGTTGTGTGCAGAAATCGTGTGAGACTATCTGAGTGTCTGAAAGTGTGTAAAGCGTCGACTGAATGACAGCCAGCAGGACCAGTGAATGAGCCTCTGAGAAAGACAAAGAAATGGCTTTCTCTTTACACAGCATTCTGTACCAGGTGCTGTAGCTGAAAAGAGGCAAAACAGTGCAGATATACATTAAAATGAAGCAAAAAAACAATCACAGCTTTATATAATCATACACAGAAGAAAAACAAGAAAGATAAATTATTACACAAGTCCTGACTGTCTTGCCACGTGTACAGCCAGTGTTGTTTCTGATCCAGTCTGGCTTTGTTAAGCTCATTTTAGTTTAGTTTTAAACTCATTTTATTTTAAGGAGGTTTAATTTAGTTTTTGAGGAAGATGGTGGTTTAGACTAATGGTAGTTTATTATGTATCATGTAATCACTTCATACACTTTCTGACACAGACACCAGACGTTTTATAAACTCTTGTTTGGAATGAGTACTTGTGTTTATTCATTGTGATCAATGTGTTGATGTCTTTATCTTTTGTTGGCAGGGTTCCTGATGCCCAGTTTGAAGTGACCTGTTGTCTTCTGACACCAGAAGCGTGTGAGTGGACTTTCAGTGCACGCCCCACTAAAGACTCTCGTGTGAAAAAGGTAAGCTGGATTTTTTCTGTATATCTTTTAACAGCATTTGGTAAGCAGTGTTTTAAAAGGTGCTATAGTATGAAACTTAACCCTTAAAATGCTGAACGGTTTATTTGTAGCTGACCTGAAGTTAGCAGTAAGACATTTCCAATGGATAGATACATTATGTACATCATGGTGAATAGGTTTGTCAATATTTTTAACAAACTTTTCAATTTTGATTGAGATTGTTCATATGGCCTGTATTTCGAGTTGCTGTCTCTCTCCTGCCTCCTTTCTGTGTCTCTCACAACATTAAATCAATGAACATCAGTCTTAAATCTACAAACAACCCGCATTCAGTGGTGCATTGATTCCCCATCACTTTGACTACATTATGGATCAGCATGGGTTTGATTTGACGGTCACTGCAGCTCGTCTGGATCATTGTGATGGTTGTAATAGATGTTGTAGAAGAGGCTGGTGTGTGTGTGTGTGTGTGTCCTGCTGCTCCAGTGACTCGTGATGACGTTTATCCGGGAGGAAAGTGAAGTTCAGAGACGAACTCAAGTTCATGTTGACGGAAGCGCTTGAGTGTTCAGATGATGTTCAGATGATGTTCAGATGATGTTCAGATGATGTTCAGATGATTTTTGGACACATGCTTTGGACACGTTTGCAGGACGCACGTTTGATCGAGTAAAGGTAAGTTAGCGACGGCTAAGCTTGTTTTGGCCAAGCTAGTTGTCTCTTAGGAAAACAAATCGGACTTTAAACTTTCTTAAACTCACCGGGAAAGCAAAACAGGAATAAATCAAATCAATGAACGAAAGTTCATTAAGTCATGCGTGTGCTGAACGGACCTCAATGAGACGGTTTGATCCAGATGATGAAGGTTAAACGCACACCGAATACTGCCGCCGTTTCCCGGTGAAACGCTTCAGTTTGTGTGAAGAACCGAACCGGAAGTGTTGGATGATGACGTTGTGCGTGTGAACAGACTCCCGGTGCTTCACTTTGCATGTAGAGAAACAAAGTTATCAAAACGTTGTTGCAGTAACGTTAGTAGAACGTTTTCTCAGGTTATAAATCAAACAAGGAGTTCTTAAGTTGTTAGTGCAACGTTTTGAAAACGTTAAAAAACTGAAAAGCATTCACATAACCAGCAGTAACATCTAAAAGCTGGACGTCTCGAACATTTCTACAACTAACAAGTTTTTCTTACTTAATGGAAACGTTTGGGAAACGTTCTAGCAACCTAAAAGTGTTGGCTGGCTGTCCTCACTGTAGCCACATGATCTTACAAAGTTCAGCAGTGGAAAGCTCGTGTGTTTGTTTTAGTGTGAAAAGTGAAGAGCCGGACTGAGATGTGAGCATGTTTAATGGCTTCTGAAGTGTTGGGATGGATTTGTTGTAATGGGAACACAATACAGTCTGAAGAAGCGTCTCTGTTAGTGTGCTGGTGTAGATCAAGTTCAGATGTTGTGTTTCAGCTGGCAGAAAGACTGAGACCCCGAGACGTTCTGCACACTGTAAAGTTACAACACATCATGAAGAACCAGGGGAAAGGTGAGGCGTGTGTGTGTGTGTGCTGATATTCACTGCGTTATAGGGACCAAATGTAAATTTGGACCTTGTGGGTACATTTTCAGCAGGTTTTAAAGTGTCATCAAATGTTAGTTGTTCCTGAGGGGCTCATGAGCGTGACTGTGAGTCCACTGGCGTCTCTTGTGGAGGTTGAATTAGAGGATCGTTCTTCTCTTCTGGATTAATGACTTTAATCTTGTGTGCGTGAACATTGTGGCACTTGGATTATGGACAGACCTGCTCAGACTTCTGCTGTATACATGTACACCGTCTGCTCTCTGTGACAGCAGTATTAGTACTGTAAATCTTTATCCAGTTTTATGGGTATACAAAATGACTTGCACAGTTGTTGCCCATACAGCTTGAGTTTAAAAGCTTTCCAGTGCAAGATTGTGAATTATTTTTGCGTTTTAAAAAGATGAGGGATGCGTAACATTTAATCGTTGTTGCTTTCTCCTTTACACATTAGTTATTAATTTTGAATCGGGACATACAGGAGAGAATAATAAATGTTTGCTTCTCTCTGCCTCTGCTGTGTGTTCTTGATTATTGTCCGCATGTTAATGAAATGAAAATGAGCACAATCATTTTGATCAGAATAAAATCACACGTGATAAATACTGACAGAGCAGTAACTGTAATAAGATTACTGGAAAATATAAAATAATTCTCTGCTTCGTCACAGAACAAAGTCATCTGATTATTTTAATGCTGTTTTAATCACTGCTTAGTACCAACTTAGTGAGTTTTGTGGTGTTATCTGAGTTTACATAACCATTTAAGCCAAATGATACAATTTGTTCATTTTCGCTTTAATCCAAAGTGACTTACTTTGACTTTAGCATTGGTAGGATGCCAATGACTTTAGAGTTGAAGATAAACTCTGCAGATCTGTGGACCTCACTGGAGACTTCTGGACTAGAGACTAAGTACAAGTACTGATTCTTACCAATCTAATGAATCACACCTGAAGCAGCTAATCAAGATCTCTGAGACTGACAGAAACATCCAGACAGGTGTGGTAGTGGAGAAGGTTGAAGTTAAACTCTGCAGCTCTGTGAACCTCCAGGAACATGAACTGGAGATCCCTGAACTAAAAAATGGTCTTGCATCCTTTAGTAACTGTTTCAGGTTTAACCTGCCACTAGCTCTTCTCGTCTCAGTGACCTTCAAGTAGTGATAGAACTAAAACAGAAAAGGTTTCTCCTCCTGCCATTCTCACACTGTCTCCCACTCCTCTGCAGGTATCATGTCTTCCAGAGAGCGACATTCTGACATCTACATAAAAGCAGAACCCAACAGTCCTGAGAGAGAAGGTGGTGGAAGAAACAGCCCGGGTGGGGCCTCCTCAGACTCCTCCCACAGTGGAGGAGGCGGTTCCAGAGGGGAGGGGATCGGGTGCTACTCCCCGCCCCTTTACACGCCCGCGCTGCGCTGTCACTTTAAGGAGGAGGGTGCGGATGCAGCTGACGAGGGTTCTACAGGTGGTGGAGGAGGCCGCTGCAAGTACACGCTAAGCACGCTTCCTAAAAGGCTGTGTCTGGTGTGTGGAGATGTAGCTTCTGGTTACCACTATGGAGTAGCTTCCTGTGAAGCCTGTAAGGCGTTCTTCAAAAGAACCATACAGGGTGAGTGTAGATGCAGCTCAGTTACACGTGTAACTAAATCCTTCTGTGTGAGCCAAAACAGCCAGTTTGTTTAATTTGGGGGGGCAAAATTCCAGGAATGTTGTAAACTTAACAGGAATTTATGGAGATATATGGGAATTATGGTGAGGAGGCGAGTATGTTTATATTTTTGTTGTATATGATACAGTTTGTAAACATCTACACATTTTTGTGATAATTCCTATAAATTACCATTGAAATACAACCTGGAATATTTCCCAAGCATGCAGCCCTAATCTAACGTCCTCTCCATCCACTCCAGGCAATATCGAGTACAGCTGTCCAGCCTCCAGTGAATGCGAGATCACCAAACGCCGCAGAAAGGCGTGTCAGGCGTGCCGCTTCACCAAGTGCCTGAAAGTAGGAATGCTGAAAGAAGGTGAGATGAGACGTGGCCGATTCTCTCTCTGTGATGCACACGGTGTGGTCCAGAGACGAGGGCAGTGGCCTGATGTTCTGACTGTCTCTGTGTGTGTTTGCTGTAGGGGTTCGTCTGGACAGGGTCAGAGGCGGGAGACAGAAGTACAAGAGACGGCCAGAGGCGGCGAACGCCACGTATCAGAGCACGCCCATACCTTTGAGAAAAGAGGGAGAAAAAGGTAATGAGATTATAAATTTAATCACGTACATGAGAAACATTTACATTCATGCATTTGGCAGCCGCTTTTATCTGAAGTGACTTACAGTGCATTCAAGGTGTACAGTATGTGTGTTCTCTGAGAATCGAACCCGCAGCCTTTGTGTTGCTAACACATTGCTCTACCAGTTAAGCTACAGGAACACAATACTAGCACTTTGCATCATACAACCAGGTTATAAAAGTAAACCTATGGCTAACTTCAGTCATTTACATAAAAGGGTAGATTGGTATGATTTCATATAGAAAAGTCAGACTGATTAGCCCTAACTAAGTGCTAGTTGGTCAGACTAGTTCTTAAAACAGTTTTAACTTAACATGTATGTTTACTATAGAGTAAAAGAAGGAATGTAATTGATTAAATGTTAGAATTGAGTAGTCAGCAGGTAACTGTTACAGTTCTGATGTTTCTCTCAGCTTCATCCACCATCATTGTGTCTCATCTGCTGGTGGCCGAGCCAGAGAAGCTGTTTGCGATACCGGACCCACTGCAGCCCGACACGGCCCAGCGCACGCTCACCACCCTCTGTGACCTGGCCGACCGTGAGTTGGTGGTCATCATCGGCTGGGCCAAACACATTCCTGGTGAGTGAGAACCAGACAGACAGCAGGAGGAGACAGAGTCCAAAGAGTGTTCTCCTGTTACTGATTTACAGCTACAGTAAAAGCCACCCCATGCCTCTGTGTGTGGTTTAGATGTTTTAGCTGTGTTACGTTCATTTACATGACACGAGGTGTACATTTTATCAGTGTGTTACTGAGAATAGAACCACGACACTGGTGTTGCAGGTGCCATGCTCTGGCAGTTGAGCTACAGGAACACAGCTGTTTTAAAGTCTGTGTGAACTAGAAGTCACAACCAACTTTACATTAGTATTCTGACGTTTATTTTAATTTTAGATGTAGAATTCGGATTTCACTCTTTAATTCTGTTTATGATGTGGTAGCTAAAGAGTATATATGTGTATACATTGGTCATTAAAACAGTTTAGTTTCTCCATTATGCATATATATATATATATATGTATGTATATGTGTATGTATGTATGTATATGTTTTTTAGTTTTATTTAAATTTGTTGAGTGAATCTCTGCACCCTCTCGTTTCTTTCCTGTCCAGGGTTCCTCTCCCTGTCACTGGCAGATCAGATGTCCGTGCTGCAGTCCGTGTGGCTGGAGGTTCTGGTGTTGGGGGTGGCTTTCCGGTCTCTCAGTTGTGAGGAGGAGGTGGTGTTTGCTGAGGATTTTGTGTTGGATGAGGAGATGTCCCGTGTGGCTGGTCTGACTGAGCTCAGCACGGCCATCAGCCAGCTGGCACGGCGTTTCCGGGCCCTGCAGCTGGACCGCGAGGAGTTCGTCATGCTCAAAGCCATCGCGCTCACTAACTCAGGTGTGACTCCACCCTCTACATTTTCCTACCAGTGACTCATTTACTTCCCGTTTTTTACGGTTATGGTTCACTGGTGACCGTCTGATGCAGACGTAACTGATGTGGGTTTTATTAAACTCTGTAATTGAGGGTGGGTGATGTGTATCAAAGAGAGCCATGACGCATTTGATTACTGTAAACAAGCCACTGAGCCCTCATGTCTGCTTCACCACAGGATTTCCACAGGTTTTGAATCTTGATTTAGTAGAAAACACAATCTCTTCCTCAAATATCTGTGTGTACATGCTAAACATTAACTCTGCCAGCAGTCTAATCCAGATTTGTACTGAACCAAGCCTCAGTGTGAACAAATGTTTTAATGTTTATAGGAATACATTGATGTCGTTTGATCTGCTTTTGCTCATATAAACTATTGTACAAATGTGACGTTACTGTGTTTAAAATGAGGATCTCTGCAGAATTAACTTTTGTAAAACGTGTTTAATAATGAAAACGTTTTTAACTGGGTGTACACAGTACTTCACATTCTGTGCAGATAAAGAGATTGTAAGTTATGACACAACTCAAACGGGAAAAACAACACTGGTGTAAATAATGCAGCGTAAACAGAAGAATAAGTCACTTATTATTTATGATTTAGTAATTTATTCATGCTGTAGAACATACTGGGGAAAAAACTCGGACACAGCGGAAATCACTATATAAACAAGCGTTCATAAAATTAAAATACATGCCTGAAATGTTTCGCGTGATCTTATAGACAGACGATGAGATGAGAGCTGCATGAGAGCTTTTTTAAAAGAACCTCAGAGTGACGCCTCAAAAACTGGCTGATAAAATGCCAAGAAATTGCCAACCAGTGGCTCTCTGCAGCAATCCTCATATGTCCTTTCTGTTTTCTGCTCTCAGATTCAGTATACATTGAGGATATGGACGCTGTACAGAAGTTACGGGACCTGCTGCATCAGGCTCTTCTGGAAATGGAGATCCAGCGACATCCTGATGACCCTCAACGTGCTGGCCGTCTCCTTCTGACCCTCCCTCTCCTCAGACAGACCGCCGGACGCGCCCTAACCACCTTCTATGGCATCAAGACCCGCGGCGGTGTGCCCATGCACAAACTTTTCCTGGAGATGCTGGAGGCCATGATGGACTCGCCCTAGAGTGGTGAACGAGAGGAAACAGATGAGGAAAATCTGGGGTAAACGTTAGCCCGAAGTCTTTTTTGTGGTTGTGCTTTTTCTTGTGAAAACGGCGCAAGGGCTAGAGAAAGCCAAAAGAAAACTTTAGTGACAAAAGGGTTGAATATGAAGATGGCGCTTTGCAGATAACTCGAGGCACTCCTCATAAACGTTCGTTCACGTTTGATTTCACCTTGTCTCAAAATGTTTGTCTTGTCGCACAAACTTGATGGAAAACGGTTTGTGTGGGTTCAACGTTAATCTTTATATCAGTGTTAGTGAAACCACAGGCTGTGAAATTCATCGTCTCATCTCATTCAAACTCATGGCTGTCCTGTTTCCTGAAGATAAGTGTTTATAGAAGCTAAACATTACTGTAAACTCAGAACAATTTACGTGCCAAGGGCATCTGCTGACACTGTAGCAATACAAACTTTTCGCAAAACAACGTAAACAGTTGATGTAGTGATACTAAAGCAAAGATGTGCACAAAATGGTGTCTTCAAATACAGCACTGTCACTAGTTATAATGGACAGTGTGCTTCTTTTGCTTGATAATCTTGGGCTAGAAAGGTGCTTGTTATGTACAGTGTGTTAGTAAGATCTTTGTAATGCGCTTGCCATGTTACAAGACGTTTTAATATGCAAAACATATCAAAAAAGCGTTAAGAGCAACATGGGTGATTATACAAAAACTGCTGCTCGTGGCTAAAGAGGTTTGTTAGAAACGTACTGCAGTTTAGTTTACTGCTATACACCAGTATATTTACTACTATAGTGTAATGTAATATTATGGAAAGCAATATGAAATATTTCATATAGTTAGTTTGATGTCTGCCATTTTTAAAGTGGCTGTGTTTAGCAGCCATCACATATCTGAGACAGATATTACAGATATTACAGTTGAGTTTTGGTGTAGTCACATAGCAAATTAAAAAAATGATGAGTTTGGGCTGTAATAAATGGTATATGCCCCGTCCTTTGTATATTCACCGGTTCAGCAGAATAAGATGATTTTGAGATGTGGTTTGTGTGAATGAGATTATAGGTACAAAGACTGTACATGCTGAACTGAACTGAACATATAAATCAGGGTAAAATCAGGAGGTCTTGAACTCCTGCAGGCCAGCTGATCACTGTACTGCGTTTTGACGTTTTGCTGTGAGTTTTTTGTGCGTTTGGTTCAAATCCACTGTCGGACCTCGTCTGTGTCATGTTGTTCTGACGATTTCCTTGATTCTTCCATCATCTCTGATGATATGACACTGGCCTGTGAACTGAGGCAGCGCCGTTGGAATCATTCAGCATCACTTCTGCATTCTGAAACGTCTGGAGAGACTGATGAGGTTTGTTATTTACCTGGAGGAGAGAAAATATTCTATGCTGTAGTCCTCAATTCATTTTTGAAGTGTGGGAGTCTCATTCTGTGTGATGGTTAAATTCGGAGGCGCAGAGCAACGTTAAATGCAAATTGGAAAGCCCCGCCGAGAATGTGGGGTCAGTTTGAAACTCTTCAGTTTGTTTGTTCGTTTGTTTTCCTGCTGTGTGTCGTCTGTTCATAGTTGTTTGTTTGCAGATGATCGTCTGATATTATGTCATCATACTCTGTTCTACCTTTTATTTATTTGACTCATTTAAAAACAGGAGGAAAAGCCAGTTGCCATTTTGGCCTCTTAGCAATTTTAATGAAGCGCTGAAACTGTTGTGCGGTCAGACCTCTGAGTGACGTCACATCGTCTGCGTGATTTTCACTGTAGACTTAAAAGCAATGATTGTATGACATGAATCATATAAGCTAACAGCAAATGTACACAGACAGATGAAACCGCATCATGGACTGAACCGAATCGTCTGAGGATGATCTGTATTTAAAACATTTTCAGCTCAACATTACAGTAAATCTGCAAGTGACTCATTCAAGATATAGAGAACATGTTTGTTTTATAATTCAGACTTTCAGGAATCTATATTACACTGTCTTTGTGGTCACAGCTGAATTCTGGCTGAATCTAATTTTGGTTTTCCATATATATTATGAAGCTTGGCCTCAGGTTTGATGTTGAACTAAAGCAATTCATTTGGAAGAATGTTATGAAATGTCTTTTTATTTAATTGTCTTTTATTTGTTTTCTAGTTTTGTAATTAAATAACTAACTTTGCAAGACACATGAAAGCCAGTAAAAAAGTTATAGATTCTTGTCTGCCTTTTTTGTGAACTTTTAATACAATTTAGTATTGCAGATTTCAGACACTGATATATAATTAATGCAAAACTTGCTGTTATGTTCCCTTTATGATTCAATCTACACATTTATAAAAGATAAAATGCTTTTTCTTTCCTTTTTTAAAAACATCTGTGTAACACAGTAGTTCATGTCTGTTTAAAATGATTTATTGGGGTGTCGTGAACCGTGTACAGAACCATGAATGAGTGCGTCCTTTCACAGACAACATTAACACATGTTACAGTTGTCTATCATAATAACTCTAATAACAATATTACAGTAGTGTTTTAATAACAGTTAGAATTAAAGTCATGTTGTCTGTCTAGCTTAGAACCCAACACGACTGAAAGATACGTGTCGGCTAAATGTCTGTGTGTATTTATGTAAATGAGCAATACCACAATTTACCAAAATGTGTTTTCACATTTTTCTGTATATTGATATACTGTATATCAAGCCTCAACAATACACTAGTGAAAACAGTTAACAATAATAATAATAAAACTACCGAAAATAACAAATCAATATTTGTATTAAAAATGTTGTATTTAAAAGATTAAAATCTATTTTTTACTCATTCATATCATTGTTGTGGTATTTGTGGGAGTTCAAGTCAGTTGATGTGTTTTTCTGTGGTGGTAAGTGTGTTCACGCCTGTTCTGTTGAATCAGTGTGAGGACAGAGCAAACACTGACACCCCACAGGAGTATTTTATTATTATGTTGTCAGTGTCCGTGTGTTTTGTAATAAATGAACACAATTCATCTCTTGGTGTTGTTTTTCCATTACACACTCGGAGCTCATTTATTCATGTGAAAGCCTGTCGTGAAGTTTCTGATCTGTCCCTTTACATTCATGCTGTTTGAAAGTGCTGCAGTGATTTATTCACATCTGCTTGTTAATTATACAATGATTGATTGGGTTTTTTTTTACTTATATTCATGTAAGGAAGTATATAGTACTAAATAATAAATATGAATAAATGAGTGAGAATACTGCACACTCAAATAGGCCTAAATATTACCATCTACTCCTAATTCTTTAAGAAGCAACATCACTCACTATTTTGATAGCATTGCATACGTTCATACTAAATAAACTGCACCACATCTGTCTCTATGCTGTTCTCTATAACAGCATACAAATGAAACACTAGTGATTATTTCTACCAGCATGTACTGACTGTGGTGAGAAACAGCGCCCCCGTGTGTCCATTTACATTCATATCAATATCAGCTTTATATGATATTTATTATATAAAGTTATTTCGTGTGTAAGTGATTTTCTATTCGATACGTGTTACTGTGTAAAGTTAAAAGTTAAAGGCAGATGACATTCAGAGCTTTTAAATAACTGGAGACAATTCAGCGTTTGAACAGAAGAGCTCTTGATGTAATATTTCATAATTATTGAACTGATTTATTAGTTACCGATATTTTTTTCCTTTGAATCTTTCAGATTATGATTTTCTCTGACACCTATAGTAATCTTTGTTTTCCTGGTTTGTGTCAGTTTTCTTCAGGCAGTGGATCTCACTCTTGGTGATGACCAGTACTTCCAGGTGCTGGAGAATTTAAGATCTAAAAGGTGAGACCATCATCTGCTTGAATTAAAACATTGAAGTCCGTTAATCATAATTATTAAAGTCTAGATGAGGTCTCCAGATCTGCAGACTTTAACACTAATGCATCACACCTGAAACAGCTGATTAATATCTTTGGGACTGACAGAAACATCCAGGCAGGCGTGTTATTGGAGAAGGTTGGAGTTAAACTCTGCAGCTCTGTGGAGCTCCAGGAACATGGATTGAATTCCCCTGGTCTGACAAACCCAAGGTTTTGAAATCTACATATAAAGCAAAGCAAAACCTACAAGATGTTAGTCTGTGTGTGGATAAATATTCAGATACTAATTTGTCATTATGTTCATAGTCTGGCAACAACTGAGAATGTTCAGATTATGCATCAGATTACACAGCACTTAGCATACATGGTTTACATCATTCTGATAAATAACTACGCCTCATTTGTATGCGTAAACAAACATTTAAGTTCTTCATTGCCGGTGCATAACTAACCTTGTTTTTATGAAGATACGCACCATGCTGGTTGAGGATGGAGTGATCAGGAAACTGAGCGTGGAGCCTGATGGGATGGACCTCACCTGCAGCCTGGCCTCAAACTTTCTGTCTGACATGTCTCAGTGTAAAAAAGTGTTTAATCAGTTTACACAACCATCAGTCACCCTTCTCACAGATCTGACTGCTCTACTGTCTTTTTACAGTGTAACAGAAAGCCAACAATGAACAACACTAAAGCATTTGCTGTAGGAATCCTATGTGAAGAACAGATTCACAGCAATAAATGCTTTATATTTTGGAGAAGGAAAAATAAATGCACAAGTCTGAGTGCATTTTCACAAATTGTCTCTTACTGTTACATGATTTTGTTGTTCCCCTAGCAACAATAAAAGTTTTACATCTGCATCAAATTTGGTGTGATCTTTAAAACCTAAAGATGATCTGCCATATAAAAGTACAACAGACTTACAGTGTAGAACAGCTTCTATGATTCAGTTATGAGGAGGGTTGGCTTTACACTGAACAGAAGTTTATGTCTCTTCTCAGTGGCAACCACAGTCAAATCTGATTTACTCTTCCAATAAAGTACAACATAGTAAAATACAACACAAAAGTAAACAAACATAATTTTATTGGTCATATCTGCTGACATGACAACACAGATAAAACTCCACTACAATCATTTAATCACTTCACAAAAGCAACATCTGGAATTTTCCCTTGAGCCTGTAAACGACGAAGAGACATTCATCAGACGAATGCATGACCCGTAATCCTTTGCTTTTAAAGTAGTTTTAAATAAAATTTGCTTTGAACTTTTTAAGAATGAAATGCTGGAGTACCTTAAGACCAGTGAAGACCTGAGCAGCTCTGTCAAAATCCCAATCGTTGTCCTGTAAGCACCTAAAACAACGAAACGTCGAGTCCTTTTGAATTCATTATTTGAAATGCTACCACATGCCTACAGTACATCGCACTAAAATTAACATTGTTAGGTGAAACACCAAACGTGGATTCTAGCAGAAACAAACTGCTGCTCTAATAGACTTCAGTTCTTACTTCTGAGACCATTCCAGATTCATTCCAGACTTCAGTGAGAAGGCAGAAAGCATATCCTGCTGGGGGGCAGAAAGGGTGGGCACAGGACTGCTGGATGGTGTGGGGGCCGGCGCTACAAACGCACGGCGGATCTCCTCTGTAGTGGCGTTTCGAACGAACATCTCATCATTCACGATGCACAAGCTGAAGGATTCAGAACAGGTTACAATGACAACAATCTTTAAAGCTAAATAAATTCTCTTTTAACATTATATGATATGAAATTAATGTCTTACCCTGCATTTCCAGCAGGCACTGCGATAAACACCCGAGAGAAAGCTCGGAAAGAGTCTCGAGATTTTCCATCAACTGAAAGAGAAGAGAAAAATAATGAGAGTGAGTCTCGCTAGTTTAGCGTGAATACACAGATTCTGAGTAACTGTGAATATTAGAGAAACTCACCTTCTTTAAAAACTCCACTGACTGTAAATGCCAACAGTGTTGCCTGAAAAAAGCACAGAGAAATTACCATGACACTGAATCGGCACATAAAGATAAAGGATGTGAGAGTAACTATGAATTCTACTGACTGTGTATGTGTTGACGTCCACATTAAAGGAGGCGATGTCATGTTGAGTTTTGGGCAGTTCGTTTAGGAAAGCCACCACGTTTAATCGTGTGTGTTTGAGCAAACGAAACCGTGTAGCTGGAAGATAAAACGGCAAAGAGTTCAGGATACAAGACAACCCACACCAGTTTAAATGTCATTGAAACTGCAACAGAAATCCAAAATAAAAACAATATTCGCTCTCTCAGAAATCACGTACAGGGGTCTTTCAGGCGCTTGATGTTGCGGCTGTCTTTCTGATACTCCCCTAAACTGCTTCTGCACACATAAAGATGTAGGAAAACAGTTGAATTTAAAGATAAAGTTCATTACACTACTCCATTCCCATAAAAGACCCATACAGTAAAGTTGGTGTCCAGCATCAATAAGCAATAGAGATGACTGAGAGGAAATGTACTGTACTTTGAAGGGTTCTGTAGGGAGAAGGGAATGCTGAGAGAGAACGTCGCCCCATCGTGGTACGCGTCCAGCAGCGACTGTCTGTCGCCTGAGTCGTATATGCTGTAATACCTAAAAAGTAACGACATGGGCAGATAACATGTGAATCTTAAACTAAACACTTTATTGCTATTAAACTGTGTAAGAGCTGAAGAAACGTACTGCTGCAGGAAGCAGATAATGATGTTCTTGATGTCCTCTGAGCTGAAGTAACTGGGCTGTGTTCAAGAAAACCAAAGACTGGATGAGCTGTTGTGTCTCAAACTGCACAACATAGAGCAGCGGTCTCCAGCGAGATCCCCAGAGCTGCAGAGTTATCTTCATGCACCTCTTTAGCTGATCAAGATCTTTGATACTGACAGAAACATCCAGACAGGTGTTAAACTCTGCAGCTCTGTGGACCTCTGGAACATGGACTGGAGACTCCCAGACTAGAAGAACACAAGAAAAACTTGAACACTAAGCACCTTGCAGGGGGGGAGAGAGGCAGGAGAAACTTCCAAATCGAATCCAATGGGAGGTGGAAGATCATGTCCATCCTATAATTGACACAATGAGCAAATCAATGAATCCATCTGATGTACAATAAACATTCACCAATGTGCAGATATGATCACAACTAGATATACCAAGATTACAACACTGGTATGTGCTCACACATCTTTACAGTTACGTCACACCAACACAAATGAACTTCCTACCAGTTTGAGCAGCTTGGGAAAGCGTTCCCGAACAGCACTGTCCAACAATCACAAAGACAGAACACAAGAAAGACGATGTCAGTACAGACTGCACACAGCAGCGCGTGAATGCGCTTTTACTGCAATGAAACAGTCACATACAGACACTCACATAAACACAATAACATGAGCTGGGCCAATTTAAGAGGACAAAAGTATTAAATGGATTCAGAGCATCTTATGAGAAACATCTACTTACAGTTCAAAGCTGAGTCACCTGCGATTTCAGCAGTTAAATAACAAAACACTGTTCATTTATCATGTTTCAACTTTAATCGTTGGTAACCAGGTTTACAATATCCAAACCAATAATGTTTCATTTTAGTTTTGTTCCAACTCTCACCCATCACCAGGCACATGGTACTTACCCATCCTCCATACTCACCCCTGCTTCCCCAACAGGACGAAACAAGGACACGAGCACACTGGCAAAGGATGGGGGGAATAAGGGAGGGTGAGTGTGTAGTGAGGGACAGAGGCTGGAGTGTGGACCGGTGATGAGACTAATCTCACCAGATCCTGATGTCCTGAGATGTGATCATACTGGAGGTGTACGTGTATACGTGTATACATACTGTATGTGTGTGTATTTATGGAATAGCATCAGTCACAGATAATAAGACATCCAGAGTTGCTGGCCTGTTTAAATCTGAGCCTGCTGTTTGAGTCACTTTAAAATAATTTTTTGTTTTCCTCACCTTGTAAGTCACTTCGGATAAACAGTCTGTTCAATGTAAATGAAGTCTGCTTTCACATTTAACAATAACTGCAGAACCAACACGCTTCTGATCACAGTTACAGGAGGAAAACATGATGTTATGAGAAGCTGCGAAGGTGATATACATTTAAGAAAGAATTGTGACATCCGTGTTATGGGTGTTATTTTTACTGATCTGCTGTCCTGCATGACATTTAAAAATAATAACGATGAACTGTGCGCTCCGCTGGGAGAAGTTACACACCCAGAGTTTAAATAAACAGGATAAATCATGGAAAACAGAAAGATAGAGCAGACATACAGCAAAACCAGATCAGACCAAAAGGGTGGTAAGATGAGGACAGAAACCAAATCAAACAGAAACACATAAAATCAGAAAACAATATCAAGAGAATTTCAATGGTTGATCCCTGAGTCTCTGTACAGAATTCAGTATGAGAATTAAACATGAATGAGTTCTGCAGCCTACTTGATATGAACTCTGTTATCAAATTTAAGAATAGCAGGTATCATTTAAATAAAGGATCAGCTCTTTATTTCAAACCAGACACATTTTGGTGTTTTTTTTCTGATTTCATAATAGTATAACTTTATATTTTGTTCAATTATTATTAATCATTTTAATACATTTCTAATTTCCTGTTATACATTTACATATTAAAACTTTCCTCCAGTATGATTGATTCTGGCTGATCTGATGATTTTGGCTGAGCTGATGTTTCTCCTCTGAAGCACTCTAGGGTCATGAGAAGGTCATACTTGGACCAGTTATCCTCCATCTTTAGAAAACAGGAGAGACTTTAAAGGTCTCTTCTTTCTGATTATTCCTGACATTGTGCATCACAGCACACAGTAAACAACTGGCAGACATTTCAGTGCTTGGCTGAAGTTTCTTTACAACTTTCCCTCTTCGTCTCCACCCATCTCATCTCCTCTCAAACACAACATCTTCTCTTCTTCTCTTGGCTGTGATCTCCAGCATGTTCGCTCTGGCCAGTTTTGCGGCTGTGCCTGCCTTAGGTTGTCCCAAAGTTCAAAGGTGGGATCTTACCCGTCTTTGGCTAACCAGCCTCTCACTGGCCAATCAGAAGCAGTGTTTCTGGCCATGTGTCAGGGGGGTGGAGTTAGGGGGGGTGCCAGCAGTTTTTGAAAGCTGGAGTACTTTATGAATGCTCTTAAAGAGTGTGTCATTTCCAGAGCTGTGTTCCTTCTTTGTCCACGTATCTGCGGGAATTCTGGGAAGTCACGTTTTGAAGCTGCTTCCTGTGTCTAATTAACTAATGGAGTAATTTAACAAGTTTCAGATATACCTCAGTGTTTCCCATCATGTTATAATGAACATGCTGATGGGCTACATTCTGTACAAAGAGCTACATGGACAACAGAGCAAGGATTTATACAGAAAACACAGTGAAAAGATCAAATGACACGGAAAGCTGATGACAGGAAGAACACTGATGCGAGAAATGCTAGAAAGAGTCAAACGTGACAGAACGGGAACGTCTTTACAAATCAACATTCAGCAATTCTGGGCGATTATTAGGAACGAACATCAGGTTTTTAATGTTTCTCAAGTGTTATAATACAAAATTACAGAAACTTCTGACTATAATTCCCTTACGAATCAGATATTCTGCCTCTGTTTTAAAATCTCTCTCTCACTGCTCACACTGCAATGCAAATTGTGGCTTATGTTCAACACAACAAACGTCTGTGTCTAATTTATCTATAACGATGGTGTTTCACACACCAGTTACAGATCAACACACACACACATCTACTGTGTCTTTGGCCCAAACAATATTGTACATAAAAGTTGACCTGTTTACAGTCGGCTGCCAGAATAACAGTACGCTATTCTGAGATCTTTTCTCCTCCAGTATCCACTAGAACACACGTGTGCTGAAGGGGTTTGCATGTCTGTGTTTGTGTCAGCTGTTTCTGGTGTGATGAACTGCAGAAGACTCACCTGACATAATCCGCCTGGTCTTTGAAGTGACCACACAGGGGATTCCCCTCCAACGAGAGATCCACCAACTTCAGACCCTTCAGCTTATCAAGTTCTCTCTCGGTCTTCAGCTACAAGACACACAGGAGTCAGTGATGTGTTTGATCTTAGAAGAGACTGCAGGACAAGCTCAGCCAGGCCGGGAGTCTGAAATGTACCTCATTGTGTGACAGGTTGAGAAACTTCAGGTTTGGGACTTTGTTGACGATGTCGGCCAAATCATCCAGCCTGAATAACCTGTTATTACTCACGTTCAGACAAACCAGCTGCGGGTAGAAAAAAGAAAATGTACAATGTAAAGAAGAAAATGTACACATCTCAGGTACACATCTGCTAAACTTTTGGAGAACACATATAATCGTGTATCATGTAAACACAGAATCTTCTCGTACCTCTGGAATGTTCTCTTCAATGATTTTGAGGACTCCCAGCATTGAGTTCTTCCTGTTCAAGGTGACCTCGATATTCTGAGAAACCAAATCTGTGAGAAGCCACAAGAAAAGGTCAAATATCTGCGCAACAGCCCATAACCAACCAAACAGAGCAAGAGTGAATGAAGCGGAGAAGTTTTACCTGGATCAACTCTAATGTTGTTCAGATCAAGAGCCTGCTGAGATCCATCAAACCTCTTGGCCATGCATTGCTAAAGAATAAAATAAAACTTCATGCATACAGTACAACACTTTTTACATCTGGATCTAGACACGATTCATCCAAGAGATCTGCATTAGCAGGTTCTACATCTGCTCTCATGATGTCCAGATGTTCTCCAGAGTTCCTCTCAAATGCTTCATGTGCTCATCACTCACCTTCAGGTGCTCCAGATCTTCTGGCTTCAGGTCTGTGTGAATCAGCGTGGGTGGAGGACAGCTGTTCATTAACACAGTCACCTGCCCATCCAACAGACACACAAACACACCAGACACACAGAAATCTTACAGCTCTGAACATGCTGTACATCACTGTTCATTTAAAATGACTGTGTAACAAGACTGTCAACCGTTATGATGCGTCATGCTTGCTGAAAGCATGTGTTTTACCTTATATCCATCTTTGTCTGTTATTTTCCGTGACACTTTCACCAAAGCATTAGCAGTCGTAGAATCTTCAACGTAAAACTGGGCCTTGTTGCCATCAGTGTGATACTGTGACAGGAAAATGTGTTACATTACTGCTTTTCTAATGCTACACTGAAGAAATCAATATATTTTAAATGCATTTCACACTAAACTGAGTTACTCACATTAACTGCATGAAACGGCATGGAACATATACTCTGTAACGCAGACAGAAGCCAGTCTTTGTCATATTTTTTCCCATATGGAATCTGAAATCAGACACAAAACCAGATGTGAGTTAGACTTATTAACTAGCTAGTTCATATGCCGGTGAAGTCATGACCTCATTATGCTGAACTCATTAAGTATTACATGTTAATGACAACTTAAATGATTTGTGAGTAATGTCTACTGTACTCACAGTTATTTTAAACCAGTTCTTGCGGTTTCCATCACCAGCTCCACCAACACCTCCTCCACCTCTGTGTCTTTGACTTCTGTGACCTCCATTATCTCCTCCTCCTCGTCCTCCTTTACGGTTGCGTTCATCACGCCGATTTTGTGGCCGGCCGTATGGATTACTAAAAAAAAAATTAAATCCTATCACAAGCCCCAATGGTACATCACATTACTGCCCGATTTCACAGATGACGCTTAAGTCAAGCCCCAGACTAAAATGCATGTCTGAGCCGTCGTAACTAAAGGCCCGACACAAAATACATGTTAAAATACATCAGTGCTGTTATTTTGTCTCAAGATGCACTCCAGTCATGTGTTCTTCTAAAGCACATTCATGAAAGCTAAATGTTAAATGTCCTGCTGGCCCTGTCTGTAAGAGCGGGTCTTTATTTCTCATGCATCACGGTTCGTACAATCTGTGCTGGGGACCGTTGTCTTGGAAACCTTCTGCCATTGTCACATCATCATCATCCTGCAATCTGGACCTGGGACCCGGCCCTCCGCCTCCACCACGAGCACCTCGATGCCTCGGTCTGGACATCTGATCACTGTACATGGGGGCTCTGAAAGGACCCCTGCCTTTGCGGTTACGATGTCTCGGCCCTCCAATGCGGTCATCATGTTCTGAAAAACAAGTCCAGTGAGATGAATGAGTGAGATGGGTTATGAAGTGAGTCTGATAACACTGTAATCCCTGAACAAACAAGAGATCTGCTTGAATAGCTACTTATGCTAATTATATAATACGTGTTGCAGTAACCTGCCGTGCTACAGACTATAAAATACCGACATTTAACTTTCAGCTCTATTGACTGATGCTGATGCTATTGACTAACAACCCTGGAGCGTGACGTCACCATACGTGATTACGTCACGTGTCCCGTTATTACGCTGTCGCTACAAAACATGAGATCGCGTTTATTTCCTGTTTGTCTAAAGCAACCGCACGCAAGAACACAACAAAAACAACAAGAACACAACAAAAACAACAAGAACACAACAAAAACAACAAGAACACAACAAAAACAACAAGAACACAACTAAAACACAACAAGAACACAACAAAAACACAACTAAAACACAACAAAAACACAACAAAAACAACAAAAACACAACTAAAACAACAAGAACACAACAAGAACACAACAAGAACACAACAAAAACAACAAAAACAACAAGAACACAACTAAAACAACAAAAACACAACAAAAACAACAAGAACACAACAAAAACACAACAAGAACACAACAAAAACAACAAGAACACAACAAAACAACAAGAACACAACTAAAACAACAAGAACACAACTAAAACAACAAGAACACAACAAAAACAACAAGAACACAACAAAAACAACAAGAACACAACAAGAACACAACAAGAACACAACAAGAACACAAATCATCTGCACAGATTTAACGTGTGTAAACGACACAGGAAAGTACAAACGTTTAACCTGCAGTGCGATTGTGAATAATCAAACACTTACTGCTTATTCATGTTCATGTTATCATGAGAGCTGAACCCGATCTGAGCGCGTTTAACATCGACTCAAACTCACCATTATAATAGCGAAAATCGTCCGCTGTCGCCATCTTTATAAGCCCTTTCGTAGGCGGCTTTAAAATTAAAATACTGACGTTTCGGTCGTCGCTTTTTACTTTTACAAATAGGACGAAACCAAGACAAATAAATAAAATAAACGCGGTGATAAGACCCGGTCCCCGATGCTTTGTTTCCAAGGTTTTGTCACAACAGATAACGCTTGAAGGCGCATGCGCACTGCTCTTCTTCTTCTTCCAGTTGCTAGCGGAATGTTTGCATGATGAACGAAATATCGCCGCCTAAAGGCAAGACCGTTAAAACAATGTTTTCGTGTAGTTTAACTAAGTTTAACTAACTAGTTTAACTAACTAAGACGAAAAACGCCGAAAGAAACATCATTATGGTAAGCTTGCATGACTATTTCAATGAAAATATCCTATTTATCCATTACCATAACTTATTTTTTCTCAAAATCTATGATAGATCTACACGCATTGTGTATGATGTGGCGAATAAAACGTGAAACTTATTTATAAAAATTGTTGTAAAGGGAAAATTGCAAGCAGGGTAAATAATATCTTAGATTACTAACAATCTATGCAAACAGAGATTAAAATGTTAATAAGCATCTTTATTTTCCCGAACCTGACAAATATTACAGACGCTATTAAATTCTCCTTTCTCAGAAGGAAACCAGGGGGCAGATTTGCAACAGTGTGAGTATAACATGAGAATGGATGCAGTAGGACGGTGGGGGTCTGGGAGAGACCACTGAGTCAAAATGGTGCCTCAGTACAAGGCAAGGAGGCTGAGACTGCAGCAGTTCCCATGGTAACAGAGCAGTGAGGGGGATGACACAGTAAGAGAGTGCAAGAAATAACCAAAATACATCTATATTATTATTTAACACTTTATTGTGAATAAAATACCAATCTATCTTGTGATAGTGTAGTATTGAATACATGATCATCAATACAGTTACCTCCCCCATCATCCCCCCCATGATGCTGCAGAGATGGTATGAGCCACCCTACAGATTAAGGCAATTCCAGCAGACCCGCCTTCCTCTGGCGGCACATTCCACTCACCGCAGAGGGGAGTTCTATGTGTGAACCTAGAGACTGGTGTGCATTGTAACAGGATTGCAGTGCATTGGACTGTACAGAACTGGGAAGCATCCACACTGTGTATGAGGGTGCGGTCCGGCTGCACTGACAGCAACAACACAGACAGACAGTGAGAGAAGGAATAAGGCAAGAAGAAGAGAAGGGGGAGAGATCTCACCACAAGAGGAATACAGCAAGGGTAAGAAAGAGAGAGAACGGAAAAGAGAGAGAGAGGGGGTAAATGAAAAGGCCATTTATAGAACAGATGAATACACCCCAGTGGTTTTTTCCTGTTTGCTCTCCATTCAATCTTATCTTCTGCTTTTCTTTTTTTAAATATATTGTTTTTTGTATTATCTTGTTTTCTTTGGTTCATTAAAATGTATGGGCTATTTCAAATTATTTTTAACAATTTAGTTGATTTTCCAGATGATTACTGCTGTCTCTCTGAGCAGCTGTCATTCATAATTCTGGCCTAGTTTTTCTTGCCTGCTGGTAATATGTAATGCCCATGTCTGTAGGTGCCTAAAATACTTGATATTTTAAAAAATACTTCCTTGGCTTTTAATGGTATATTCCACGTGGTGACTGGTTTGCCTGCAAGCACGTTCTACAGTACATGCAAAATGGAGCTGTGATACTCATATATTCTGCTGAAATACTGTTTAAATAACACTGCTAATCTGACCTGTTAGATCAGTATATTTATGTTTTCAGATAAAAATAGCTGTATGTACACACTGGTGTTCTGTTATGAATTAAATCTTGATCTTTTGCGATTTAAGGTGAGGTTTTGGTTTCGAGGACAGCTGCTTTTAGCAAAGTGATAAAAAATGATCCAGAGGCCGGAAAGACAGGAAGTGAAGCAGAGAGAATGAGAGTTCTGGACCACAGGAAGAGCTTCAGAATTCACAGAGGCTTCCATTTGAGACTCTTAGCTATAAACAACATCTGTACAAAATTCATTCCCCCAAAACATTATATTAACATTGGGCTTATCATTCATAAACCGATACATTTTTGGCTGAGACTTGATTGTTTTATTATTATGCTTATCCTTATAAGTTACAGTAACTGATGTCTTGTGTGCACTTGTGCAGTCATATGCGATGTTGAATGTCACGTTGCAGTTGTTTGCGTGTCTGTTTGACAGGATGAAAGGAGACACACCTGTGAACAGCACCATGAGTGTCGGTCAGGCCAGGAAACTGGTGGAGCAGCTGAAGATTGAAGCCAGTTTTTGTCGAATCAAGGTGAGAAAACAACAGCAAACTGTGGCCAGCAAGAATCAGATCAATGATCATTCTGTGAGTTCATCTTGTTGAATCAGCCTGTAGCCAGCAGACTATTTAGTATGAGATGTGATTAAAGATCTGTAACCAGGTTAATAGGTATGACCTCATTCTACAATCCCCTGGTGCTGTGTGACCTACAATTTACAGCATTCAACAGCTGTAAAGTCTTAAAGCATCGACCTCTACAAAACCCTAAAATGCTGTTTTAGCCAAAAGTGTTAACAGAGAAGTTTACAGTAAGCATATTTATTTTGCTTATGTCAAGGACAAAGTATGATCTGTATTACTGTAAAACTAGTTTATGCGACAAATTCTCATATGACAAAATTTTAACCTTGTGTGTATTTATCTGTGTTTATTTACACACAGACTGTTTAATGCTGCTCAGAAGCGATGGCATAAATGCATGTACAAATAAATCACAATGTATAATGTTATGAGATTATTTTAACATACACATTTGGGATTATAGAAATATGAAATGGATGAAAATAATACAATTCTGAAATACTTATGTTAGTAGAACATTTTTGTTATCTAATGGAAACATTAAGGAAACATTCAAGTAAAATTGTTAGCAGGGTTTAGAAGCTTGAGGAGGCACAGAGCAGCTGTGAGACAATGTTCAGCATCTTCAAAATCACGTGCTTTCCTACAGCTGTGAGTCTGAGCACTGACAGCCTCTCCTGCATTCTCAGGTTTCTAAGGCAGCAGCAGATCTGATGGCGTACTGTGATGCTCATGCGTGTGAGGACCCTCTCATCACCCCCGTGCCCACCTCAGAAAACCCCTTCAGAGAGAAAAAGTTATTCTGTGCTCTGCTCTGAGCAGGAAACAGGAAGAGCAGAATTAGCCCAATTTAGATGATAATGATTTGTGTATGCACTGCACACAACGAGACACAACACAGAAAAATACATCCAAAATTAAAACAAGGAAAATTGTCTGTAAATTTCACCAACTGGCAATGCTTGGGAGAAACATAAATTAAATCATGTGTGAAGAGATGAATATTCTCCTGTTTTATGGGAAACCCTGTTTCTGGAGGGCCACCATCCTACAGAATTTACCTCCAAAATACATGAACCAGCTAATCAAAGTCTTCAGGATTTCTTAAAAATTACTGGCAGGTGTGTTTGATTCAGGTTGGAGCTAAACTCTGCAGGACACTGGCTCTCTAGGAAAAGGGTTGGACACCCTTCCGTTAAGGGGACACAGGTGATAAAAAAGCAGAAAATTGAAAAATAAGATATAAACTGATCAATTAGACACACACATATGCAAGCACACAATTTTTTAATCAATCAAAAGGAAACAGGTGTGAGTCTGGAGATTTAAATTATTTTAAACTTTATTATATATAAAAACATTTTATGTTATGGAATTCTCCACATACTGCAATGATTTGCTAAGAGTGTATGTATATTTTGACTTTTTTTTAAACATTTTGTTTGAGGGGGCTATGTATGCTGGTACACATTCCTGGTTAACTGAGAGCTTTTAAAGTTGAGATCATGTGAGAAAGTGGGACCACCAGTATATTTATCACCTCTCACGGGTCTATGAAAGAAAACGTGTCTTTAAAATGAATGAACATTTCTGATTGGTTTAAACCGTGGTATTAAGTCTCTAAAAATTGAGAATAGTTGTTAGCATCAGGGGTGAATTACTGAAAAAAAAACAGCAAAATGCATTTTATAGTCCTAAATGCTGGATTAAGTACTGCAGACTGGATTCAATGATGGAATAAAAAAAATTTAAACAATATATTTGTGTATCACTTAACATTTTTACATGCATGATTTTAACTTAACCCAGTGTAGCTTGTTCTGTCAGAACCAGCAAGTTTACCTTTACAACCTCAAATACCAGTGTGAGCCTTTCATCACACAACTCACCTACCCTTTATTACATGATACTTTACTCCAAAATATGTATTTTTTTAATATCCAGGTTTAAAACTGGCATCAAGAGACATTTTCAAGCTATAATGCATTCAGTGTTTCACTACACAGAATGAATCAAACTTATCTTAAGGGACACAATCACAGTTAAAACAGATCCACATTTTTATTAAGGCATTTTAATTTACTGAAAGACAGTTTGTTGTTTGTGGGCATACAATCATATGGAAATATGACACCATTATTCATGCTGTCCCTAATGTAATACATAAACACTACGATGGTGACTAGCTCGCACAAACCTTTAAAAGCATTACATTTGTGACACAATCTGGCAACCTCAATTAAAACCTTATAACAATTAACATGGATAAAGACCGGTATAACTGTGCCTGTCAAGTGTCAGGGTTACCATGATGATGATTATCACTGTGCTGTGCTTACACTACTGGTGTACGCTGATATTTACAGCCTGTGAACTGAAATACATAAATGAAATTTTGTATTGTCAATGTCCATATATGGAAAGAAAACAAATCTTTAAGACAAAAGAAATCCCCCCATAACTAAACATCCAGTGTGCAAAGTAGTGTCCCTTACAAGTGTCCCTATCTAGAAAGCTTCTAGTGTATAACAATTCAATTAGTTCAATCAGTACACCCAAATAATGTCCAAACAATCAAACTGGTGATGTGATGTACACGTTCAACACACCAGGGGAAAGAAACGCAAATGAACAATACAATGGAAAAGAAAGCAGACTACAAGAACGAGTCACACCACTCTTTCAGACAGCTGTAACAGTCGCCCTGCTGTTTGGTGTTTGCACCACATGTGTCCTTCAGCCATTCCCGAAACAACTCCTCATCTTTCCTCAGTACCAGAAACTGTCCCAGAACAACATACGCCTGTGAGAGGAAAACCAAAGAGAAAGACTCGCCACTCATCACAAACGCTTTCAGTTTTCTGACTATATTCTCTAAAATGTGCGAATGTTACCTTGTCAAAGCCCTTCT
This sequence comes from Chromobotia macracanthus, assembly GCA_036877525.1. NCBI lineage: Eukaryota > Metazoa > Chordata > Actinopteri > Cypriniformes > Botiidae > Chromobotia > Chromobotia macracanthus. The sequence goes on from JAZGTH010000064.1 coordinate 7,157,255, forward strand.
CCTCCAATCGCTTTCCAAGAACTTCACCAATTCCTGCTAAAGCCATCACAGACTTCTCCCCCATGGGCTCTGCCACGAAGTCCTTGTGTTTTTGTGATGTCGACGACATTGTTGAGTTGTGTTAAGGGGGTTGTGTGTGTGTTCTTTCTTCTATGGCCTTTAAAGTAAAGAAACAAACAGAATACAAAAATAAAAACAAAGTTGATGTTGAAACGCTTCATATAATCACAAAACACCTCCAAAACGAATGGCTCTCCAGCCAGCCGTTTTATAAACTAAAGCGAAGACAAATGACTGAAATCCACACACTGCATATAAACGAAGCACAGAGAACTCACACTAACCATTAAGAAATATAATGAAAGTGAGAATAAACTGTAGAGGGCGACTGATCAATGATAATGATAATGATAATGAAGTATTGATGTGATCAGCGGGACACACCCACCGCTGACCCGCACCTCTGCCGTCCATTCATTTAAAACAGCATCAGTATTAAGTGTCTCATTATTAATACATATTTGTGAGATTGTTAAAACATACCCTGATTGATTATGAAGAGATTTCAGCTGCTCAGTCACAGTGGCTCAAAATAACTCACAGGCTCGCAGCGCAGCTTCCGGATCCCGCCTCACACGGCACGACGTCACTTCCGCCCTGCGCCACACTCACAGTGACCTCTAGCGGCTCCGGCGTTTATTGCATTTACTCAACATCACATTATTGTTCTCTCTGAATGCTGAGCTGGAAACGTTTCCTCAACATCATTTATACAAACTGTTGTTTAGGGTGGACGCTGTGTCCCACAGTTTCCATACAGGGTGAATATTATAGGTTCCAGTCCAGTGATTTGGGTTGTACTGCCCTGCAAAGGAATGGGTCATCACCACATCCTGCCAGGTGGAGAAGGTTGGTAGAGCTCTATCACACAATCACACTCTTGATTCAGGTTTTATTGACTTATTGATTGTTGAATTGAATCCGTTCCATTCTCCTCTGTTTAAATGTTGATTGGCTTTTCAGTCCAGGGTGGCTATTAAACAGATGATCAAAGAGAGCACACATTAGGTTTTGGTAAAGACTTTTGTTCTGAAGTTTCATCTCCTTTCACATCTTCTCTGATATCATTATGTGGAAAGATCAGATGATGTGTTCTTTCATCAGCAGCTGTAGCTCCTCACAAAAACAAAAGAAGCTAAAGTTGTTGTTCATGTTTGTAAAACTTTAGGCACCACTCAGAACCAAGTGTACTTATGAGGGGACAGAATGTGCGCTGCTGTGTTTACATGATATTTGATACAGGAGGGAGGAGCTTCATTGTGAGTGTTGGGCTCTAACAGTTATGATCGCTTATGATTCTGAAGTTTGTGAAATTCACATGTTATTTCAGTTGATTCAAACAATAATACACTGAACCTTTGTGTTTCCAAATACTGACATGTTCGATTAAAACAAACATACTTGTTATGTACAGTTAGAAAAGGCTGTTGAATATTCAGTACTGAGGAGAACCAGATGTAATATTTTAAGTACAGGTCTTTGAAAAGCCCATGTCGGTCGAGATTCAATTCAAAACTTGGACCAGACATACCCTTCCCCCTCGTGCACACTGTGTGGCTGCTACAGCCCTACTGTGAGATTATATTTCAGATTCTCTGGCTTGTTTTTTTATACCACTTGTTGATCAAGCACACATGCACACATGAAAGCTCACTCTTCTTCACTAAGTATGTTTTCTGAAGCATTTTAAAGAAACTAGGAGTTTTCTGCATTACTATAAATACATTTTTAATGTAGTTTTCATTATTTTTTAGCTTTTTTACATATTCATCATATTCTAATTACTCTTGTTTATATATTGCTACAAAGTATGCCTTTATAATATCAAATTAAATTGACTTTTAATCTGGTTTAACTGCTTCAGAAGACCAGAAAACATAATCGGGGTAAAGGTCAAAGTAATCTTTTAGTTTAGGTTAGCCTAAACTAAATTTTGAGCAGGTTCTGAATTGAGTGGTCCTCTAATAATAGATTTTAATGCAGTGGCTTTTGTATACTAATGCTTCACTATAAACATGTATTAAATGCACAATGAGTATGTGTTTGGGTCAGATACATTAATGCTCACTTACAGCTTACTGATCAGCTCTTTACAGTATGTGTGTTATGATGTTTATCAAGTTTTTCCCAGGAAAGAAAGTCGATACTCTCAAATCCCCCACACTTGTTTATGGAGGTCTCACAGACACAAAAACAACAGGGAGGAGGAGGAGGAGGAGGAGGAGGAGGAGGAGGAGGGCTGTGGGGATAACGTGCTTCTTCTTTAAGGTGGATCCTCTCAAATGCACAAAGCAGGATTGTCAGCTTTTTACCCTAGTGAGTGCAGGCCAACAAGCCATTGTGACATTTAACAGATAGTTCATACAAAAACGATGTAATTCCCAATGCCCTTCCCTTTGTGTAAACGCACAGCTGATGTGATTTTTCCCCCCAACACTACACAAGCAAAATAAAATAAAATGAAAAGCATGTCCTGCTGTGTGTGGTTGATAACAGGGGCTTGATCTGGACTTATCAGATGTAATATTTAATGCTTTTTTGTAAAGATTGATGTAGAATAGTAAGAATGAAAAACTTGCCTCTGTACTACCTTAAATGTGGGCGGGGTTAATGAAGTCAGTCGTATAAATACGAGACGGCATGTCTTGAGTCACTAAACTGACGAGAAGAAGTCGAGATACATCTCAACAAGTGAAGTTAAGACGAGATCTGTTCGTGTACAAGGTTGGTCTTGTTTTAAAACACTAATCTGATTGAAAACCAGCCCGTGTTTGATCTTTACCATCTTTCTGATGATCAGACACACTTTCTGGTGCTCGTTTGATGGGAATAGGAATTGAAAAGCAGTAGTTTGTATGTCGTTTTGCTTCCTGTTGAATGTGTTGCTCGTAATAATGAATAATAAGTTCGCTAAGAGAGGTTAAATGACTCCGGTAATGACTCAAAGTTTACTCAGAGTTGTGTTATCAGTCTACATCCTTTAAATAAAGGATAGTTTTCAGTATGTTATCGTTTAATCGTTCATTTCGGACCCGTTGTGTTCTTTAACTGGATGAGATGATAATGGTTTACGTGATCCGGCGCTTGATGTCCGTCAGTACGCGAGCTGATTGAATCCGGATTAAGTTCAGTGATGTGATGTGAAAACCTCTTTGTTTTCAGTACTTGTTTTCGGTAGGATGAGACTTGTTTGGTGTAGTCGTGTCTTCTGAGGTATCACTACGACCTTCACGACTCAAACGATTAGGTGATGCAATGTTGAAGGTTATTGTAAATGGCCACATGTTGCGCATGTCTTGTTGGCATCTTCCGCAAACCGGTTACACTTGCTCTCACTTCTCCTTCCTCCTTTGGTTTCTAGGACGGCAATTACATCGGCAAAATGAGCAACAGTACCGAAGTCTATATGAAGGATGTGGAGCTGAACGAGGTGGACCCGGAGAAGCAGCCCATGACGGCGGGAGAAGCGGAAAAAAACGACCCGGAGAAGAACGGCTTACCGGAGAAGAATGGCATCGTCAAAGTGAAGATCCCAGAAGAAGAGAGCAAGTTTACTGGTCTGTCCAAAGAGGAACTGCTGAAAGTGGCTGGAACACCAGGGTATGAAGACACCATCTGCTTAACTTCTAAGATTGTGGATGCTTTGAAAGCTGCAGTCCGTAACTTTTGCCTCTCAGCCTCCATCTCTGTTTAAAACGATATAAAAAGTTATTTTACGTGCTTCTCATTGTGTATGTTGATGTCAAACATTTTAATCGAGATCAGCAGTTCGGTACTGAAATCTGAAACTGAATTTAGATGCATGCTTTATTCTTTGAATAGGTGGATTAAAATCCGTTGGGTTCTCCTCATTCTGTTCTGGATTGGTTGGCTTGGCATGCTAGCTGGTGCTATCGCCATCATTGTTCAAGCTCCTCGATGCAAGCCCATCCCTGAGATGGACTGGTGGAACTTTGGATCTCTGTACCAGATTGGAGATGTTAAGGCCTTCACAGAGTCTTCAGAAATTTCAAGTAAGAACTCGGCGGCCAACATCAAAGCAACCAAACCCAGTTTTGTGGAGCAGTTAATAGATTTCAGGGATGGGTCAGTTCTGAAATTATATGAAGGTGTCTGAACTAGTTGGCATATTTAACCGTTCATATGTCAGACTCATAACAGGTTTAAACATGCGTTTCTCCACAATATTGAAGGAATATTAGAACTAATTTTGGTATGTCTAGATGGAAAGTTTTTAACATAGATACGGAATTATCTAAACCTCCAAATTTATTAAATATTTTTAAGTATATTCTGTCTTGTTTTGAATATATGACAAAGTTGTGCATTCCTCTGACTCTGGGTTGTTCCCTTCAGGTCTGACTAAAAGGTTTGATGATTTGGAGAAGTTGAAGCTGAAGGGTCTGATCATCGGCCCGCTTCATGTTTCTGCTGCTGATGACCCCACAAAGCTGAAACTGAATGAGATTTCCACAGAGGCTGGTTCTCTGGAGGATTTCCAAAACTTCATTAAAGAAGCACACAGGAAGAGTGAGCTATATTTTGCATTTACAAAATTAACTTCTGTTCTACCCACTGAGCTGCCTGCACTTAATTTCTTTTCAGTAACATGTTGACAGCCACACTTGTCACTGAACTGTTGTATCTTAAAGAAATGTATTGCTATGTGTCAAGGTGTTGACATTTTCTTTTTAGAAAATCTAAATGTATTTTTATTTACTCTTAGGTATCTCTGTGGTTTTGGACCTGACCCCTAACTATAAAGGCAAAGAGCCCTGGTTCACCAAAGATGCCATCAGTAATGTGGCAGGGCAACTCAAGGTACGATCTTGACTGTCAGCAATAATCTCACCTTTAACCTAATTTGTGTACATTAAATTACAAAACAATAATGATGATTGTGTTTTGTAGTCTGCTCTGAGTCACTGGTTGGAAAAGGGTGTGGATGGATTTCTCTTATACGGTGTTGACGAGGTTTACTCCTCAGTGCCGTCAAGTTGGAATGAAATTAATAGTGTCATCCACAATCAGACTGAAGGAGAAAAGAAAAAGTGAGTATCTGACAGAACATTTGTTAAGCTAAATTCATGGATTTGTACCCTGATCTTCTTGTGAAGTTCTAAAAGAAATGTAAGATCTAGTGTGGAATTACTTGTGTATAATAACTGCATTCTTGCAAATGACTTAAATGTTTTGATTTATGAAAATTAAATCAAATGTTAAATATGATTTTAATTGAATGTGATTTATTTTTTTCCCTAACTAGGGTCTTAATTGGTGTGGTTGATAAGAATTCTCCTGATGACATAGCTGAGGTTCTGAACAGCACTGGTGTGGATCTGCTTCTGTCTGGTGCTCTAAGGTCTAAATCTGCTCTGGATATTGCCAAGACTGTAGATCGGTTGTATTCCACTTACAATCAGACCCAGCTGGCTTGGAACATTGGTGAACGTGTCACCGGACACCTGGCTTCACTAGCGGACAAACAGCATGTGAAGTTAAACCAGCTGTTGCTTCTCACCCTGCCTGGTACTCCAGTGTTTAATTATGGGGATGAGAAGGGACTGAGAGATGAAGTGGTAAGAAAGATTCCTTTATTTTCCCAAGAGTAGACGGGTATCTTCAACAAGTGAACCCTAAACTATTGTGTCTTTCCATATAGTCCAACAAATACCCATTGATGGTGTGGGATGTGGATTCAGAGGTAGGAAACATTCTTCACATAGTGCTGAATCTTCACAGTCTCACGGTTTAATGTTGGGGCTTTTACAAAGTGGCAGTTTGGGCTCATATTCATTGTTTGTTGTTGTTTACAGAGCGAGATGGGGCAGAGCCATACGTTCTTTAAGACCGTGAGCGAGAATAGATTGAAAGAGCGCTCGCTGCTTCATGGAGAATACGTGCCTTTGTTCAACTCGACCTCTGCTTTGGCATACATGCGTAGATGGGACCAGAGCCAACGTTACCTTGTTGCACTCAACTGGTACAACGAAACAGTCACACTTCACCTGAAACATCCTGAACTTCCTGAGCAAGCCACAGTAGTGCTCAGCACTACAGCGAAACCAGCTGCTGATGAAGTGCTTAACCTGGCAAACTTGCAGCTGGAGCCAAATCAGGGTGTAATGCTGAAGTTTCCTCACAACCATTAAAGACAAATGCAGTTATTGGCATTTAAAGTTAACTTGTTACAAGGTTTGTCATTTTAGAGATACAAAAACACTGGTGGATAGCCTTAAGCTATATTTTTTACACTATTTTTTGTGGTATTTGGGATACATTCCGTAGGAGAAATTGTCATTTGTTTTTAACTCGTTTTATTATTATTATTTTTTTAAAGATGTGGTGTTGGTGCACATTTTTATTCTGCACAAAAACTGTTTGAACCGCTTGCTTTTGGGTACTGGGAAAATATGTGTGAAAACAAAAGCTGTGGACAATAAACTAAGTGGAGCAGTTCATTGTTGTTTAATGTTGTATTCATTAAAGAGGGATTTCCTCTTGTCTTTTTTTTTTTGTTTTAACCTGTCATGGATTCATGAAGCCCCACTGAAAACATGTTTAACAGATCATGAGACAGACTGAACCTGTCATCACAAGCAAACAGCTTCAAATAAACGTCCTTCAACTGTTTTGATGAAAGAATTGTATAGTTTCAATCCAAATAAAGTGGTAAACCGATTCATTTCATTACTGACATGGTAATAATAATGCTGGACAGTTTTCCCCTGATGTCCTGTAACTCTGAAACTTTTCTGCGTCAGGTCCTCTTTTGTGACTTTAATCTTGACCGGCAGCCTCCATCCGAGTCTTTGCATGGTCGAAATTTAATCTCAAGGACTTAAAATCGTGACTTTTCATTTGTTTCACCAGAATGCACTTAAAATCACCTTCTAAGTGGAGATAACAGCCCCATCAGACTGTGTCAGTTCTGCAGCGCCGCTCGCTGCCTCTGTCTCTTTAAGAGCCGCTCTCTTCGAGGACTCCCTGACGCATTGCAGGTGGCGGACAACCAATCAGATTACACCTCCCAGGTCAGCTGACCAGTGCCTTCGGACTTCTATATATAAACTCTCCGGCCCCTGCGTTCAAATTTGACGGCCACGTCTTCATTTCGTGCTTTAAAACGCGTCATTTAAGACACACAATACGACATCGTAAAGCAACGTCTTATAATATATCGGTTTCGTAATCACGTTCACCGTGCGCGTTTGAGTTCATTCGTTTTTCGCTACGTGGCGGAGGGACACCATAGTAACACCGCTGTTGTCAAGAAGTGCGACGTCCCACTTCGGGGCCGCAGTACCGGGGCGGATTGATATCGAGATTTGGGCGCACGGCAGCAGAGAGCGAGAGGAGACGCGACGCTTCGGGTCGTTCATATTCATTACGTGAAAATAACGCGGGCCGTGCTCTAATACGATGGTAAGTAGCCTTGACCGTGTGTTACTCCACAGTGCCTGAAGTGTTGCTCGGTCCCGGGGAGCGTCTGCGCGTCCGCGGGGCGCTGAGAGCTGTGAATGGGCTAGTGTTAGCCGAGCTGCGCGAGCTAGCCGTCAGTCTGTTGAAAGGGCGCGAGCGCCCGGGCTAACGTCACCGAAACGGGTCACCGAACCGGGTCACCGCAGGCGTCCCTGTCCCCGTTATCGTTTACCGTGACAGCGCTTCCTGTCATTGTTACCGGCGTCAGACTAGCACCGATTCCCCGTTGCTAGCTCGCCTAGTGTCGGTCAGCGGCGTGAAACCATCGCGGACGTACAGGGCGCTTTCTTTCACGTTTTTACATTACAAAACGCGGAGATGTTGTGCAAACGTGGCTAGTCTTCCTCTAAGATGTCTTACACACTCACGGACTGTTATAATGTGATCTGTGACTGCGGTGTGCAGGTCCATGAAGAGCCTTCAGATGGGCGTTGATGTCCATGACATCATCAGACTGCTATCAGGCATCTTATTTGACGTCGAATTGAATTCGCATTAAACATTGTCGATTAACTTCAGACTGAGCTCAAACCTTTGACAATATCTCAAATAAATGCCTTTATTTGTTCTGTTTTCATTTTGGGACACCTCCACACACAGGCTGACCAGCTAACAGAGGAGCAGATTGCTGGTAAGTTAAACAAGACTTCATCTTTTGTATTTTAATAAATGAGTGCAATTAATGGAAAAAAAAACCATTTTGCTTTTTCTTTCAGAATTCAAGGAGGCGTTCTCACTGTTTGATAAAGACGGTGATGGAACCATCACTACTAAAGAGTTGGGGACAGTCATGCGGTCTTTGGGCCAGAACCCCACAGAAGCAGAGCTGCAAGATATGATCAATGAGGTTGATGCTGATGGTGAGGATATGTTAGATAAATGACACATTCAAGAATCTCCCACAGGTTTGTTGTTGAGTCGCTCTTCATCTGTTATCCACTTTTCCACACACAGGCAATGGAACAATTGATTTCCCAGAGTTCCTTACTATGATGGCCAGGAAAATGAAGGACACAGATAGTGAAGAGGAGATCAGAGAAGCGTTCAGAGTTTTTGACAAGGTAAAAAAGTTATTTTTGTATTCAGGAAATAAAAACTGTAGAAAGACAATGTTCCTTACTCAGTGACTAATGCTTTACAGGATGGAAACGGTTATATCAGTGCGGCAGAGCTGCGTCATGTCATGACAAATCTGGGGGAGAAGCTCACAGATGAGGAAGTGGATGAGATGATTCGAGAGGCTGATATTGATGGCGATGGTCAGGTCAACTATGAAGGTATGTTCACATGTTCTGAACACTGATATTTAGTGGTACAAGAGCCTTAATAAGGGCTGAGATTATAATGCAGGAGGTTTGGAACAATCCAAGTGTTATACAACCTTAAAAATGTTTTTGACAAAATAAGCTGTCAAAACCGTTTGTATTTAAATACCACCATACTTCTACACCTAGTTCCTGATCAAATATTTTGTAAAGCCGTTTGTGAGCACTGCAGAGTTACTTCATCAATTCTCCTTATTTTTCACAGAGTTTGTCCAGATGATGACAGCAAAGTAAAACTGGAAACCAAAAGAAGCACAACAGACCTAACAGTGGGCAGCACCTCACTGTCAACCTTCAACAAGCATTCACAATCTCTTACTCCTTCCCGTTTCGTTTTGCTTTTCTCTTCTTTTACTTTGTTCAATCAATCTTCTGCTCTGCTTGTTTTTTTTACACTATTGACAACATCTCCCCAGATCTTTTCTCATGTATTTCATGTTTTCTTTGAAAGAAAATATTTACATGCACAAAGTTTAAATCTCGCATATATGATGGTGATGATAACAGCAGTGTACCACATGTATCAATATTTAAAAATGTGATGAGCAATGCATGCTTTATTTACATTTGGCATGTTTATGTGTGTGTGTTTTTATTTTTTTGTCCCAGCTTGCCTGTTTTTTCTAACTTACTAGCTCTCCTTTAACTGCATGTTTCTCATGCAACCTCTGCTCAGTGGTCTTAGAATTGTATGGTGAATAACCATTCATGGAAAATCAGGGGCTTTATATAATGAAATGGCTCAAACGTTTGTGTCGTAGTGTGATTGTGTTGTAAGTGTAGATCTGTGTGTCTGAGCGAGTGCTTGTGGTGGGTTTTAAGCAGAGCCGCGCAGTACAGTTTACGTTTTGGTATAGGGCTTGTTCTTTAGGGACTGAATAAGTAATATGTAAGATACAAAAAGTTAAACAAACCTGCACAGAATAATCTGAATATGGTTAATTGGGGACCAATTACTTCAGTTGATGAGTTTGCTTACTCCACATTTCTGTATTGGTGAAGAGAAATATGGGGGAAAGGCTTTGATCTTCCCTTCAATTTAAAATGTTCTTCCCTTGTTTTACAACCCCCAAGCAAATGTCACTGTTTAAGGCTGAGGTAGAGGTTTACCGTTTGAGTTCTGTGTGGAGTTTATACTGCAAATGTAAATTAGTTTTCATGTTAATATGTGGTCTTACATTTTGAAGCTGCACTTGGTGTCCCACCACATTAATGGACCATTTCTGTCTAGAGAAAACAGTCTTAAATATGAGCTGTGTGCCGTTTCTTCCTGCAGGCAGTTTGATATATATTTGTAGACGTCAGAAGCACCTGCGTTTTGATTATTTTAAATGAAATTTCTCATGAAAGCAGTGGAACTTCTCTTTCATGGTCCTGTAGTTGTGATCCATGCAGTGGCATCTGGGCTGGTGCATGATGCCTCTCAGAAGTGTTATTCTGTTGGTACAGCAACGGCTGCCATGAAACCTGAAAATACAAGCGATTTGAATGACATCTGGTTGTTTTGTTTTGTTTTGTTTAGTAAATGTGTAGACCAAACAGCGCTTTCAATCAGACGTGGTAGTATTACATCTTCTGCCGCAGTTCTTATTTCTTTTGTTGCGTTTCCTTTTTGACCTTTATTATATTTTTTTTCTGATCTAAGTTTTCTGTTTAATTCTTTTTTTAATCTGTCTCGTTCTTCTTCCATAAGGTAATATAGGACAGAAGGAAAGGTTATGCATTCCACTGCAGAACTTTTTTGTTTCTTGCTAAACAAACATCTTGGACCTCTGTTTTTAAATGACCTCCAGCTTTTTGTTCATAATGCTGTTGCCTATATTACTGTAAACCTGCATGGGTTTATTATTAAAACATAGTTCAAGAAGAAAAGCAATGTGCATTTACTGAGTTTTATACCGTGGTGATTGTCATTTTATTAACACAAGAACATTAGTCAGTGGGTTCTATCATCGTTCTATCATTTTGACATTAAAACAAGAACCATCAAAACTTAGACCACATCCACTGACCTGCATATTAAAAAGCAGTACTCACAAGCAAGTGTTGAAGGCTGCACACCTTATAAAGAAATGTTCATCACTCTGGGATGTTTAAATTAGATTAAATCAGCACAGTGAGAGTGATGGAGTTCATGTACAGAAACCTGCAGGAATCGTGCCATGTCCCGCCTACAAAGTGCTTGATCACGGGACTACAACTCCCAGAAACTATGGTTCATTTCAATTGTCCAATAGCCGTGTTCGTATAGCGCTTCTGATGATTGACAGGAGGCAGAGCGAATAGTGTGCCACCAATTTCAACGCCAACCAATCGCATCAATAACAAGAGTCGTGGGGGGCTGTCCGAGTCATAATATATATATTTATATATATTTATATATGATCGGGTTTAATCAGGGACTCTTCTGACAGGAGGTGTGAGTTTATTCTCATACGACTCTATTGACGTAAGACTTTATGTGAATGCAATAAAATGTTTAAATGCATTAAACATGCAGTGCTGCTTGTATGAGATTTCTCATTCTTTATTATTCTCTCTGCACATCCAGAAACAAAGGGCTCAAATCTGGGCAGGTTAATGTATATGGCCCAGTTAACAGCCAACAAAGTCGGTAACGTATAATACTTTTCATTCATGTAGTTTATACGCTGTTTAAATGTTTAACCATTTCCTGTTTTGATTGTGTTTTATTTCGACGTGTTTTCTTTGTATGAATGACATTGTGTGGTGCTTCATCTCATGACGGATCTGTATTTCCTCAAACCTCCCGATGCGTTTCTTGTGCATCTGTCTTACATTTCTCTCCCTTTTCAATCTCTCACTTATTAAAGGACTTTTTCTTAACCACTCCACCTCTCCTCTTTTATTTCACTCTTTTATTTCACTCTTTTATTAAGTGATGTATTCCAGATTTGGAAAGCCGGTAGTAAACCTGCAGGAGTGATGACGTCACTTCCTAATGACGGACTCTCTCTGACATCCTGGAGGGCTTTTATTTTATTCTTACTGCAGGTAATCAAAACATTTATATGTGTTTATAAGATTACATTTAGATTATTTACTCATAGTCACTCATTTTCAGCAGACTTTTTGTTGCTCTTCACCAGACTGTTGGTAATGTGGAGTAAGCTGATGCCACAGATCATTGTGACAGCAGGTTATGACCATGAGAAACATCTCATGTGTTTGTCATTATAGGCGCTGAATACAGTGCTGGATACAATAAACGAGGTATTTTAGTAAAACAATCTAATGAACTTACTCTCAGATAAATACAACATATTATAAAAGCTGTGATTTAAAATTGATTTCAATACATTTGCCAAGTTATCATTTTTAGAGTCCCGTGGCTATTAAAACTACCCCGTAATCTTTAAATTAAATGATAACTTGTGTTTTTTCGTGTAGACCCTTCACGCATGCATGGAAGTGATTGGTATGGTTTAATTTATTTTGTTGCATCCCTCTTACATTGTTCCGACTGCCCCATTAAATCCCAAAAGGAGATGTGCTGAACATGCACTACACAGAAAGTGTCCGACTGTTCTGACCCAAATATTAACCGGTGTCCAAACATGTCGTGCCTTGTGATTATGTCTCTGTTTCGACCTGCAGGGGAAACTGGAGGACGGGACAGAGTTTGACAGCAGCCTCTCGAGAAACCAGCCCTTCACCTTCACTCTGGGCACCGGACAGGTTATCAAGGGCTGGGATCAGGGTTTACTCGGTTGAGCTGGATTACGTTTCTAGATGAGCTAATTTCTAGATTAAATTCAGGAGTTGTTAAACTGTGTTAAATAGGCAGCAAGTGTGGAACTGTGGCCTAATGCTTAAAGTGGCCTTGGTCCGTTGTTTCGTTTTACTATGTACTTGTATATGGTTGAAATAACAATAAACTCCACTTATCATGAATGGATTCAGATAAGTTAGGGGTCAAGTTCAACCGGTTATGTTCCCACATCATTCCCTACTTATTCCTTACTTAAATTCCAAAAGCTCAAAAATTTAAAAGATTAAATATGTGATGTTTGTTCCTAGAATTTGTGAGGGTGAGAAGAGAAAGCTGGTTATTCCCTCAGAGCTTGGTGAGTATAATTTAAAACACTGTCATTGCATTGTCATTTGTATTCTAATGTAATGAGACCCATAATGTTGAAATCTTTTAAAACATTTGATTTTAGTACCCTATCTTCAGCATATCTGTTTTTATAAACCACAGGTTATAGTGACAGAGGAGCGCAGCCTAAAATTCCAGGTAAGAGGAGATGCACCATCATTCATTTAATTTTAACACACAATCTGTTACTAAACACGTTCCTTCTTGTAATCATTGTTTTCTTCCACCAGGTGGTGCCACACTCATTTTTGAAGTAGAGCTGTTGAGAATTGAGAAGATCTGATTTATAGAGACTGAGATCTGTGGAGCTGTGAGAGCTGAAAGTCGGTGTGATCACCATCATTGCAGCTTCACTTTACGCTGCTGTTCTGTCTAACACACCAGCATCACAATTTCAATTCAAAAGAAAATGTTCAGTTATCTGCCACGTCTCAACTCAGAACTTTTCATTCTGTCAGTATTTTTTGGCATTTTGACACCGAAAGAAAGAAACACACAATTTTTCAGACGTATGTAGCACCATTCTTTATTTGAGTTGTATCACGTTTGGTTGTGAGAGTGCACGGTACAGGTTTTCCATTCCAACCAGCGCTGATCAGTAAGAGATACATTTCTCAGTCATGTTCACTGGAAATTGAATAAACTTTATTTACAAAACATTTTGGCATTTTGTTAGATCCTTGTACTCTTTTAAATAGTGATTAGTAAAAAACATCTGATGTAACCAAGTGTCAAACTCACTCCATTGCTATAGCTACTGTTCATTCAGACAAGTTTAAATAATTTGACTTAAGAATTAAGTCAAATGATTCTTAAAATCAGAAGCACTAACACAGACCTGTTGTTTCATTTTTACTAAAAATGGTAGATTAAAAATGGCTTACAAAAGTTCAAATCTCACCCTCCCTCTTAACAATTCATATCACATTCTAAAATCTGATACCCCACATCCAGAACAAATGCTTTCTTTGTCTAAAAAAAATTTCGCCCTTAAAAAAAACACATTATGCATGTGTTGTAATATTGTACTTGACGACAGACAGTCATGTGACTGAAGGAAGTGTACTAGTGAACAGTGTAAACAACTATTCCACAACATTCCAGGCCTTTCCCAAAATCACAACAGGAATTTTAAGATAAAGGGACACTATCACACTCTTTACATGTTATATGCCGAGACAGAACAAAAACAAAAAACAGTGCAGCTGCAGCGGAGACTGGCCTGGTGGACTCCAGTCATTAATCTCCATTGGACAGACACTGGTATACTGGTTGGGTCTGCATGCCTGCGTCTCTGGGTTTGGCATGACAGGTTTGGTTTATTTGTGGTGGTGGGGGGAGCTGGTGAGACCCCTCATGGCGTCAGCTCGCCTTTCTTCTGTGGAGTGTTGAGTTTCTGCATCCCTCGAACCTTCTCCAGCAGTGCCGCAACAAAGTCCTGCAGTTGATTGAACGTCAATTCAATTATCGCGGTGAAACACTAATAAAAAATATTGGTGCTAATTTCTGTCTTTGGTGTCACTAAAACTGCAATTTGAAATTAAAACTTTTTGTTATAAACAAACAAAAATTAGTTGAGCTAGCACGTATTAGATCAGTGCTCAATTAAAATGTAAATTAAATTTAATCAAAACGGTCTCATCCCAATTCACAATGGCAAGCTTCTAATAATAATAATTTATAATTTGAGATGTCGATTCAAATTACCACAAATGTCAATTTGGCTTCATTTTATGTTAAGTATGTGAAGTAACCTGAAATTGTTCATTTCAAACAGATGTGGCGATAAAGAGGCAAAAGTTGCGAATTTGAGCTTTGAATGATACATAATCGCAATGTAGAGTGAACGGAGTTAATTCTCACTGTTATTAATATTGAGAACAGACTTACATCATTTGGTTTGTAACAGTCAACCAGCAGCATCTGTGTAACACAAATAAAAAGGGTCATTCACACTGTTTTTACAACCACAAATGTGCTATAATCAAAGCATGAAGCTGATGTAAAATACTGAAATACAGAGAAATGTGCAGAGCTTGTTTGCTGATAAACAAACCTCTGCTGAACATCCTGCTTTAAAAATAACTCGCTCATCTAAGCATAAATACAACCCCTGCATATAAAATGTGAGGAATGCTGAACAGTGAAAGTGTAGCGTGAGACATGAATGTTCTGCAGGGAGATTTAAAATAAACAGAATGAAGTTAATGTATTAGAGACGTAATGAGACCTTCACTCGAATGGCTCTCTCAACATCACTGGGAAGATCCAACAGCTCATCCACATCTATCTCCAGCTCAGGGACCTCATCTTCCTGCAACACACAGAAGAACTCATGGAGAAACGAACAGATGAGAAAAAGAGACAGATGAGAGACAGATGAACAGATGAGAGAGAAAAATGAATGAGAGAGTGAGATGAACAGTGATGAACAGATGAGAGAAACATATTTCAGCCCCTGGAAAAAAGGACAAAGAATGCAAATAATTCATAAGCACCTTTCGTACTAACATTAAAATGTAAAAACAGGCAAGTGCCTTTTCTGATCCAAGCCAAGAATGTGCAGCCATGAGAGCTGACCATGTGTGAGCTCATAACTATGATTTGTACATCCTAAAAACAAAGAATCATCTGCTTTTGTCTATGACATCCTCTAACACAACAGGATGGGCTGATACTCAGTGCCCACGTGTTAATTCAGTGTGTTTGTGTGTGTGAGAGAAACACAATCTTCATTGACTTCCTGCCAGCTCACAAACAGAATACAGCGTCTTTTCTCTATTCATAGTCTGATATCCTCTTCATCTGACGGGGGACACAGGAGTGTAGAATACATGTATAATCACAGCTTCACTCTCTGAAATCTGAGTTTGTCTTGCTGCAGCTGGTTTACTCTCGACAGACACTTCCACTGCTGGCTCTCTGCAGCACTATTACACTCCATCTGTGAGTGAGGTATGGGGGAGATAAAGAAACAAGCTGCTGTGGGTGGAACTATCACAAGTTTTTGCGTGTTACTGCAGTAACAGAAGCAGGTCTGTTTTAAAACTCTTTACATTGACCCGTATTGTTGACAGCCAAAGTATGAGTAGATGTTCTGCTGCTGAGTCCAGCTCAAGCACACTTCACACTTACCCTGCGGTCTGTAGAACACTATCCATCACTCGGAGGTGATCATATGAATCAATATGCATTCTGATCAATTCCACAATCAGAGAGTGTATAACCACCTAAACTGTATAATGGTCTGTTGCCCCCTGCAACCAGTTTTCACCATTGGTTCCTGAGGCTGTGTTATATACTATAGGACTTATTCTAAGATTGTGAAATCATTTATTAATGGGAATTTAACACGAGTTGGTAAACTCCTGCATCGTGAGATTCCCCATCGTGGATCCCCCAATCCACAGTGTAGCTCAGGGTGAGGTCCGACATCAGCACAGAGAACAATCTCTTTTAAACACTCTGTGCTTACACGACATATAATCTGGGTCAGATTTATCAGCTCTGGAGGAGAACCGAACCCTCGTTGAAGCTTGCTGTGCATGTCTGACCAGATGACGTCATCACAGCGGCTGCAGGGGTGATCCCAAAGCCCAGAGGACTGCAGGCAGACAAAACCATCCTAGTGTGGTTACTATACTGTAAAAAATACTGTAAAATCTGTCTCAGCGATTACCGCTGTTTATTCATCTGTAAATACATACTGAAACTGAGTTCGTATCTTTTACAGCATCTTGAACTAACATCAATATGCTGTTAACACATAATCAATCCCACTTTTCGATGAAGTATTACCAGTTGCATAAAGGATGGAGGAGGCTGTTCACACTGATTCACTTGATCTGACCTGCTCAGCTTGGTTTCTTTGCTCTGAACTTCTGCACGCCCTGCATGTAAATGCATGAATGAGATGCGATGAGCAAAATCAAACCATTAACAACATACAACATACAACACAAAACAACATATAACAACAACATAAACAACACAAAACAACAACATATAACAACACAAAACAACATATAACAACAACATATAACAACACAAAACAACATATAACAACAACATATAACAACACAAAACAACAACATATAACAACAACATATAACAACACAAAACAACATATAACAACACAAAACAACATATAACAACACAAAACAACATATAACAACAACATATAACAACAACATATAACAACAACATATAACAACACAAAACAACATATAACAACAACATATAACAACAAAAAACAACATATAACAACAACATATAACAACACAAAACAACATATAACAACACAAAACAACATATAACAACAACATATAACAACACAAAACAACATATAACAACACAAAACAACATATAACAACAACATCACAAAACAACATATAACAACAACATATAACATCACAAAACAACATATAACAACAACATATAACAACACAAAACAACATATAACAACAACATATAACAACACAAAACAACAACATATAACAACACAAAACAACATATAACAACAACATATAACAACACAAAACAACATATAACAACAACATATAACAACAACACAAAACAACATATAACAACACAAAACAACATATAACAACAACATATAACAACACAAAACAACATATAACAACAACACAAAACAACATATAACAACAACATATAACAACAACACAAAACAACATATAACAACACAAAACAACATATAACAACAACATACACACCAAACATCGGACACAAAGTGCAGCCCGTCGTACCTCACAGTCGTACAGATTCATTAGCTGCTCAACTATCCACTGCTCCAGGGTCAGCCTCCTCCTCAGCTCTTTTCTGTCGTATTTCACCGTCACTCGCCCTTGCTTCTGCGGCACTTCTTCTCCGGTACCGGGGGGCGTTTGGAAACAGACCCGGGGTTGAGGGGCGTCTCCGGACTCGTTACCGCCGCCATCGTCCCTGATGTAAAAGCTCCGGTGGATGTGATGAATGAATGAATGAAGGAATGAATGAATGAATGAAGGAATGAATGAATGGATGAATGAATGAACTAGATCATGAAGTTAAAGCCGAGCTGCTTTAATAATGTTCCGCCAGGTGCGCGTCCATGCATGGTGCGACAGAAGCGCGTGCCCGTTTCTCAAAGCTGCAGACCTTCAGATTGTCCTTCAGACCTTCACATCTCAGAAGACACAAAGATCTTAGAAAGCCAGAAGGTTCGTCAGATGGTTTTTATTCTCGTCCATCTTCTCCCAAGAGCTCCATCATCTGACACGGGACGGCGTGTGGACGCGTCCAAGTGTCTGAACTAAAGCCACGACAATTTACACGGGCTAACATAGTCTGGAAATGAACCAATATCCGTTTATCGTCCTTCTGAAATCAAATGAAGCGCAAATTGTTTACGTTTTCAGAAAAGATGTCAAATCTATTCACATATCACAGCCTCTGTGTGTCCGGCCACCCCTATTTCCTGTATGTGGACTATTCCATCCCAATCCAATATATTGTGCCCGGTGGAAAATCCGCTCCCCGTGAGATTTCCACTCCTCTGCTTCTGATTGGTTTACAAGGGAAATTCTGCTTTCTGATTGGTCTTTATTCGTAAGGCCCGCCTCCACACCTAATCTTAATTCTAACGGTAGTAGGGAGTCGTAATTTCACGGGGAGTCAGATTGTGATTGACGCACAAGAGTGCTCGTGTCTCATCATTTCATCGTCAAATTCAACATTATATGTCATTTATTGAAGCTAACTGCTTAAATGACTCAAATAAATCATCCTCATTTCCGCTTCATGGACATTTGAATGGGCTTTTTTTGATTGTTCGTGTATACTGCGTTTACAGCAGATGATGCTTTCACTGATATTCGTTCAGGCTCTGTATTCACTTGATGCATGTTTAGAGATAAAATGTTATACGCTGCTTTTTTGTGTCATCCACACGTTTACAGTTACTGTCGATTTGGTGAACTTTATCCTCACACTACCTGTTAATTCATCACATTTAGAGTAGCTGCAAATATATACGTGCACTCGATGACTTGAGCGAAAGGTTACTCGAGTTCACGTCACAAGCGTCGTCATTACGTCAGTGTGACACTAGAGGGCAGACTGAGATGCAGGATTATGAGCAGCTCCTCATGAACTAATATTAGATTGTGAGAGTTAAACAGCACCACAGTGTTGACTGAATCATGCTCACCCTGAGGTGACACTATGGGATGACTAACTGCTTAAGATCTCTCTTTCTCCTCCTACCTTGCATGTATTTATACTTCAAGCCGCTTCAGCCGGCTCTCTTTAATATTTGGATGACCTCGCAGACTGAGAGGGGACGCTGTACATGTAATTATACATTGTAAATGGAGGTGAGAGTGTTTTGTTTTATTACTAGAAAGAAGAGTAATTCTGTTTTCTGCAAAGCATTGTGGGATGTGATGTTTAGCTCAATTAGGGGCACCATTCATCCGCCGGTTGGATGTCAGGGGCTCTGACCCCCAGCTAGTGTGTAATGTGATCATTTTTTCAAATTAATGGAGGGAAATGTCTCCTGCTGCAACAGAGGAAATTACATTGTGCCTCGGTCATTATTATGAGCATTCTTACCTGTTGCTACTGCAGCAATGCCACTGGGTTACAGCCAAAGACCAAACAAGCTGAATGGGTGTCATTTGTCATTTGCATTGATTTTAAATCTTATGTTCTTATTACAGTGTTAAAATGTTGTGTAGGTGTTTGCAGCCCATCAGATTAAAAGGGTTTTATAAAGTTCCATGTTTGTTCTCATGTTCTCCCTGTGAGAGTAAATAAAGAGTAAATAAGTCTGTTATTAATATACAATTCCAACTTTAATGTACTCATTAATAAATGAAATAAGAAACATATCTATGCATTTTGGAAAAGAGTCTCAATCTTTTGGCAACAAAGTTTCTTTTCATATTACAGATTTCTTGACATACAGTAAAATCACGCCCTTTCACACACACAGTACAGAACAAATCGACAAGACAATAATAGTGTCATGTTAACTAAGAATGCTTGTATTTAAAAAAAAGATATTTTGAAATAGTAATTTATCAAATAGCAATACATAAAATCTTTAGTAAGTATTTCATTCATAAGAAATTTAATATTAGAGGACAAATGCACACACACACAAAAAGACATGCTTTAAGATCCAGTCACGAGAGAACCGCGACTCTCACACGACACACAAACATACAGGAGTGGAACAAGCATGCTTTGAATTTCTGATATTCAGGATGTTTTTTCAGTTTATGTGAAGGTGTTTTGGGGAGTTAAGCCTGATAATTAACCTTTACACAGTTTTGTGTTTTCTTGTTTAATGTCAGCAAATAATATTGATTCATACACATGTAAAATAAAAAGCATTCCAGTACATTAATGAAGATAATAAGGTTGTTTTCTATTTGCTATTTATGTGGAAAATTTGCTTCAGCATGCAGTCATTTAAAGGGACAGTTCACCATTAATTATTCCCCCATTCTGTCAGTATTTTCTCACTCCTTTTTTAAAAAAATCTTTATGTTGTTATTTTTTATAGTGGAAAGCATAAAATTGTTATGCAGCACTTTCTATACAACAATGGTTCTGAAAAGAACAATAAACACCATCAAAGCCACACAAAAATAACCAATATGACTTACACACTATATTAAATTCTACTGAAGCCATTCAATAGCTTTTCGTTAATAACAGACTGAATTCACCTCAGTGGAAGCTAAAAAACAAAATAATCAATAAATAATTTCCATTCTGTTCCACACATACCCGTCAACTCTCTTTAAAAACATATTGAAAACGTTTATAGTGTTTTTTGTCCTTTTTAAAGCTTGACAACCACTGATCCCTGTAAACAATTGTTGTATGACAAACTTTGAACAACTGTGTAACAGTTTTACTTTTGTGCTCCACATAAAGAAATGAACAGGTACCGCTTCTGAAAGACATGAAGGTGAGTGAACAATGACAGAAGGTTCTTTTTTGGGTGACCTGTTTCTTAAAAAAAAACTTTAATAATTTGTTAATATTTAAAACTCTGAGGGCAACTCTGACACCAAACGACATAATGGCTGGAAGACAATGACTCTCTGAAATGTTGCAACAAGCAGCACTAAAAATACATCAATCTGTGATTAATTTAAATCCAGTTACATTAAATACTCTGAATGTATAAATACACATTAAAATGTGGAGGATGTGTGCGTTTGCTCCAACCATTTTCACGTCACACTGGATTGGGCAATCTGATCTGCAGGAAGTGAGCGGATCACTTCTACACATGAATGAAATTTCATTTCATTTCATTTTAAACATCTGAAGTACATTCTGCTGGAACCCTTCCCAGCTAACAGGGAATGTTCTCAGAGCGTTCTCTAAAAGATAAAATGTTCTCTCAAAAAGCTCTCTCATAAATGTTCTTGCAGTAACGTTATTATACTGTATATCATATATATCAAAAACATTATTCTAAAGCTGTTAGTGCAATGTTTAAAAAACATTACAGGATTACAAAAGTTTTCAACATTCTGATAACCAAGAAATTAATTGTAATATTAAACTTACAATTCAAAAATAACTGTATTATTAAACATTAATACAGTGTCTATAAAAAAACTAGACTTTTGAATGTTCATAGAACTTTCAAAGTAAAATGTTTGTTACTTAATGGAAATGTTAAGGAACCTCATTTAACAACCTAAAATGTGTCCAGGTTGGATTAAGCACATGGCTGGAAGCTGGAACACTCTTGTAAACAGTGATATAATATCTGCAGCCTGAAACATGTAATCACTGCATCACTTCACAAAGAGGAGCAGCGGATGTAAAGAGAGATGAGAAAGAAGAACTTCAGCAGACTGAGCTAGTTAATCTCCTGTCTGACTGGAAAAAGTCTCATTATTACAGAGCGTGTGGAGGAAACAGATTAGTGGGTGAAAACTCCGATTAAACTGAAATCTAATCCATTATATCCCAGACATGCACATAAACACAAATAAGGTGTCTGTGATCCTATCCACAGAAAAGAATCGCCTCAGTACGTGAATATAGCTTTGGATTAATGCGATGAAGGGCCTCGCATTTCACAGGTAAAAAAAGAATTGTGCAGTTTTCACCATTATGTCTTATAAGACTTTTGCTTTGCTCTGGAAAACAGTGTAAACTCAGTGACAGACCTTGTTTTGTGACCTAAACATTGTTGATATCAAGGCACCCTTGTTGCGTTCACACACCCACATAACTCCATGCAATGCCTGGAAAGAGCTGCATGCAGCATTTACATTTACAGTAAAGATGCAGAACATGGGTTTATACCGCATGATTTAGGACTGAACAGCATGGGAAGTAACACACCACACAGAAGCTGCAGTCATTCTGAGATACGTGGATGTAGAACAGGACAGAACAGGAGAATGAGACTCCAGACTCTGGCAGTGACAGACAGAAGTTTCTCTGTGCTTCAGTACAGCACAATTTCATACAGTAAACACACATACATATCATTAAATCTGTTGAATCACTCTCTCTTTCATACAGTCACAAACACACACACAGTCTACAACATTTCCTTACACAGTTCATAGTTGTTAATAATAAATATTAATAAATATCACATGAATAAACACCAGTTCTTATAGTTCTTATGACATCATCACTGTTTCTGTCTCCATTCAACTTCTTGTTTTGTCATGCAAAATATGCACCTCTTGTGTTTTTTTTTAACTACAAATATCCAGAAATGTTTGAAGAAAATCATCTTTCTGTTCCCCCACAATATTTTTCTTCAGTTCACATGGCAAAAATTTAAAAGACACAAATTTTTATAAAGTTCTACATCACAAGCACTTAACATTTTAAAAAGTAGAATTAAAGAGTGTGTGGTATATGATGTGTTGAGGCCACGGTTATAACTGATAGAGATGTATAGTGAAGGGCCACTGACCAAAAAGGTATGTGGCCTATGTAGTATATAGAGTTAGGGGCGTGGTCATAGTGAAGAAGGTGTGGTATATTTACCATGAGGGATGTGGCCATATGTAAAAAAGCTATTGCATATGTAGTGTTGTGGGTGGGGCAATGGTGGAAAGGTGTGGTATGGGTTGAGGGTTCAGCCTTCCCTGGACAGCTGGAGCTAAAATTACATTTGTGAAACATAAACAGTGTCAGTGAGGTATGAATGTCTGTGGGGAGATAAAAGTAACAGGCAAAAGCTATACAACAGAGTTCATGTCTTTAGATGGCAGGGTTAGATGGAGATGTGGACCATGTCTGGATAGAGGCAAGGAGAAGAGACAGACGAGGGATTTCTGAACATCAACATGAAGCTAAAGGAACATTACAAATGCTTAAGGGGCTCTCTGAAGAACATGGGAATTACTGTCTCAATATACAGGTGCTGACAGACACCATAGATAAGAGAAGGAACCATCTATAAAGAGATGCTGTGTAGAAAACCTCAGATTTCCCATCATCCTCCACTGCCATTTAGAAATCCATACCAGTGTTGGTGAAAAGATGCCAGTTCAGTTTGTACAACAATAATTATCAGTAATAAGAGATGTAAACACTTATTTTAAACGTCTCACATACACAAGGGCAGAGGGAGTGTGAGAGAGAGAGAGAGAGAGAGAGAGAGAGAGAGGGGTTGTACAGCGTTCTGGCGATCAAAATTCAGGCATGTGGCAGTAAGCCTCCAGAGAGGCCAGCAGGATGTAGATGAGCCAGAGGGTAAGGAACAGAAATGCAGTGAGCAGCTTTGCGGTTCGCGGGCCTCCCAGCTCGCCTCCAGAAACTGTGGGCCGCCGGCGGTACAGCAGTATGAGGACACACACCAGTGCCATGATGGTGAAGACAGTGACGGAGAACGCCAGAGAGCCAGGCGGGACCTGGAAGCTTTTCCCCTGACTGCGCCAGTACACGGAGGCGATGGTCCACGCCACTCCGATTCCCAGGAAGACGTTCACTGCGTTACTACCCGTCACATTTCCAATGGAAGCATCTGCGTATTGATCCTGGATGGCTGCCACCTTACTGGCAAAGGTGTCTGGAGTGACAAAGAGAAGAAAAGAAAGATAAAATGTTTCACTTTCGTTCACTTATCGTTTTCTTGTATACTTTTTTTGTATACACTTAGTATATATTACATTGTACACATTATTGAAAGCAGCTTAGCTGCCATTGCTTTGGCAATACAAATGTACAGTCATGCCAATAAAGCACACTTTATAAACTGAGAAGCAGAGACAGAGAGAGTGACACAGAGAGAGAGAGAGAGAGAGAGAGAGAGAGAAAGAGAGAGAGGAAATGTGGAAATGTTCTGTGTAATTTATCTTTAGAATATCTAAAAAAAACCCTTCCTGCAACATTATTTTGTGTTTGAAAAAAATGATAAAGAACATTTCTGGAATGTTTTTATTTGGTTTCCAAGAAAACCAAGGGGAAAGGGAACCAAATGCCAAATTAGGGGAAAGCTCTGTGTAACTGGGAAACTGCACAGAGCCATCAGGGAAAGATAAATTACAAAGATGCTTCCAGCACAAGTCATAACATTACAACAATAATACAGTAACATTCATAATCAGATACATTCCAGAGGTGGGACAGAGACATAACACCATCAGCCAGCTGATACACAAACACACACTCACCAGGCACTGATGTACCCAGAGCTACAAACACCACAGCTGTGACGGAGTCCTTCAGGCCAACTGTACACCCGAAATGAGACGCCAGATCTCCAGTGACGGCTGTCAGAACCCCAATAAGAGTGATGGACACGATGAAACAGGCCCAGCCGTTCCAGTACTCTGTGGGCGGGACGAAGGCGAACAGAACTTTCCAGAACACTGTCAGGAAGTGCATAATGTAATCGAAGCACGAGGGCAAGCGCTCTTCACCGCTCTCCTCATCATCATCATCACCTGAGGAGGTCAAACGTACAGTCAGAGGGTACAGTACAGTACAGTCAAAGGGTATGCAGCAAATATGGCAAATCATGCAATTAATTACATGCAATTCAGTTTTTTCGATTCAAAACAAAAAGAACACCCAGTCCTAATTTTATAATTGAATCAAATATCATCTGATTGGCTGGCTTGTGTCACATAAAATGTACCTTCACTGTGGACAGACAAACAGCTGTTAGGACACAGTGTTACAAAAATGTGTTATGAATACAAATCAGCTGTAGTTCATTTACAGTCTAATGTGTGTGTGTGTTCAGAACAGGAGAGAGATACTGACCTGCACTGACAGTAACTGCACTCACAAACTGCTCTCTCCAGCTGCTGCTGCCCACCACCAGCGCCAGGTTAGTCTTCTTTATTAGTTTGTCAACAGTATTCTGAACAAACCCCCCCACACACACAGACACACAGAAAACTTCAGATGATACACCAAAACCATCCTATTCACCATGTCCTTGTACTAGACAAGTCCTAAATTTAATATAACTCTGTCTCGTAGCTCAAATAACACAGAGGTCTCTGCTAAATTGATTTTAGTCAGGCAGTGCGTGTGCAGACACAATTTCATTTTCTTCAATGTCATTCTGTCCGGGTCATTCACTTATGTGCATTTGCAAGGTTTTGAAGGAACAACACAATGTGTGTGCCTGAAGTAGTTTACCTTGCTGACCTGCAGTACTGATGCTGTCACCATGGTAACGAGGAGGCAGGAATTTAGACCGACAGTGTTTTAGAAACTGTGTGTGAATGTGAGAAGAGGAGCAGATTGAACCTGAATCATATATATTCAGGATTTACCTTGAACTCATAGGATTCTTCTATAACCACCTCCAGTTTAATGTGCTCTCCCAGACTTGGGCAGCCCATCTTGGCCACTTGCTCCTCAGCCCCCACCGCTGGTTTGTTATCATTAGAGTCTCCTGTCAGCCAATGACACATTGAATTGACACAAATATTACAGAGTTGAGCCGGGACAGTCACACACACGTAAGGAAGAATTCATGAGGACTGAAGTGTGAACTCTGGTCACGCTGTTTACTGCATTGTCTGCATCAGTTTAGCGGCTGATTTGGTAAAGGAATCACACAAATCACATAACAGTGTGAATGCAATCTCTAAATCTGTGTTTAGCACCATTTGCATGTTACAGTTCCTTATTCACAAACTTCAGTAATCTGACATACTTGTGGATGGTGGATGTGGAAGCTATTAATACAATATTAAACACAGACACTATTCTATATTCTAATACAAAGCCAAAGAGAGCTGCGCATATTGAGTGTTAATATCAAACAGACATCTACATCTTTTTCTGACCGTGTCTCTGTCCGATCTCCAGCAGCACCGGCTCGCCCAGGTGGATGGTGAAGGTTTTATTCTTTTCGTATTCTTCATCGTCAATGATCTTCACCTCCAGAATCTTCCTGTGGTCAGAGACAGTGAAACACTGAATGTCGTTTTAACTGAGGACAGAAACTCATTTCTGAAATGCAGGCAGAACAGATTTCTGTGTAAATTTTCCACAAAACTGTTCTGTCACGTTCAATTCAATGAATGTATGAATGAGTCACAGAAATTCATTCTGCTCAAAGACAATATGTAACACCCACGATATTTATCACAATATACTGATAATCTGTATTACAGTGTTATACAGGATTACACTTAATCTGTATTTTTGTATTGTTTTACAGTAAAACTACTTAAGCATCCTTAAAACAAAATATATTTATTGGAGAAACAAAATGGTTCAAGATAAGAAGGTCTTTCAGAAAGTTTTTCTTACCCATTGTTAATGTTTTCTTGTTGCACAAATTATTACCACTGAATTTTGTTATATGTACACTTAAAAAATTGCCTGTGGGGAAATTTTAATTAATAATACAGTCCCTGAAAACAAGTCTTATATATTGTCCTGTGCAATCTTGCTTTTCAAGTAATTTTATTCTGCTTGAAGGATGTTCAGATATTTCAGGCCTCATTGTCACTGGGAAACCCTTGTTAACAGAAAGCTCATGCAGAGGGCATCTTTCACTTCATTATTCACTGTCCTGTTTCCTGAGAGAGGTACAAACACAGCAGCCTGTGTTTACTACAGTACAGTGTCAGTGTGCTTAGCCATGACTAATCAGCATTTGTCATTATTAGCACACAGAACACTTGTGGTCACACTTGAGAAACAGCAACAAACAAGAAGAGACAGAAAATGTCAGAGAGAAAGAGAGAGAATTACATTACATTACAATTACATTAATTATATATATATATATGTCAATTACACATCTCACAGATGATTTACAGTACATTTATTATATATATTTGATGAGTATGTGCATTCTCTGAATCAAACCTATGACCATGTTTAACCAGTGGAGCTGCAAAAAAGCCTAAACATGCACAGAGAAACATCTGCAGATTCTGTCTGAGCTTGAAAGAGGAGATGAAGAGAACTGATCACAACACTCAGGTGAATAAAACTGACAAAATATTATAAATAATGAAAAGACAGGAAATGTCTTGGTTTGAGACCGCTCTCTCTCTCTCTCTCTCTCTCACACACACACACACACACACACACGCACACAAACACAGTGTCTGTCAACTCAATAATAAATGAGTATAATATGTTAGCATTGAAAATACTGCCTTCATCTGCTGGATTCTCTCAATATAATAAAAGGGTCTTTATGGAGCATGTGTGGGCTGTAAAGATGACAGTACGAGTGCAGGAGGCGAAACATTAGCAGCTGTTTGTTAAATGCGTCACTTTAAGCAGCTTCACTGCAGTACAGGTAAGACATAGATGCATTCACACTGTAAGACGAGGACATGAGGCAGGTGCACACAGGCAGCGAATGCGCAAAATGATACGGTTGGCATGGCAACAGGTAGCTAGAGCGCAAGAACTAATGAAAGTGTAGGCAAAAGAACAAGACTGCAAACCCTCACTGTTCACCTGCAAAAACTGTGAGCAACACAATATATACTGCACTAGATTCCAAATCATGTGAGAAAATCATCTCACATTTACTCATAATTCACATTCATCTTCAACCTGGCAACCCACATGAGAGCCAATGGCCATTAATGAGTACACTAAGATACACAAAAAAAGTCATATTTAATGGTTAAAAGACAGATAAGGAAAGAAACAAACTGTTAGATGGATAGCTCAGCCAAAAATTAAAATGATCATCATTTAAATACCCTCATATTGTCCCAAACCTGTATGACTTTCTTCTGCAGAAGACAAAAGATATTTAAAAAACGTTTGACTGCTTTTTCAGAGAGTTCAGAAATTCTTTGAATGACATTTGCTGAAAACCCACATACACGGTTGCAAAAAAACGGATCCTGTTTCATCTTTTGCTTTTGAAGTAGCACAGAGAAAGTTTGAGTATTGAATAACAATATCACATGCTTATTAAGAACTAAGAGAGAGAGAGAGAGAGTTAAACAGGGAGACAGAAAAGAGAGGCAGAGAGTCTGAGATCAGCTCAGTTACAGAGACTCATAATTACAGCGGCGTGTGTGTGAGATCTGAGATATGATATGATGAAGAATATAATTAATTTGAACAGTTCTGATACTGAAATCATACACCACTGTAGCCTCTAATAGTTTAACATAAACCATGTGGATGAGGAACAGGAAAAGACCATGAGAAAGAGGAGGGAGGGGTCACTGTTTCCCTTTATCTGCCCTAGTGTTATGAGAAAATGTAAATCACGCACTTATCTTTCTATACGGTCTCTTGTAAGGATTCTATAGGGCACTGAGAATGGAAACTGCCACTGTATGTAAAAAATCTCATAAGAGCAGCTCTGTAACTAGTAATAACAGCACAATTTTGTTTTATTACAGAGATTTTATGCAAATACCAGCAGCATGTTAGCAAGAGATTGATTCTGTTTTGGCTTCAGTGGCTTTTCTCATCTTCTGAAAATGTTTCTGCACCACACAGTGGCAAACACAAATGGAAGATTTAGAGTTCATCCCCACAGGCTTTAAAAAGCTGCAAAGAAATAAAAACGATCTGTGTTAAACTGGAGTGGTTTATATTTGACTCAGAGAACTGAATTAGACTGAGGAAAGTACACGAGTATGTGTTATTCTGGCATTATTGTGTATGAGAAGGAACTTCTCAAAACTGGCTTACATAATGTCCAGTGTCTTTCCATCATTCCCAACTCCTACTTATAATCTTAACATACATTAGGATTGTACATTATACATTTAATACACAGTGAACACACACTGCTAACACATGCACCCTGAATGTACTATAAGTTATCTGCACTAAATGCAGACATGAAAAACAATATTCAGTAATATATGATAATGTGTTTGTGTCGGTGTGCAGATGTGTTTTGTGGCACTGTGGCTTCCAACTGAGAGCTGAGAGACATGAACACAAATGATTTATTTATATCATACGTCTCTGTATGTCAGCGTCCGTCTGTCTTCATGCACACTGCTGTCACACTCGCAGCCTATCACAGGAGTCGTGCAGGAGTCACTAGTAGCCTGAGAATCGCACACTCATCCCTGGACACTCAGTACACGCTCATGCAAGCTGCAATACTGCATTTTCCTTCTGCACCGCAGGTTTACACGCGCACATAGTGTCGCCACCAGGGGAAAACAAATAATGCTGGATAAACAACAACGGCACTGAGGAGATGCAGATGTACAACACTGCAACTCTGTTTCACACACTGGCACACAGCCGCAGTGTCCCAAAAGATCCAGGAAACGTGGCGATAAAAACATTTCTGTCCACTGAATAGATGAGTGGGTGCTGGGACTGTGTTTCAGAGCTCAAGATAAACTTCATATTTACATATTATTGAAATAATAAGCAAACTATAAAAAGTAGGACAAATTAAAAATAAATGAAAAAACATCCATTCACGTCCCACTGTGGTACAGTGTTGCTAGGCAAAAAACGTAAGCAACTTTTCATAAAATAGACATCATTTAATAATAACTCAAAATGTTTTAAAAGAAAGTTTAACTTTGTAAAAATGTGAATCATATTTTTTAACAAGTGGCAAATGAATTGTTTTTCTGATGGTTCTTGTATTTTAAAATGACCAGCCACATGTAAATTAACCCAAGTCACCCCTTCAAAATGAACCCTTCATTGCCATCTTACTGTATGAGCACCATGTGTTTGGACAGTAAAGAGGTGAGTGAGTTTGTAAACTGAACCAATGAAGAAAGACAAAAAGAAAGTGCAGTGGTGATTTAATATTTACACCCTGTTTTAACTACAGCCTGACGTTTGAATGATGATATATTCCAGATTCTGTTAATAAATAAGCTCTTGAATCCATCTCCACACATTAAAATGAGTTGAGATTTCCAGCATGTAGATGGGTCACTATTGATCCACAACACCTGACGAACTCGCAGTCGATGAGAGCATGTGAAAAATCGCTCGTATTGATCCGTTCTTTTCTTTACTTGTGGGAATTGTCATCCTAAAGCCTTCTGAGATCAGCGCTTACATAAGCACACTCATAGCCCACTTCAGCTCAATTCTCTCTGGCACTGATTCACATCTTCATATGAGAATATCAGAACAAACGGTAGAATAACACACGCAGTCACACAAACATGTACTGAATCACATTAGGACGCGGAGGAGGGGGTGAGCGGATCGTTCCGGAATCGGAGCACAAGTTGCTGTAGGAGTGTTTAACATTCACTTCATACAGTATGTTATTGCTCACTAATGGGAAAGAACACACACCAGTCTGTGTGTTTGAATGTTAGCCCGGCGCTCACAGCTCCTCATTAGCAGCTTGAAATGTTGGCCCCCTGTACGATCCCACACACACACAAATATACCCACAATCCCCTGGTCTGCTTATGCTGGTGTACTGAAATTCGACTCCCAGCGAGAGTACGACTCCCCTGCTTCTGATTGGTTCATACGCAGAGGAGGCTGCTACCTGATTGGTCTGTATCTGTAAAGCCCGTCCCCACATGTACTCCTAATCATATAGTAGGGAGATACAGGGGAGTTGTATTTTCACAGAGAGTCAAATTCTGACACCACACCAATTGTTAGCTCACCAGAATTGTGACTACAGAGGGAGTAAATTTACAACAGATTCGAAACACAAAGAAAAGCAGTTTGTTCATCAGCAGAAAACAGGCTGGTCAACCTGCCTTTCAGACTTGTTATTGATGCTAGTTTGTTGATCTGTCATGTTGCTTTTGCTAAGGACAATTTTTGTGCAAATATGTTGAGCATGCAGCAGAACAAAACTAACTGAACATATATGCACAACGCACACACAAAGAGAACTATATCTGGACTCATATTCACTCATCCACCCACACATACACAAAATACACAATTTTACCCAACACTCACAGCCACAGACACCCACTGCACACATGCACAAACTCACACACGGCTGTTCACCCAGCCAAAAATACTCACACACGCACCCTCAGGAAAACACACACAGTTCAGCTCTTTCCATGACACACAGTTTTAATGCAGCACATTGTGTGTGAAACACACACACACTCCCACGCGGTGCTTGACTCCCGCAACTCTCACCAGAGTTAGACGAACACTGTGCGAACTGTTCAAACAAATTACCCTCCTCTCTCATCTCTCTCTCTCCTCCCTCGTTCCACCCTTTCTTCTGCCCGCGCACCTGCCTCTCACCTCTTTACTCTCTCGTTCTGTCTTCCTGTGAATTATTGCTTCTGTTTTATCATCACATCATGTTTTAATTCCATCAGTCCCATGATGCATTGCGCAACATGTTGCTGCTGTTTCACTTTTCAGATTTGTGATCAATGCTTCTGTCACTTTTTTTGAACAAGCTAAGCAAACTTGCTTTCCACTGCAGCATTTTAGACATTTAAAATACAATAATTTAACTTGATTATCAAAGGTATAAATACTTTTAAATTTAGATTTATTTAGGGCATGTGGTCAGTTAAAACACGCATGATTCTTCTGACTGAAGTCTGTCTTTGTTTCTGTAACGTTTCTCTAATGCAAATGCAACATTCACACTGACAACTATTTAAATAGTTTATTTACAGCCTGACAAGCCCAGCTCTGCTCAGCCGTCTCTCTCTCTCTCTCTCTCTCTCTCTCTCTCTCTCTCTCTCTCTCTCTCTCTCTGTCAGCATGTTTTCTGTTACATTAGCATCATGCGTTTGATGGCCACCATCAGCATCTTTATCTCTCAATCTCTGTCTGTCTCTGTCAAATCTCTTTTTCTGTGGAACAGAAACACGTATTTTTCTTCATTAGTATTTCCAGTGAAAATATTTAAACCTTTTCAAAACAAGTTAAATTTACTCAAGAAGCAAAACTAAATATTCAGGTTTGTTTTCAAAGAAAACTTTGAATTAGGTTTTCTTGCCCATTTGGAAATAGTTTTTTTCTTGGTATAAACACATCCTTAGATTTATACCTAAAACAAGTTTTGTATAGTTTTTAATTCGTTTTGAGTATGTTCAAATTGTTTAAATATAATTAGTTTTGCAAATAATGTTTTTTTCTGTTTTTCTTTAAATGTTTAGACCCTAAAGGTAGCAATGCATTAAAAATAAATACTTATTACCTTGAAAACAAGCAAGATGCTCAGCCTTAAACTCACAGAATATGTGCAAAACTGATCTGTGGTATCAAGACAATTTATGATGAGATGACTGGTGGTATGATGGTATGGACTCAGTCCTGGCAGTCTTATACATCAAAACTTTTAGTGCAGAGTAGAAATGCGAGCAAGTAAACTTTTCATCACAAAGATGGTTTGAGTTCATCTGGCTTGTTTCAGCAAACCAACCTATGCTGTGTGCAAACATCAATGACAAAACTCTTTCTGTCTGAAATCCTCACTCTTCACTCAAATGACTAGGAAAACATATTCAGGGTTGTAAATCCTAAAGATTCTTTAACTCACATGGTCTCATCGTTGAGAAACTCCAGTTTGCCAGCCACCTCCTCATAGTCTTCTCCAGCTTTGGCCGTGCCCTCAGTAGTGTGGTACGGTAATGCCACCTTCCCGCGCGCTCCAGACATTCTGTGCACCTTCACCTGCATGACGCCCACACTCTCGCTCACCCGCGTGGAGTTGCTCTCGAACGTGAAGATTCCTGCATGGTCGTCATCGTAGATGGTGACAGTGGCGGTGTGAACGTTACCCAGGGCGGCTTTGGGAGTAATGTGACTGGATCCCATGATGCTATTGCCGGGAGACACAGCATTAGGATCGAGCACCGAGACCTCTGCACGGTGGACCACTCGAGCGTTGCTGAGTTTTACGAAGAAGTGCTCATCTTCCTCAAATATGTCATCATCAATCACACCGACCGTCAGCTCCTTCACTGTCTCGCCCGGTTTGAAGACCAGCGTGCCCTCTGCGAATTCATAGTCTGATCCTGCATTCGCTGTTCCATCCTCTGTGCGATAGTCAACCTGAACACAGAGACGGTTTATACTGTCATATAGTGTAGTCATATAGGAAGACTGTTTCCCACAATGCAATGCGCTTGTCTTAACCTTCCATGTTCAGTTTGATGAATGAACTGGAAGTAATATTTGTTAAATGTTAAATTAATAATGTTAAATAACCATTTACCAAGATGACTGGATGACACTTTTTGAAGTAGATGTAATGAGGTCATGCGACAATAATAGCACAATCCAGTTTGAAAATAATAATGAAACAAAATATATGATAAACATTTCAATGAATTTCTGTCTCTCTGAGTTTCTGACCTGAATAATTTTATCACATCCCTGTAGCTGCAGCACAATCACAATGATATAATCACAGTGGAACTGTGAGAAGACAGTGAAGAGTTGATTTAATTGTTACCTTCACAGTGCAGCCACTGTCTCCACCATGTCGGGTCACAGAGAGCTTTAAGGAGCCGCAGTTCTCAAAGCATTGGTAATATGAGGGCTCAAACTCCAAGTAGACAGTGTGAGGATCTTCTTCCTCAGCATTGGCCTCATGGCAGCTCACCACCTTCCTGGCCTGATCTGCTGCATGCTTCTTCAGAATGTTGCCTGCTCCGATCATCATGCGCGTGGCCTGGATTCTGTAGAAAGCCCGGCTCTTCTGCTGTTGAATCAGGACTTGGTAGTTCGCCATCTCGATCAGCTGCTCCATGTCTTTCTCTGGGTGTCTCTGTTTGAGCTCCTTCAGCGTACGAGCCATCTCCCTTCTGGCCTCCTCTTCTTCTCCTCCACCACCTCCTTCTTCTACCTCCAGCATGCAATCAAGAGCCTCCTTGTGGTGGCAGTTCATGCTCTGCCCGTCCATCTCCATATCCATTTTGGTGAACATGCCATCGCCCTCTGTTTCAATGATGATGCCGCGATTCTTGTCGGCACGGTAACGCTTGTGGACATATTTGTAGAAGAGCAGGCGCCGGTCGGCGATCCAGGCCTGGACCACGCACAGTGGGAAGAAGAGGAACGTAAGAACAGCCTCCCAGACTTCCACCACACCAGGAGAGAAGACCGACAGGATCAAGTACAGCCAGATGTAGGCGAACACGCTCCAGGCGGCGGTCACAAAGAACACCCTCAAGTGTTTGATCTTTCTTACCTCGCCTTCGGGCACCACGTAAACGCAGATGGCGATGATGATGAACATGTTAAAGGCGGCGCTGCCAACAATGGTGCTCGGGCCCAGGTGACCAGCCTCAAACTTGTGCCCGCAGACCTCAATCACAGATAACAAGATCTCAGGAGCCGAGGAACCTAAAGCCATGAGGGTCAGGTTGGACACAGTCTCGTTCCAGATCCGTACAGTTGCAGTGGTGGTTTCCCCGTTGGGTTTTTTGATCGTGACCTCCTTCTCCTGAGACGTGATGACCTCGATAGAGGACATGAAGCGGTCAGCAATGATAGACATGCCCAGGAACATGTAGATGAGGGCCACAAAGTAGACAATGGCACGTGCAACTTTATCACCCACTGAGGGGTTCTGAGGGTTCCACACAGGCAGGACTACACCCTCAGAGCAGCTGTCCTCCCCTGAGCAGTTCCCCGGGCTGCTGTGAGACGCATCAGGGCTGGCCTGAGAAACGTGGGTGAGGTCCGAGAGGAAGATCAGGAGGAGAAGAGAGGAAAGGTAAGGGATGGACGACCGGTGCAAACGAAGCATGACGCCAGTGCAGCAGGAACTGTGTAGATGACCAATACACCTCTGAAACACACACAGAAGAAAACACTCAAACGGGTGAAAACCAGCCTTTCAATCTGAGTGT
>JAZGTH010000064.1:7197500-7592500 GCA_036877525.1 Chromobotia macracanthus
AAATATGAAGGCTGTAGTGCCAAACATACACAAAACCAACCCTTCATGACTCATAAACGCAGAGATTCAGTACAGAACTTTAATCCTACACCAAACAAGATTTAAACATCCAGTTTTCTTTTCATACACATCCTATGCGACATACGGGACGCTCTGGCCAGAACTCACATCCTTTGGACAATCCGATGGAATTCATTCACGTTTAGAACCGATTCCACAATGAGATTCTCGTCTCCGGGAGCTTTCTAAACAAGCTGCTGTACAGATATTCTGGCACGGCACATAATGAGGCACAAAAGTGGTGAAAACAAATTTCGGAATTCTGCCTTCAGCAAGAGTGGGATTATTTTTAGTTCACCAAAAATATTCAGATTACCTCAAATTCTGAATAATGGTTGCAGGCATTACAGGAAATGTATCACGTATCACTTATGCAGAGGCTTCTCATGGGGATAGTTTTCCACTCTTCAGTCTTAAGAAGTGAGGGGTTCCCTACATACCGCAGCACACTGCTGTATCAGATCCTGCTCATGAAACAAGTGGGCTGCCCGTTTCCATGAGAACTGCCTGCTGAGTGTTCACAGCCAGTATGAAAACTATACCACGCTTACTTATATATACAAAAACACTCAGTGCATTGCATTAAGAACGGCTGGGCATGTGAATGAAATGTTTTTAACTACATCAGACCAAACTATTCTATAAGAGTGAATACAGACTCACCTGCTCTGAGAGAAACAGAGTCTGCTTGAGGTTAACAGAGGTTCATCGTATTAGGAAGCTGGTAAAGGCTATGAGACATCAGACAGGCAACTTTGTTCCTGACAAGAGAATGAAGTCTTAAGTACATGAATGACTGCACTTCTCGTCTATATGTCTCAGAAAACAATTCTGATACGAGGCTGCAGTCTGTCAGTCATTTGTGGCACTCACTTCATATTTCACTTTCATATTTAAGGCACGGATGTGTTAGACGTAACTCGACGCATTGCATTAGTTGGGAATTATTGTAGGATACTTACGGAGACGGACTCTGGATCTCATGGACGGAATGGCTCCTCTTTGGTACTCAGTTCAGACAAAACAACCAGAACAAACCCAAACGCGCAGAAATCCCGTCCAGACGAAAGTAAGCGCAGGAGTCGTGCGTCAAGATACACGATAAAGACAAAATGCCTGCAGAATAAACCTCTGCTGTTTTATTCGCCCAAAAACACCGAGGAAAGATCTTTCAGATGTTGAGCAGAAGTCTAAAAATGAAAAGTCTAGCTATTGCATATTAGAAACCTGGAAAACACGGCTTTCCGTAATAAAAGCAGAGAACATCAGAAACGTGGTTTCTTGAGGAGATAAAGGTGAGAAGAAACGGGAGGAGGAATGATCAGAGACGTGAAGAGCCGGGAGTGCAGGAGAGGATGCGCTCGCATCAGCATCAGCACCAGCATCAGCATCAGGATGAAGGCGGAGCGGAATGAAACAGGTCATCTGCACATGAACATGGACTGTGTTCTGCTTACGGCGATGAGAAAGCAGAGACAGGGTGAAAACGGTGTTTATAGCAGCATGGACTGCGGAAAGAGGGAGGGACACATCTCCCAAAACTGCGCAGGGCTGGTCCGAGTGTCCTGCGAGTCCGGACCGCCTGTAATTCATCAGACTGACCCCGACATGTTAGACGAGCAGATCGTGTTGTCTGAACATCTCCGGGTTACACCTCTGATCTCCATGTAACAGTAAAAGACAAGACCAGGGGTTAAACTGTAGTCTCAAGCCAGAACAAAATGCAATTCACACTAAATGATAAACACAAAATAAAACAAAAAGATGTCTTTTTTATATAATTAACTACAATTTCATTAAAACCTTCATAACTTTCATCATGTGCACACATTGTGTTTGGTTGTGCTGTTTGCTGCAGCATGTCTTGGTGTTTAAATAAGATATCCCAATGCAACACTAATATAACAACATCCTGCTTTTACAAACATAGTACGCTGGATCTGTAACTGGTTTATTCGCTCTTACACTGAATATAAAATCCTGTAAATAAAACGCAGGTCCCGTTAAGCTGTATGTATTTCTGTGCTGCAGGCAGGAGTCAATGGTGTAGAGCTTTCCTGCCATCTGCAGCTCAAAACGAGACATCGCACACAACGAGAGGAAACCTTTAAAGCGACTTCAAATAAATCAAATAAATGAAGCCATTCAGATTAAAGCTGCGACCCCGCCATCGTGAATACGCGAAGCGACGCTCGTGACGTCAGACCGGAGGCCGGTGACGTGTGCAAGTCACGTGACAGCTCAGGTGCGAAACCTTACCTGTTACGTGACGTCAGTCGCTCATTTTTCAGTTCAGTTTCAGTCTGAACTCGTCCAGATTCACGAGTATGAGTGAAACGAGTGTGTCCCTGCTTTCATTTTCTTATGCATTGGGTGGAGAAATCTGATCTTGTCATCTTTGCAATATGGATAATGGTTAAAACAGCGTGCATGTGCAGTAGTAATGACTTACTACTCTTTTTATTAACCATCATACATGATGCATGACAGTGCATGACCAACACCATGCTTCAACTTTACACAACAGACTGAAGGTTGAGAGAGAGCAGGTTATGCTCCTCAATGTTCTGGATGCAGGCCGGGCAGATCATCTTCAAGGCCTTTTTGAAATCTGGGTGCTTAAGCCAATTAGATTAGAAGGTTAGAAAGTAAGTGTGCTGTCACTTAAACCACTGCAATAATGTGTCCTTGTTTAAAAGAAATATCAGTGTTACTTCAGTTTAGACAATCTTAAAAGGGACAATCTCTCTTAAAATGACTCAACTCATTGAATCTTTCTGTACCGATTAGAAATTAAACCTCTCTTTAAAAACTATTTATTGATGTATATTATTTAAATTAATATTGGCAAAGAAATGTGTTCTGTGATGGATTTTATAAATTGTATAGACATATTGATGTGAATTTAACAGCGTTTTTGTTGCAGCATTTGCTTCAGAAGTGTAAATATATTTCAAACACTGTAATGCTGGTAAAGTTGTGAAAGTACAGGTTAGTGATGGTAACTGTCTTGATGTAGCTGTCTTGCTCTTTTTTGTTGTTATTTGTGCTGTTGTTTGTGTTGTGATGTTCAGAGTTTATCATAATGTTTTTATTGTCACCATTATTGAGGTTTGTATCATTAACATCTCACTTAATAAAATCAGTGATAAATAACTTTATGTGATAACTTAACTTTAACTTGAACTACCTCACACATCACATAACAAGGTTTTATTACAAGTTCCGGTTCACTTGGTCTTGTGAACACTTTACACAATATATTACTGTGTGTGTGTGTATATATACACATATATGTAAATGCACATACTGTGTGTACAAATGTAAATTGTTACACATGTATAGTGTATATATTAAGTACACTACAACATGTCCATGTGCACATATTGTATATTGTAAATTTGTAATTTTGTACACAATTATGTATATTCTGTCTATTCTGTTACTGTATTTACTACATACTGTTAAATGTATATTTTTTGTACCACTAAATGTCTTTTTTACATACTGTTTTGCACTGTCTGGAGCCACACTCAAGCTTTTCACTTGCTTCTACACGTGTTGAGGTGATGTGACAATAAACTTGATTTGAAATCAGATTTTGTCATTACATGATGTTGTTATAATGCAATATCAATATGTTTTTCAGCAATTTAGGGCAGCTATTAGGATTGACAGTGTCACTGAATACTGTAAATATCTACTGAATGTTTTACTTGAAAAACTGAGCAACACTTTCTAAACACATGATGACTCTGACTTTGTGCTTTTTATTTTTGTACACGCACTTTCATTCTCATCGCTTTCTTGTTTGATTTGTTGCTCTTCTGTGAATCTTTTTTAATGCTCATGATTAGTGGGAATGTGTTTTAATAAGATCGTCTTGTTTTTGTTCACAATCAACTCTGCTGATCTTTGGGCTGAGCTGCACAGAGATGCAGTTTGTTATTTTATGTTAATAACTTTAGCATGCTAATGATTGACGCTTCTTTCTAATGATCAGCGATCATTGCAATCAGAAGCTACGTTAGCAGCTAATTTAGCTTAGCATGCTATCTTGACTAATTACTGACAATTATCTGTGAATTGTTACTAAACTATTATTAATAAAGCACTGAACTACTATTCATAAACTTTTCTTTTGTTTGGTATTGGAGTTCTTAGTCTGATATGTCACATCATAAAAATAAAAGTGCTGAGAAAAAAAGTGTAATTCAATGAGATCTTTATTTAAGAATTAGGTACAAGTTTATAAATACACACAGCTCATTCACAGTTTTACACTTTTACAATTTTACATCGTTGCAGAGCAGCTTTACAAACATCTTAGAACATGAAAAACATAAAAAATATTATAAACAATATTTACAAAGTATGTCTTTATGTCAACAGTCTCCCAGTGAGCAAGTCAAAGACGACAGCGGCAAGGAACCAAAACTCCAGTGATGTTAAACTGGAGAATAAACCTTGGGAGAAGCCAGACTCAACCAGGAGGGCCAGTTCTCCTCTGGCACGTCACAAAACACTGCTGACGGCTACACAGAGGAATATATACAAGATCATCTCACAGTGGACAAATGTGGCCATCACGTGACCATCTTCTTTAAAGGACATTTAACATTTTTTTAGACGGTCACAATCCTCTTTTTTTTAAAGATGGCCAGAATCTTCTTTTTTGTTCTTCTTTTTAAATCAATCGTGTAAGAGCTGCTCTGATGTTAGACGTGTAGCCGGTCAGGCACTTTGAACCTGACCATCTTCTTTTTCTTCTTCTTCTTCTTCTTCTTCTCTGAATGCGGTGCTTTTTTACTAGAAAATAAAACATGAAGATTAACAGTATGTTAATGGAGTGTTTTTATACATATTGTAAAATGTAATTCAGAATTAAAGTCAAGTGACAGTCCTGGTTGTGTCATGTATCCAGGAAGAAAGCAAATGTTTCTACTGTCTGTTACACAACTTCACACCTGATAGTAAAGATGGGCAAAACCTTCTGCAAGTTCTTCTGTCTAAACCATTTATGTTTTAAGAGCTGCTCTAAACGTATACGTCTAGCTGGATCGCGGTTTAAACACTGGCCTATCAGATCACGGCATGCTGTACAAGTTTTCAGGAGAGAATTAGTTAGTCATGATCATGTGACAAACTTAAACTGACATATAAAAATGGCTTCTGAAAAATGTGACTAATTTAAGAAAAGCAATCTTTTGTTAAATTGCATTACAGTGTTTCAACGTATATTAACATGGAACGTCATGATGTAAGTCACGATATAATAATAAACAGTAAGCCACAGGAGGCGATGTGTTACAGTGATTTTTTCTGCGGTAAAATCACCGTACCGCATGACCTATGTGGCTGAAAGGGATAGTTCACCCAAACATGACAATGTGCTGCTATTTTACTCACTCTCTGGCCATCCAAGATGACAAAGTGACATTTCATCAGTAGAACGACAAACACGATTTTTAGCTGTTCTACTGATAAACTGTCACCTATAACTTAGGTGAGCAAAATAACAAGTGTCCATTTTTGCTGAACTACCTCCAATGTTTGTGTCATTATGTTCTGATGTGAGCTAATTTCTCACCCTCTGATAAGTTGGGGTTCCGGAATCGAAGCTCGGCTTGCAAGATTTCCTGTGTGTAATGAAAGGGCGTCAGTTTGTTCAGCATTTCGTAAAGCAAAATGCCAAGTGACCAAACGGCAGCTGGGGCGGCGTCGTATTTGTTCTTTGTGAGTACTTCTGGTGGACAGTACTCGGGCGCTCCTGTAAGACATTCACACTACTGGTCAGTTTCTTAAAGGATAATGTGAGTCCACACTTACAGTACAGTAACACAAAATGTCAGCTCACCTGAATACTGGCTCCCTTCCTGGCCAGCACGTTTAATTACACAAGCACAGCCGAAGTCGATAAGCTTGATTTTTAAGGTTTCCTTGTTCACCAGGATGCTGTCCGATTGCAAGTCCCCGTGAAAGATGCCATTCTCATGGCAATGTTGTACAGCTTGGACTACTTGACGCATTAAATCACGAGCTGTTGCTTCGCTCGGTACATCTCCTCGAGCGTTGAAACGCAGCAGGGTCTCGCATGGATGAGGATATTCATAAATCATAACAAATTTATCCGGCTGCTCGAACCACTCTATAATTTCTATGATGTGAGGGGTTACGCGAGGTCGTTTCAACATAAGCAAGAAGGCCACTTCTGCAAGCATGGGTCTGGAATATCCAGGCTAGAGAAAAACAGTTGAACAAAAGGTTACGTAGTGATGGGCAACTTCTTCAGTTCTTATTTTAGATTTAGTTTCTGTTTTTAAGCTTCATACTGTCAAAACGTCTTTGTGTTTAGATGTACTTAATATCATTAGAGCCTTTCAGTTCTTTGGCACTTTCTAAGGCACATTTGACTATAAATTCATTCCCTACAAACAGAAATGACAGTAATCTGCATTCAATAAGAAAAGACACATTGTGTTGTCAACTTACAATATCAAGATAATTATCAGCTCCATACTTGGACAAATATTTGATGGCCACCTGCAAAGCATTGAAAAACAGTTCATTTACTCTGAGCACTGACATGAACTGACCAAAAAACATTCACAGTTTAAGTGTGTGACAGTCAAGCTGTAAACGAGTAACAAGTTTAACAAGCAGAACTGAATCATTTTTGCCTCTATTTTCAACATTATAATAATCTAAACTAAAACTTCATTGGCTTGAAAAGTTTCTTTAAATTAAATACTATATAGTGTTATATAGACATTTAGGAGCCTGTATGTTTTGATTAAGCATATTATTTGATATTATATATATAATGTTATTTTATATTATTAATTATAAAACAATTTTATATAATTATTTGATATATATATCTGTTTGTGGAGTAAGTGATTGACCTTTTGGCCATCAGATTTGCGGTTTCCCTCGTAAACCCGTCCAAAGGTTCCTGTTCCAATAAGGTTTCCCACTATGTAGTGAGATATGACAGACCCTAAAAGAGAACACAGACCAAATGAGCATATGTCAGATGTTAACACAGAAATAGCCAGAGTTACTACACACAGGTGTGAAACAATCAGGGACAATGGGGAAAACAAATATGGAAAATAAACGAGCAAACTCAGACTCACCATTAGTCGGCTCGAAACCTGAAGGAACTTGGAGAGAATATGGCTTAGAAATCACCAATTCTATAGCAGGCCTTTGTTGAAGCCCGGAGGGACCGGGCACAGCAGACGTCTCAAAATCAGACAGGTCTGCTGCAGGACTTTGTTGAAGCCCGGAGGGACCGGGCCCAGCAGACGTCTCAAAATCAGACAGGTCTGCTGAAGGACTTTGTTGAAGCCCGGAGGGACCGGGCACAGCAGACGTCTCAAAATCAGACAGGTCTGCTGCAGGACTTTGTTGAAGCCCGGAGGGACCGGGCACAGCAGACGTCTCAAAAACAGACAGGTCTGCTGCAGGACTTTGTTGAAGCCCGGAGGGACCGGGCACAGCAGACGTCTCAAAATCAGACAGGTCTGCTGAAGGACTTTGTTGAAGCCCGGAGGGACCGGGCACAGCAGACGTCTCAAAAACAGACGAATCTGCTGCAGAAACCGGAAAAGCATCAACTCCTTTCTTGTTGTGGCGACGGAAGGGGCGCTTTACCAACTTCCATGCTTTCCGGAAGAATGCGCGTATTCCTTTCTTCTTCTTCTCTTTAGTTTGTTTTTCTAAAATGACAGTAAATTAAACAATAGTGAAGTTCCTGGTAAAAACTTGTTGTTTCTGTTAAAATGACACGTGGATACACCGTGATGTTTCTGATGGCATTCTGATACAAGCGGTGTGAACCGATAATCTTGCTAAATGAAGGTATTTGTCATCTATTTACCTTCAACACTGTCAGTAAACAAACTTTCCATTACTGAATTCTAAAGAAATTGTTGAAAGAAACTTCAACAAGTTGCGCGTCATTAAACTGTATTTTGTTATTTTGAACACATTCATCTGTTTAATACATCCACATGATTGCATATATTCCATTCAGAATAATAATAATAAAATGAAAATGTATGTCCAGTGTGATGCATGAGATGTATGTATTCATACTCATCTATACCTCAACAGAATTTCAACAGGATAAAACATAAAAAGTGATTATTAAATATGATCTGTTATTGTCAAACGCTTCATCAGTGTGTTCATGTTTTCTGGTTAATATCAGCGGCTGCTTCTCTCACCTGTCGGGCTCTTCTCCGCAGCGTCTGCGGGAGCAGCCGCAGCGCCTCCCGGAACAAACGCGCGGACGGTGTCGGTTTCTTCTGCGGGAGCCTCGGCGCGCTCCAGAGGCTTCCGGTCACCGGTGAGAGAAAACGCGCTTTCCGTTTCTCCAAGAGAAACGTTTATGAAAACGCCTTGTGTGAGAGACGCGTCTGTAAACGCGTCCTCTGCGTCTTCTTCTGTGAGAGACGCGTCTGTAAACGCGTCCTCTGCGTCTTCTTCTATTAGAGACGCGTCTGTAAACGCTTCCTCTGCGTCTTCTTCTATTTGAGACGCGTCCTCTGCGTCTTCTTCTGTGTGAGACGCGTCTTCTTCTGCGAGAGACGCGTCTGTAAACGCGTCCTCTGCGTCTTCTTCTATTTGAGACGCGTCTTCTTCTGCGAGAGACGCGTCTGTAAACGCGTCCTCTGCGTCTTCTTATTTGAGACGCGTCTTCTTCTGCGAGAGACGCGTCTGTAAACGCGTCCTCTGCGTCTTCTTGTTTGAGAGACGCGTCTGTAAACGCGCTCTCTGCGTCTCCTGCCGGAGTCTCCTCCAGGAGGTCTGGGCTAGATGCCTCCACGGCTTCCCGGACGCAGCGGCTGGCGGTCTGCGGGACTCCGGCGATCTGCTCGGTTGGTCCGGCGATGAGACAAGCGTTCTTTAACGCCTTCTCCACGATTTCCGCCAAAGCCTCGGTGGGCTCAGCGGCGAGCAGCGCGTCGTTTAACACGCTCCGCGTCAGTTCGTGAAAAGCCTCGGTGGGCTCGATGCACAGCCACGCGTTTCTTAACGCGCTGTCTATCATCTGTACCGCGTCTGCTGGGTCGACAGACAGCGAAAGGTTCCGTATCGACTCCTCCGTCACTTCGGCTAACGCCTCCGTCGGCTCGATACTTAAGGAGGCGTTTCTCAACACGCTCTCCGTGATTCGTGCCAGAGCCTCCTGCGGCTCTGCCGTTAATAAAGCGCTTCTCACGACGCGTTCAATAACGTTCAGCACGTCGTTTGGCTCCACAGCCTGAGCGGCGTTCCTCAAAACGCGCTCCAGAAGTTCTGCCTCAGCCGCGGCTGGTTCGGCAGTGAAAGAAGCGTGAACTAACACCTGCGCCATCGCTTGTGTTAAAGCTTCGGGGGTCTCGACAGACGCGGGATCGGCGGTCGGCGCGCCGCAGCTTCGCCCTGCGATGCGGCGGAACACAGAGGAAGGTGCACGGCCAACTGCTGGAGGTCTGGCGGCGGGGTCTCTCACCGACACCGGTGTCAGCGCCGGAGAAAGACGGGGGTAAAGACG
Source organism: Chromobotia macracanthus (assembly GCA_036877525.1). Classification (NCBI taxonomy): domain Eukaryota; kingdom Metazoa; phylum Chordata; class Actinopteri; order Cypriniformes; family Botiidae; genus Chromobotia; species Chromobotia macracanthus. The sequence goes on from JAZGTH010000064.1 coordinate 7,207,108, forward strand.
GACAGGGTGGACTCGCAAACGTGTGAATATCTCCAAACCTTCGCCCGAAGACACTCAAACGCTTGAACGGTTTCTCTGCTCGGTGATTCTCCTCGCAAGCGCTCAGATCGTCACTGAACTGAAGTGAGCGGCCGCGCTCGGCCCGCGCCTTATATAGCCGCCGCCCGTGACGTCACAATAGGCGCCGGAGAGACGCGGTGAGCTTGTTGACGTTCAAAATACCGCCGCTGGATATTGAACTATATTAAATGATAAATATTCGATCACTGACGTCATTTCGAGTACAAGAAGCTTTTAATACGTGCAGGAAAGAACAGCAGAGCATGAGAGATCGGTCGGGTGTCTGCGAAACAGTATGTTTGAGTTATTAGGATATGAAACATTGACTACATCAGATTCAATATAGTTTCATGTCTCTGCAGATTGTTTGTGCTCGCTTTAAAGACCATTTAACACTTCATCTGTATAGCAGCACTTGAGAAATGCAGCTCCAGTTGAAGGATCTGAACAAAGTGCAATTGACACTCAAATGTCCTTTCAGACGCTCACAAGCCTCATTTACTTCTCTTAGTTTAGACGTAACAAACACTGTTTTGGTGACTTTTCATTTATTTTTAACTCGTGCCTTTTCTCTGTTGATGGTTCTGTCTTCATTATGCTTTTAATTTTTGTCTCAACTTGCACAATATTTCAGTTTTTTGTGTTACTTGTACGTGCACAAAATGCTCCTGATTTTCACAAACTTGAGTTGTAGGATTGTAATATTGACACTGAAAACCTTCCACATGTGATATATGCTCTGTTATGATATCTGTTACAAATATTCAGTACATGTATTACATGTGACCACAAATGTTTTGACTGCTCAGTTATGAAGGCAACCGGTTTCCTAATACTTTCCTAGTCAGGTAACATTAATAAGAAGTTAACCTGTAAGTAATGATTGTGTCACCAGTATTTAATCAGTTTAGATGTAATAAAATCTCTTCCACCGCAGAATGCTGGCCAAGATAGCCGCACAAACATAATACACACAACATAAACGACCAAAGCAATGATCTTCAGACATGTCTTCATCTGAACAGTCGGTGTAATATTGTTGGAGTGTTGTAGAGAATATGTGGTGGGTTAAATGACATTTGATGTAAAATAAATGATGCGGTTCATTCAGGAAAACATCCACACCACAGGAAACGGATTAAATAAGCATCATCATGTTGCCTTTATTCACTTGCAGAAAATACCAACAGATACAAGAAACACATGAAACGAAGCATAAAGTGTGATGCCAGAATGAAATAAAGCTCTTTGTTTCACCTGCTACATGATGCCATAGAAGAAGCATTCACAGAAACTTTGTTTCACAAAACATCCTTTAGACTATAAAAGGAAAGAAAGAAATGGTTCTTTTAAAAAATTCTGAAACATTCTTTGGGGAATCAAAAATGGTTCTTCTGTGGCATCACTGTGAAGAACCTTCTGCAGCACCTTCACTTTTAAAAGTGTACACCATGTTTGTCACATTCATTACATTCTCACTTTATAGTGCAAAGACTAACAGCGTTCTCACAGTCTAACACAGTAACATGCAGACAATGAAGATCAATTGACAGACATCATGAAAGTTGTGTGATACAAATCTGAAGTGATCTTCAGTTATGAACAATGTAAACAAAGTATGAAGAGAAGACAATGTTATCTGTAGTGGTTACAGTTGTTAAGTTATGTGATCTGGGTCAGTAATCAGTGCCATTTCCCTAGAAAAGATCTGAAATAGACAATTACATTTAACAATCGGTTTACCACCTCAGGGCCAAATAAGAGAACTGACCCATATAGATATTCAGCTTCAGTTTGCCTAGGAATGAACCCCACAAGATACTTTAAAACTGTCTTGTACTGCTGTTAAGCTTTTAATATGGCTTGAACATTTTAAAAATGGGGTCTTTCACAGATGATCATTACCTTTTTACTTGCTCTTTTAATTAAATGCTAACTGAGAGGTCACCAATGAAACACAGGAACTGAATGTTGCTTTTTTTGCTAACAGAAACAACTGACAAGAAATAATGAGAATAATAAAAGTCCATACCATAAAAGTCAAAAACTGGTAATGGAATGGCTGCGTTCTAAACTATACTGATGACTGGAAATATTAAAAAGATAACAGAACGTATGTATATATGAGATTTACTGATTCATGGTCAGTTCTTACACTGCTCCTCTTGAAAAGATGACTACACAGTATGAATTTTGGCATTACTGAGAAGCTGTGAGGGGAAAAAGTAAAACACATTAGGGCATCAGGAAAAGGCAGCACAGAATGACATGTTACAAGGACAGTATGCAGCATTTCTAAAAGTTTATGATCACATTCAACAGCATGTAATGATAACAAGAGTCTAAACAGTTCACCTTGAAATATGACTTACCTTCACTTTAACTCACCCATTCTGATGAGCCACACAAGAGTGTTATAACCAACACGGTTTCAGACATGAATTTATGTTGACCAGGGGTTTAAACAGGATTTATTTTAAATAATGTCTCTGGCAGGTTGTATGATATAAGCGCAAAGTTTTTAAACGAATCTATCTGGCAATTTACTTTGAACATGAGTGTCCAAATAACATTACATCTGTATTACACGAATGGTAACGTGACCGAGTGAGACAGGTACAAAGAGACTCGAAAACTAAGTCAGTCGAAATTTTATTCAGGCGGCTAAATGGTAAACATCGATTGGTAAAACATGTTTTTAGAATCAAAACAAGCATATATTTCGGATCATTTTCAAACAATCGCAAAGGTGTTTGACTGGACAAGATGGTAAAGGTAGCGGTTTCGGATCAACAAACATACGTACATTTTAAACAGAATTGTACGCTGACAATGAAATCGAAAACAGCAGTAGTACAAGTAAGACAGGTAACAATGTTGAGTATTCAGTAATACTGTAAAGCACAAACGCCAAAAGAAGAATCTTTAAAAACTGAGAGTCTGCGGAACTGTCGGAAAATCAGCTATTTTTAAAACAGTTTCGAAATACAGTGTACAGTGTAACTTTCACTAATGAATCAGCGTTGTTTTTAATTTATTAGACGGTCAGCGGCTGGTTGGTCATTTGTTTTTTCTGAGTTTCCTTTGACCGATGGTGCTTTATCCTAGGATGCGGTGACGGATCCGAAAGTTGAGCGGCTTGTAGATGTGATGTGCCCGGTAAGCCGTGTGATTGATTGATCAGTCAGTTACAATACAGCTCCGCCCACAACCACCTCTTTTCCCATTTGCTCTCTGTTCCTCCCCACTTTCATCCAACATTACTTCTAACAAAACCACAGCAAAATAGTTATCATGGTAGTCCAAGGAAGAATTAACAAAAATTATGAACTCGAATTTAAGGGAAACAATAAAATAAAGAAGCTGCTGTCTACATCTAACAGTATCTATACAATTTGGTTATAGAGACATGATGTTTAGCATTGCCTCTCTAACTCATAAAAACACTTAATTATCACTAAATAACAAACAGGAAAATAAACGCAGGAAAACAGCGAACATGACACTTCCGTTTTAGATGGACACAAGCTCTGCACTTATTCATATCTAATGAAAAACAACCCAAACATTCCTTACATCTTAAATCTAAACAAAAAACACTCCCCCTCAGAAAAAGTCTTAAGAAAATATTTTAACTGACATGAATGACAAGTATAGTATGTTTGAACATGCTATAAAATTTTTAGATACAGTTTTTTTTTACTTCCTGTTTGCTATTCCTTCATTAGGCAGAGGTAATTGTTAATTTAGTATTAGCTGTCTGACCCGTTGTCTAAAAGCTACAACCACAGAATTCTACGAAATTCATCTCTAAATCCCTGAAGGTACGCCCCTCTCAGATGACCTGTCCCCTAAAATAATAAACAGTGACTGACAGGATAAAGCATGCTCAGTAGCTACGGCTGAAGCCATTGCTGTACTTGTCCTCCAAATAATCATCCTTATCAAAGCCTGAGCCAAGAGAGAAGCGCTGATAGTGGGAGGAAGCAGTGCTGGAGGGGGGAGGGGGCACTGAGGCGGCGGCGTTGCGGGGGAAACTGCGGGCGAAGCCGGCAGAAGAGGGTGGAGGCGGAGGTGGAGGCAGGAGAGAGCGACGCCCACCAAGAGGGCTGCGCTCACGGTAGTAGCGAGCTGCGAGAGGAGGTGTGATCGGTCGGGGCGGAGGGCGCCTGTCATATGGATCCCGATCGTAAAAACGCGGGGCGGCGGCGGCGTACGGGTCTTGGCGAAGGCCCCTCTCGTACATATCACGCTCGTAATAGGCGCGTGGTGGCGGAGGTGGCAGCGGAGGGGGTGGAAGTCGGCCACGGGGTGGATAGTAGTCGCGGGGCGGCGGGCGTGGGGGCAGAAAGTGGGGATGGTGGTGTGGGTGAGGCGGATAGTGATGCGGAGGGGGAGGATAATATTCCTCCCCTCTGCCGTTTCTGGATGGGTTACTGCGAGACAGAGACACAAAGATCTTTTGGCCCTCCAGTTTAGCGTGGTTAAGCTCTGAAATGGCCTCCAGAGCCTCGCTTTCCCTCTGCATATGAACAAATGCATAGTTCTTCACAATGTCACACTCCACCACCTTGCCGAACGGCTGGAAGAGCTCCTTGATTTTGGCGGCAGTGACGCCTTCAGGAACGTTGCCCACGTAGATCTTGGTGGCATTGCGTACCTTAGTGGTGGCATACTCGACCGTTATGCGGGAACCGTTGAGCTCGTGCTTGTGCAAAGCAGAGACGGCCTTCTGAGCGGCCACTTCCTCATCCATATGTACAAAGCCATAGTTTTTAAGAATGTCACAGTCGGATACAGCGCCGTACTCCTCAAACAAAGCACGGAGCTCGTCTTCAGTGGTCTCTGAAGCTACGTTGCCAACAAATATCTTTACCATTCTGGAAGTGAAGAACTGGTGTTTTTTATTGATAAATCAGTCTTTAGTTGATTGCAGGTGCAAGGTCTCAAACTCAACAAGTTCCTAAAACACAAAAAAAACAACAAAAAAATCTATGAAAAACAAATCATAATTCAACAAAGAATTACAATAGAAACTTCCTAGTTGTTATTATCAGGTGTTTGTGATATCCTACTAAAACAACAAAGAACAATTCATGTGTCAAAGGAATATACCAATATGTGTTAAAACAATGGCAATAGTAATGTTTTGGTCCTAAAAACGTGACATGTTTAATATGTGCTGGATCTCCTGCACTGCAGAAAGGAATATGAGGTTTTCTTTGCTATAATGTAGTGTGTGTATTGCTCTTTACAATACACCGCTTATCAGACGGGTAATTAAAAGAAATAAAAAACACAAATAACCATGAATTTAAATGACATTATATAAGAGACTGTGTATGTATGTAGGAATTATACAGTTATAGCATAACCCAATTACACACCAGCATTCAAAATAAAAGAGTCACAGCTGAATTAGGCACTGGCTCACAGAAGAAGGTAATGTAGAAAACCATGTAATAATGATGACACAATGCTGACCCTTAAAGTGCCCGGATGTGCAAGTACTTCCGGTGAAAAGTCTAATGGCTGATATTACCCACAAGTCATTGCGAGGGGATGACGCTACACTGAATTATAAGTGATGCACACACCAAATAAGCGACGCTTCAATGAATTCATGAATTAAAGTACACAGTAAACATTACAGCAGAAATCACGAACGAACGAAGAAGCGCAGGACTGTCGACAGTCACAATGTTGTCAAGGCAACAACAGTCACTTCCGCTACGCGTTAGTATGCGCCAGTACTGCATACTCCGCTATTGCACAACACAGTGCACACTTTTGAGTGTAGTCGAGTAGTTTACATCCGACACAGTGTCGATCTGTAACTAATGTCAGTTCACAGCGAAGGCACACCGAATTTGAATCAATGCTATCGTGCTAATGCTAGCGCCATTGGCCCGCTGACTACGACAGGGCTTTAACTGCTGAATATTGACGTGCAGTTCGTACAGTCGCAATAATGCAGTGATGCAGTGATGCAAACTGCGTTTGTTTCCGTAAATCACGAAACGTTTTCACGTCCTCGCTTCAGGTGAGCACGACGTTCATCAGGAGAGATTAGCAGCAGGTCGAGCGACGCTAACTCAACCCGCCGTGTCGTACAGTGAAACTCTCGACGCACACACGATGGGTTCGAGGCTCTGAATGATCAATAATCTTTCTGAATGAATAACGTGTAAAACTCACCGTCAGACAGCACACATGTCGATGTGTCGCTGATAATGGAGGAGGACGAGGCCAGTCCGCCACGGGCACACCGAGAGCTCCTACCGACTGATCCCAGAACTGCGCCCGAGAGAAGCCGCGGCGTCCTCTACAGTACAATACTGTACATTCACTCAGTCATGCAATGAATAAACCTCCGCTGCATCGGTCACTGTCTCCTCTTTTCTTACTAGAAACCTTCTGAGCAATCTGAACATAATTCATAAACATGAGAAATATTACCTACAGCAAATGACACATTTAATATACGTATGAAATTAAACTCGTTTTGGTCTGAAGCATCTTAAGATAAACTATTAAACAGAGCAGTACTGTATGTTTGAAAGCTCAACATAATGCGTGTTAATGTTATTAATGTACACAGAAAATTATGATAAGTATATTAACTAAGTTTGTGGACTCAGCTGGAATGTTTTAGATAGAAATGTGTATTGTGTGCTCTTTACAGCTAAAATTTAGGAACAAAAGTGAAACAGCAGAAAAAACTGATGTAAAATATTGTTTACTAAATTAAACACGAATCATCAAGTTCTGGTTTATTCATATAATAACAATAATAATAAAATAATCTCCAGAGAAAGGCAACGAAACACAGACTCATTCCAGTGCAACAGACTGGGTCCAACCAGTGATTCTCAATCACATCACAATCCACAATAATGATGCTTTCAGATACAGAACCCCTGCAGTAGAGGAAAAACAACAACCAAACTAAACCAAACCAAACTAAGTGTCTGAGTTTAGGGTGCCAAGAGGTTAATCAACAAGTTCACGCTTACATTTCAGCTAAAATGACGTACTGTGATGTTGATCTGAGGCAGAAGTTACGGATTAGCTACCATATTATTGGTCAGGTCAAAACAATCAGATTAGAGTAACTATGAACATTCAACTACAGCTATTCTGAATTATGTCTAAGACACCCGTGAGTATTTTGTGGTATGTTCAGAGCATCAAATCATCAATCTCTTCTCCTCTGCTGGTTACAGGTAACTGGAAGTACGATCAAGTAATATGGCGGTTTATCATTGTGTGTGTGGTAAACAAGGGATAAGATTCAGAGTATAGGGGTTTTCATGACAGTAGCTGCTGTGTAGAAAAAAACACTGGCAAACAGATCCAGTTCAACTCCAACTTCTTCTGACATTTGTTTCTGAACTGAGGGCAATTGTGAGGTCCAGGAAACCCACGAAACTTGAACAAAATTGCCACAAATGAACAACGATACAAAGCACTGAGTGTGTGTTTGTGGGGAGGGGGGTGATAAGGGAACAGAAAACCCAAACAAAGACAGAACATCTCCCCAAAAAGAAAATAAACCCCCTGAAAAAGTCTATATGCACAAATGTCCAAATAAACCTGTTTTAGACAGTTTCTCTCTCTCCAGCCTCCAGACTTTACATTGCTGCCATGAAGCTCGGTTTTTCTCACAGTGCTTCTTCATTTCCAGCATACGGGCTTGGGCTTAAGATCTCATTGTTTCCACAGAAACCTCATCAGCTTCCTCACAGTTTTAGCTCATTGGTGATCTTCGACGCAATGTTCTTGAAGGCAATAGAGGAGCCAGAGATCCTCCTAAAACGCACACCGTTGAGAGACAGACGAGGTAGCTTGCACACCTCCATCTCCCATTGGACATAATCGTCACGCGCAGGGTTGCCAGAAATGCAGAAGAGCATGAAGCGCTCGCGCAACTCGTACTCGCAGCTGTTCGAGTCCAGAACTTTCCGGATCTCCATCATCATTTCGTTGGGCTCCATGGAAGAGGTGGTCTTCATGCTCCAGGTGAAGCGCAGGGGGCGGGGTCTGGTGTCCCTTGAGGTCTGTGTGGATGGAGTGCTGGACGCTGGTGAAGACGACAGATTGTTCTCATCTCCTGGCAGCCCCTGGATACCTTTCTCCATCTTATCTGCTGTGCTCAGCATGGGTCTTGAGTTAAAATGATGAAAGAGGCACAAACAGAAAATACAAAGTGAATGAAAGAAAAACAAGGAAACAAACACTGACATGTACTGACATTTTTTTTTACCAGCAACACAAACACACCAAGATGGTAGAACACTTTGGGAGACTACAATGCAGTTAAAAAAGGCCGTCATTCAATGATTCAAAGATAAACACCCAATTAAATCTTTACATGGTGTTCTTAACATTCAGGCTATCTCATTTTAAAATATGATAATAAATAGAGTTCTTTTTCTTGTGATTCGCGCAGTATGTTTCTGGATTTTCACTGATGAGAAAAAGATTATATTAGTCAGTCAGTGTCCTCACCTGCTGGCCTCATCTCGAAACTCTCCCTCATTCGGGCTCCTCAAAGAAAACCAACAAGTTTAGTCTCTAGTTAACTAACTGCTGACAGTTATTAGTACTATTTATGTGGACCTCTGCGTCAGTTAACTTTATCTATTTGTATAATCTGCATAAATCAATTATTAATCCAAATAGTGTCAAAAGCTGCCAGAGATTACCACACCATAAACTCCACTAAACTTCTTACAGACAAAGGTTAAAAAAACATTTAAATTATTGCGTAAATATAATTATGTAAAATAAGTCTAATTATGTCAACTGAGGCATTTCTACTTTGTTTCCTTTTGCAAAACGGCACAAATATTGAAAGCAAAAGGCCGCAGCACTTTTTTTCCCTTCACCAACTTCTCAACAAACCTTCCTTTCAACCTTAAATCAACACACGCTCACGTTAGCCGTCCTGTATTTAGCACACCTGCACAAATCAGCACGCAGCAGTGTTCCATCAACATGTAGTGAACCAACACAAGGATGTTGACATAGAAAAACACATTTAGCATTTGCTTGCTGACTGTTTTTGGAAGTAATTTCAATAATCTGGACAGTTTGTCATTTGTAATATATATCTTTAAATGGTAATGTTGGAGCATATAACATAAAATGACTCCAAAAGGTACAGGAAGTCTCTATTTTAATGGAAAAATAAAATTAGTGTCGTGTCTGGAGCATGACAACCAAAGGTGCTTCTACACTCAAATTCTGTATTTAACAAGCCTGCTGAGGGAGATAAACGGTTTAATTGCAGCTCCTATATTTTGTGGTTCACAGCCCAACAGTTTTCTCTGCTGGTGTATTTATTGTACAGTGGCTGTACAAGTGGCTACAATGAGGTGTTGACAAAATACAGAGAGTCGGACGAGCAGGATAAAGTATCAGACCATCAGCCTAAACAGCCCAGCACAAGAATCAGTGACAAAGCAGTTCAGCCATATCAGAATCATAAGCAGAAGAGAGAAACCTTCACCATGAAAGCTCAACCCGCATCCTGCAGCCACCCTGACAGACTGTTTCATTTGCATGCTGTGATAAACTTACCTGACATATTACAAATGGCTGTTAGCTCCCATCCACATAATATACCCAATAAGAAAAGTTTCTGTTTTCTTGTACTTCTAGAAAACTTCATCATTTATTCAGGAATCAGACTATTCTGATTCCCACTCTCGATCTAATTCGCACAAGACTTTTAATATATACATAAAAAACTTGTTCATAAGAGTCATGCATTTATGAATCTTATAAATCAGGCATCACTGGTCACACGTTTGTTGTTTTGTGCAAGGAAAATGGACATCAAAATACAAACATGTTGTTGTGTATTTAACACTCTTCTGTTGGTGCAACAGTCAACTTGAAAACAATCGCTCTGGTCAATGTAAGAAGCACGACACTGTCATTTAACTGCATTGTAGGAGCTTGTAGGAGTGTGTCATGTTGCATGATGGCAGTGCAAACACAGAGAGACCTGTGGTTCAGACTCCCCGGGTTCAGACGAGGGGAGGGAAGATGTGATGCCAGAAAAAAATGTAATGAGAGGGCTGGAGGAGGAGTCAGTCAGCCAATGAAAACAGGGCATTAGCACAGGATGATACCATGAAAAGATACTTATAAATGGAAAAAATAAAAAACCCTGGGTCGTAACACAAGACACCACAGAATAAATAAAGAGCACAGAAAAGAATGAGATTTTTGAGTGGTGTTATAGCCTACCTTCTGGGAAATCTGAATGAGAGATTTCTACAAAAACAAATAAATTAGAGAAGAAAAGGAAGAAAGTTTCTCAAATGTGCAAGAACCATTAAAATCTCACATAAGTGTTAAATATGTTCTGTTCTCCTGTCAGGTAAAAGACAAACGGATCAGGGTCTGGTTATTGTGCGTACTGAACATGGACTTCCGTCAGGTTAACACTCTATTCCATTTTCTGTCAATGAAAATGAGGCCATGACGGACGGATGGATGTACAGTTTTTAACAGTTGTAATCTTTTGTGTTTTCTGGTGATTCTTGAAAATGTGTTGTAAAATCAGAAACAGAACAGTACATCTATCCATTGCAACCACAGAAACAATAAATCATGATTTATTTTATTAGGTAACATGAAATCGATTTGACAACAGCCCCGATTTATAGTTATGCATTCTTTAACCCATATAGACTGATGATGAACTCACCTGCGTAAAAATTTGGAAGTAAACTTGCTAAAGATGCCAGTCCCAGCATGGCGCGCCTCGCTGTTGGCATGGGAGACTGAGGGGTCATTGTATGCTGAGGTGGGCTGGTCTCGCAAGCACCTCTGCTGGCCTGCGTGGAAAGTGCTTCTGCTCACCACCCCTCTGGGAAAGTTGGTACGGTCCATCACTGAGGAAACATTTATGGTCTGAGCTGAGGGAGACGCCACTGGACTTCTCTGTGGTGTTGTGCTGTTTTCCAGAGATGAAAAGAGAACGGGTTAAAAACTGTTATTGACACCAGTTCAGCATCCATTTAAATACAAAACATTAAAGTCCCTTATTAAATTATATCAACATGCACATACAGTACATTATGTTTAATAGCTAATTCATTATACCACCAACTGTAGCTCTTCCTGCTAATGTGAGTTTGACAGTGGACGAATTATCTACAATGGTTTATTCCAGAACCAATTTTAAACCTGCTGGAATAAAACAAAGCATGTAGTCATAAAATCCGGCTATTATTCTGCCATCGGTCTTCTCTGCAACATAACAGACACGTGACTAGCTGTGAGTTACAGTCTGTCATATCAGGACATTGCGGTTATTTCTGATTTATTTTATTATCAGAGTTAAAGGTGGAGTGTGCAATTTCAGTGGCAAAATAAGGCCTGAAGAAAAACGTTTTCAAGCAGTTTTCCCAAAATGCTTTTCTTGTTTGACCAAGCAGATAGTTCCTCCCTAAACTCACCCCATTGGTTAATCTTTTGGGAGTGTTTACAACTGGCTTATGCTCTACAACTGGCTTACTACTTACTAGTGTTCTATCCACATCAAGCTGGGATAAGACAAAGTATATTTTAAATGCGAAAATAATTGTCACCTTTATTATCAGTTCTCATGCAGCTACCGTCGAAACATTGCCTGAAACTCCAACAAGCAGACTAAACCTGAAAACTGAAAAACTCTCTTCAGCCGGGAAACATTAGCATGCACACAAGGACACAAAGGTCTCTAGAAACTCAGCTAGTGTTATTAGAGGGAGTTATGCAAGCAACGAGGTTTGGAGCAGCATTTAACTGTGCTGTGGGTGTTAATGTGCTGCTGTGGAGACTTCTGATCTTCAGAACTGGAACAGAGGTGAAGAAGGACAGGCAGCAGATCTCCAGGCCTGCGGTATGATGGCCATCAGCATGCGCACAACACATGCATGCGGTGATAGTTTAAAGAAGACAGCGAGTTAGATGTTATGGGTTGGAAGTGAATAGACTATCAGGTATATGATACAGAGGTGTGTGTTTATGTGGTGGGTGGTGAGTGAGGTGGTGTTACTGTGACAGTGAAAAGTACGCAGCTACTATTAAGTCTGTTTGTACCGCTGGACAGTACCACCCAACCCTAATTTAGAATGTTGTCATCTTTCTGCCGGAGGGCTTTGGTTTTTTGTCTGTAGATCTTACATATTACAAACCTGCTAAATGCTTGACAATTCTGTGTAAATTAATCATATCGACCCCTCCCTCGGCCCCTGACTCTTGAAGTTGACCCCCACCCTTCACCCTTCTTTTGGACTACTCTGAGTCTGGCAACAGCTGCCACTTGCCTGGGGCAATGCGCAAGGAGATCTGGGGGCTGGGGTGGGCAGAGCTGGACAAAGACCCGTGGTGGTGGGTGTGAGACGAGGTGGCGAGGACCGCGGCTGCTGAGGTGGTGGAGGAACGGGACCCTGGAGTGTTCAGGCTGGGGAAATGACCAAAAACAGCCCCCAGGTACAGGTGAAGGGCCAGGTGAGGGGGTGGGGTGTGAAGCAAACTCAGCAGAGATGGAAAAATGGTTTGAAGATTGAAGGAATAAAGTAATATCACACAAAAGCACAAACCAGAAGATAAAAATACAACACTTGCATTTTGAAAATGCAGGTTTGGATTTGGGTGGATCTATTTTGGGCTTAAAATGTCTATTTTTAGCATCCTCACTAAAGATCACAGCCTGAAAGCATGGCCCTCACAATGCGCTTTAAATGCTGCTAGCATCAGCTCAGCTATTAAACAGATATACAAATACAATCAGAACACAGAGCGGAATCAAACTGATGAAAGTATGAGGCATGTGTGATGCAGTGTTTCATCAGATTTTTTTGTCATTGTGTCATTCTGTCATATGAGTTTTAAGGGATAAAATGATTACATGTACAGGGGAACTGTAAAAATGACGCAGTTTCCAGTTTCTCTCTGTAACCTGGTGAAGTGGGTCAGCCAGAACTCCAGAATAAAGGATGAGGTTGACTACATAAGGGTCAGTCAGCTGTAATGCATGACTGTGTTTCAGCACATCTGCAGTTCACCGCAGCAAACACATTATGAGAACTTTAACAGGAATAAACAGAGCACACTTCAGGGTTATTTGGGTTACGTTCACCCTTTCAGAACTAATACAGTTTCATGTCGGGCTTGCTTGCTAAGATGCCATCTTTTAACTAACTAATCACACTAAATCAACACTGCTGAAGCTGTTGTGAATGCAGCAGCATAGATCTCAGCTGTTCCAGTGCTGATTGTGTGCCATTATGAGTGTGAGAATGTGTGTATAACAGGATTATGATTTTCAGTCTGACAGAATGAGTGGAGAGCAGAGCAGCTTTCCCAACACCGTAAATATACACATATGTGCACAAGCGCTGTTAACACAGGGCCAGACTGAAGACAGGCTCCATTCCAAACCTCTGTCTGTTGCCCACATAGACAACTGGCTTCTAAATTTACATCCTTACAAAAACAGAGCCTCATAAGTGAGCCCTACATGGGCAGCACACATGAAACTCACTGGAGGATCGACTCCCAACAGGGTTTGGTGATACCAAATGCATATGTTGAGTAAAATACGTTTTTTAAACTGATTTTTCTGCATTGTCCTCCATCTTGGAGTTATTTTTTAACTTGTCGTGATGCATTCTGGGAATACATTTGCTGCGATACATGCAATACTGTCTTTGAATTTGGCTGAAGGAAGCAGCAAAATAATAGGGCTGCATGATATTGAAAAACCATATGCAATAACTTGCTCAATTATGCAATATATGGCATTACAATAGTGCCTTAAAGAGGTAATATTTTGATAATTTCGATATATTGTGCAGCGCTAATACTGAAGATGTAAACAACAGCATTGTGAAAGCTCACAAGGTGTTGGAACAGAACCGGACATCTCATTCGCTGCACAAAAGACTCTGTTGATAAGAGGAGTGTGTCAGTACCTGCCATTCCTCTCAGCTGCTGGAGAGAGTCTGCTGCGACTGCTTGAGGAGAGAACGCTGTTCTACAGATCATACAGAGATCACAAAGACGTCAGTGACGGGACATCAGACATCTGCTGTGTATCAGCTCTTCAGGAGATATATACTCACTGTGGCAGGGCTTGGAGTCCTGTTATGGTCTCCGGAGATCAGTGGACTGGGAGGCACTTTACTGGAGCTGCTTGAACCGGTGATGTGCTTATTGTCACCCTGAGGATGTCTGAAGGAACCTGAGTAGAGCAAAGTTTGTGTGAAAGAGCTCAAGGATAATGATGGCTAATGTACCAGCAGAGTCACGGTTTACTTTGGTCTGTGGGTCTGCGGGGCTTCAGGCTGGAGTTACTACGTTGTCCCCTGTGATATGGTGATTGGATATTGTTTGTGAGGTCAGTGCCTGGGCGGGGCTTTATTGAAAATTCATCCAGCTAAAAGAAAGAGAAATGGGAGTGTCATAACCAAACAAGCACAAGTACATGCAACTTTTGTTGCATCACACCTCATGCACAAACACACAGACATATGATCTCTAAGAGAACACACTGGGAATGATGACTTCATGTAGTCCAGTAATAAGTAAGTTGCCATGACATCATTGTATTTTTGGTTAATAAGGGAATCTTCAATGGCGTCTAGAGAGTATCCGATCCGGCGCATGATTTCTGCGGAAACAAAAAATCATCATCAACAAGCTTGACAACATGCTACACTTTTGCATGCTTGCCTATGCAAAACATGTCCCCACTAATGCTGGGGGATGTGTTGTGGACGGTTACCATGGTGTCCTAAATAACTAACTGGACAAAGTCAAAATGGCCTACCACTAACGCATATATCTATATGTATATATAGATATAAACAATATATATAAATATCTATAGCGATATTTTGTAATATATATTGTTCAGCTGCCAAAGCATAGCACTGCTAACACCAAGTCACGGGTTTGATACAATTTTGATAAGTTTTCTGCCAAATGCATAAATATAAACATAAATATGGCCATGTGCTTTACAAAGCATTAGTTTAAGACGTTCTTCATCTGTTTTATTGTCCACCAACAGAAAATCTAAAGTCTGATTACTTAGAAAGTTTTATGTCTGCAGCACAATGTGTTTTGCAAGGCTGTCAAACTGTAACAATCAAACAACTTTGATAATGGACAAAAACAATATTCACATACAGTGTACCCACTGTACAAAAAACAAAAGCGTATCTTTATTTCAACTCACAAATAAGACGCTCAGATAAAAGGCATTCAGATCCAGTCCCCTCACCCAAATGTCTCACCCAATCAGAACCCATCTCTGTCTCAAAGCCCGCCCACCATCACAATGATCATCACCACAGCACCACCTCTCATCCAAACCCCTGCTCTGCTGGGGTTCGTACCTGTCCTCCTAGGGTCCCTGTAGTTGGGCTGGGGTTCGACATAGGGTTTTAACTCATCCTCATGTCCCACGTTCATCCAACGGTCCTTCATGATCTCCTGCTGGGTGTGAACAGAACAACAGGAAAGTTTTAGGTGCTTCACAGTTATGTAGCCCACTACATATAATGTTCTATAAAGTCCAGTTGGGCTGTGTAGACCAGACATTATTCTGATGATCTACAGCAGGGTCTCCATGTTCCTGGAGGTCCACAGGTCCACCTGCAGAGTTTAACTCCAACCTTCTCCAATAACACACCTGCCTGGAAGTTTCTGTCTGTCCCAAAGATCTTGATTAGTGGCTTCAGGTGTGATTCATTGGAGCTGAAGGTAAACTCTGCACCTTTATGGACCTCTCTAGAGACCTTTGTTTTTAATTTAACAGATTTATATGCACAGACAAACCTCAAGACTTCCTCTCTTGGTTGGATTGAGTATAAGTAATTTCCTCAGTAAGTTCTCACAGTCTGTTGACATGTAGAAGGGAATCCGGTACTTTCCCTTCATAACCCGTTCCCGAAGCTCCTGAGAACACACAAACACAAGCATTGAGCTTACCTCACAGTTCATGAGATCTGTGCTCATTTTCATCTGCTTACCTTTAGGTTCTGTCCATCAAAGGGTAAAGAACCGCTGACCAGTGTGTACAGAATGACTCCCAGGCTCCAGATGTCCACCTCTGGTCCATCATATTTCTTCCCCTGAAAGAGCTCAGGGGCAGCGTACGGTGGGCTGCCACAAAATGTATCCAACTTATTGCCCAGCGTGAACTCATTACTGAAGCCGAAATCAGCAATTTTGATGTTCATGTCTGAATCCAGGAGCAGGTTCTCCGCCTACAAGAATTTGAGCAAAATCTTAAGATATAGACAAAGATATATAATATACTGTATGAAAATACATTGTTTACCTTGAGGTCTCTGTGGACAATGCACTTCTGGTGACAGTACTGCACTGCGGACACAATCTGCACACACAAAAGATGGCACCTCAGTCTTCAAAACTAGCTGAAACATAAGTGACTGAAATAAGTCACTTATTGAGTCACTTTAAACAAACTCATCAGCATCCATCTCAGGTGATCACAGTAGAGACACACTGTCATCTACACCTGTTGAAGTGTTAAGCACATCTCATGTGACTGGGCATTTATGTGGTTTGCACATGAGGTCTTTAAATGAGTCTGTAACAGAGAAACCCAAACACTGCTCATGTGTTTACATCCTCTATGCTGCTTTGTGTTCATTCAACAGTGACATCACACGTCAGACCACAAAGCGTGCACGATAAATAAAACCGTATGTGCAGGGTCTCACCTGTCTGAATTTAGCTCTGGCCTCTTTTTCTTTCATTCTGCCGTGGGCTACAAGGTAATCGAACACCTCACCTGAGGGGCAAAGACACAAACATTCACAAAAGAGACAGGCAGGGTGCTTGTGTAACGTTTTAAAGGCACAAAAAGGGTCAGTCTAAAATCAAGCAGGAAAACAGCCAATTATGCATTCCTCTGTTGACATTCCTATTTGTCAACAGAGTCACTCTGCACAGTCTTGTTTTTTAAATGCCCCATCCATTATTTAAATAAATAGAGTTGCAGCATTTTATGACACAGTGAGAACCTCAGCATTAGGTACACAGGGGCGGCCAAGGACACAGGGAACAGAAGTGTCATCTGACAGTCCCGTCATATTCTCAGTGAGCATTCACAGTGAATCAGACAAGAGAACCTCTATGAGGTGTACTGAGGTAGACAAAATGAGGTTTAAATGAGGAAGTCAGACCTCCGCTGGCATACTCCATCACCAGGTACAAGGTCTTCTCCGTCTCAATCACCTCAAATAACTTCACTACATGAGGACAGAACAGGAAAAGAACAAACTGTGTTATATTTAGTGATACAATGGAAAACATACATTATTTTCACAAAACTTTTACTGCATTTTCCTGAAACATTCTGAATCACATCATTTGAAATACTTGTCAACTGACTGCTTGATTTCAATGTTACTATAAATAATCACTCTAAGTAATAACTTTCAAATAACTCATCAGCAGGCAAAAAAGTGCCATTTCGTCCAGTTCTCTGTGGATAAGGACTAAGAATAGATTTGGGTTATTTATAAACGGTTTAATGACCAATAAATCCAGTTGTGCAGAAAAATACATTTGGACAAGGATTAATGAACCCAAAAAAAGTGTGAAAAACACTGTGGGTGCCGCCAAACCGGAGCAGTGGAGACTGAAGCTGAAAGACTTGTGAGTGACTTGTGTGTTGGTTAAACTCACCAATATTTGGGTGATTCAAGAGCTTCATGATTCTCACTTCTCGAAAGAGCTGAAAACAAAAGACAAGATGTTAATGTGCGGAAATGTCAGCTTTTATTTAACGTAAAATAACCTGCAATTTTTGTTTTAAACAGAGATGGCGGCAGACGCGAAAGTTGAAGACTACGTCATTGTTTTAACCTAATAAAAGTTTGAGTTTAATCACTCTAAACTAATGATAACAGTTGTTTTTAGAAACCAAATACATTACAACTATTATTTTTTAACAAAATGCAAAATTTCACTGGTATTCGACATTTTGTAATGACAAACCTGTGACAATGTGAAATGTACACACTCGCATGTAAGACAAGAAGCAATTTAAAACCATCACCCAGCCCTGTGGAAGTACTTCAATAGCTGTACTTCAAGCATTTGAGTCTAATTTTACATAATTAGTGCCATGGACCCTGAATACTGAAGGCTTCACATCTTGAAAGCCTTGAGGCGACGGGAAGAGACGTAACATAACAAGAGTGAGAGAGTTAAAAAATATTCTGAGGAAATGAAGCAGAGGGGAAAATGTTAGACTCACCTTCTGAAGACTGGAGGAGTTTAGCTGAGTCTTGTCTATGATTTTCACTGCCACCTGACCGAGAGTGTAAAGAGTTTGATTAGAGGAGAAAAGCCTGAGACTGCAGGCGACCATCAGCTTTCATACAGATTACAATCTCACATCATCAGGAAACAATTCACCATGCCAAACAGAGATTACAGCGCATCTTAACCTCTGACCTCTCGCCTCCATCGCTCTAAAGCCCCTTTCTACAGCCGGGGGCCACACTGCACATTACGGTTTCAGATCTCTGATGTAGAGAACATCTCTCTCACCTCTTTTCCTGTGAGCTCGTGCTTGGCTAGTTTGACCGTGGCAAAGTTTCCTTTGCCGATAGTTTTCAGGAGTCTGTAGCAGCCGACATGGGACTGCTCACCTGCTGTGAAGGCATGGAGCATGTTGGAGCGTCCGCTGGGCTTTGAGTTGCAGAGAGAGAGATAAAAAAGCAGAGATCAGACCAGTGTTTTAACATCACAAATGTGACAGACCACCATTCTGTTTCATAATGTTAAAGCTCAGGTGATTCTGATTGGACAGGAGACTGTCGCCAGTCGCCATCTGATGATCACACTGAGCAGACATGCAGAGAAAGACAGAAAGAGATGATAGACAAGTTATGTGAAAAAAGAAGGAAGAAATGACAGAAGAGAGAACAGAGAGAAAGTGGAGAACAGACACACCTAAACCATCATAAAATACAGCTGAGTGATAAATATTGACAGGAAAGTAGCTGCATTTTAGATCTGAGACAAACACACTTTGAAGAGTGTTAAGTCTACGGAGAAATCTAGATAAATCTGACACAACTACACAATGAACATGAATGAGGGCTCAAACTGACCAGCTAATTCAGCAGGTGTCCTATGACTTCTATAAGCACCAGAACATTATAGATAAAGGGATGACCTCTTTTCATTCAGACTGACTAGTAGCCTTAAGAAACTCAACCTTTTGACTTGTGTACTGAGGTTTTTCTATCTAGCTGACTAAATATGACATTAATATGACAGATCGCCTATGGATATAATGTGGTCGATATTCAAAAACTTGCAAATTCAGTTTATGTATTCATGTAGTTGCATCATCTAGTTGCATGTTAAAGTCCTAATGCCGAACTTTACACACTGATCATCCTGGTAGTTTTTCCCTAATGCGTAGTGCAGAGCATGTGAGGTAATTTATCCAATGTAATTATGTAAAAAATGGCATTTTATTATAGATTTTATTAAAGTAATGAACAAAGAACAAAAGTGTAATCACTTTTGAAAATACAAGAGTACTAGAATTTTAATTAAAGACCCATTTAATTAAAATTCCCCAACCCAACAGAGAGAGAGAGAGAGAGAGAGAGAGACTGAGAGAGAGAGACTGAGAGAGAGAGAGAGAGAGAGACTGAGAGAGAGAGAGAAAGAGAGACTGAGAGAGAGAGAGAGAGAGAGAGAGAGAGAGAGAGAGAGAGAGAGAGACTGAGAGAGAGAGAGAGAGAGAGAGAGAGAGAGAGAGAGAGAGAGAGAGAGAGAAGAGAGAGAGAGAGAGAGAGAGAGAGACAGACATCTTTTTTCTGATTGGTCGGTGGCAGTGTTGAGCTGCAGTGTAAGAATAGGCTGTTAGTCTGTGAAGTGAGCACATCAACTGAAACACTTTCTATTGTCTGGATCATTACACTAACCAGAGTGTTAAAACACATTCACATCTGTTCATGTGACGATGTGTCCTGCAGTCTGTCTTATGTCCAAACATCTGTCCTTTGCCAACGCTGGCCAGTCGTCTACAGAGACTCAACATTTAAAACCTAGAACAAACCAGCTGACAAAAAGTCTGTGGTTCAGTTTCACCACACATTACATAACGCAGTGTCTTTCCTAAGCACAACCGCCTAATCTTTAGCATTTGCATACATGAAAAAATCAGCTGTGATGTTTTTAACATCCTCAAAGGTTTATGACAGAAGTGAAGACAGATATTTTAAAGCAGAAGTGCAGTGTTGACAGCCACAGATCGCTGCCTAAAATAACATGTACATGCAGATGTCTCAGGGGCTCTGAGCTTCCTACAAACGCTGCAGCACAACAGGAAGTTGAGCTAATGCCCGGAAGCACAGTGACAGAGGACAAACAGAGAGAGAACAAATCCTAAAATGATTCCAGGTCATACACAGGAAACAGCATGTCTGAGACTGTCAGAAGGAGAGGCCTCCTGGAGAAAGAAGATCTTTCTGTGAAAACGAGCGTTGACATGCCCGGACAGCTGCGAGACAAGACAGTGAAACAGTGCAAGCTTACGAACTACAGACTGGCTCTTCTGAAGGATTTATCCAGTTCATCAGCTCCACCAGCCTGATGACTCTAACTCACTAGAGGGCAAGATTAATGATGTCATCACTGGGTTACTCATGTAGAAGGGCTGGAACTGACCATTTTTATTAAAAACAATTATTACATCTCATTATCTCTGATTAAATGAAAGGCGTTGGACAATATTACCAATCCGAATGTTGAACGAACTACATTGTTACTAAAGCAGAAATCATCTCTGAAGAATTATATAGGGCGACACCAAATGACTCTACAGGCTTTGGTGACAAATGTTGATGCAATGTGAAAAAGGACAATAAAGCAATAGAACAATTTGAGTATGCCTAAAAAGAAGAAATAAAACGAGAAGAAACGATAAAAGTCCTTTTTTTTTAAGTTATTTCATTATTACTCTCTATTTGTAAAAAGACACGTTCAACTTAGGCTAAAGTTAAACTACCAAGTAACTAAGAAGTTTATTTAATCTTCGGACACAATTCTTATTAATAGTATTTTGAAAATGTTTAATCCAACACGTTATAAATCATCCTTCAGAGGAAACTTAGTGATGAAATCATTCAACAACTTAGGTCAGTTTTACAGCTCCACTTTCCGGTGTCAACTGAACGTGCCTTCATAAAACACGTGTGTAGACAGTCCTGAAATTCCTTCCTTCTAGATCCCTTTTCTGGATCTGTGAAAGACAGCAGCCGGTATCATTTCATGTGTTAGAACAAGATAAAACACAGAGTTTATGTGGTGATTTCACAACATCTGCCCAAATCAGATTTCTGCAGTTGAGCGCCACACCCGCACAATAAACATCCATAAAACACTCACAACATATGTCACAGAACGGGTGGAATCAAATCCACACCATAAAGTAAACAGAGATCAACTAGAATTCTGCAGAACCAAAAGAACATTCTTTAGAAAAGGGAAGGACACAAACACAACAGTTCTTTTATGACAGAGCTTCAGACAAACTAGCTGTACCTGTCTCCTAGAAAACCCAGTTCTGCTCAGCACATTTATAACCTTTAACTAGCACCAGTGGGAAAACCAAACAGATATTTGAGCTTCCCATGTACAGAACACAACCCTTCATTTATTTACAAGGGTAATAATGACAAGTCTGAATTACGACAACAGTGGAACCGGTTAAAGTGAGTTCTCTGACGTCAATGGTGACAAACCTTCAGGAAGGGTTTGTTTTATTGGGAGAAACTCTAACACATCCAATACAAAAGTCATTGTCTTGGGGCTGCAACAAGTACATTAATGCAAAAAAATTACATGTTAGTGTTTCTCACAGAGTAAATCAGGAGATTTGTTGTTAAAACTGCTTGTTTCTTCTCACCTCATTCAGACATCTCTACACACACACACACACGGGGACTGGGGTAAGATGTGTTACGTGAATCAGATGAGAAAAGAATATTTTTATGCTAACAATTGTTTCCTGCATGTCAATGGTGACAAACCTTCAGGAAGGGTTTGTTTTATTGGGAGAAACTCTAACACAAAAATGTCCTACACGGCAGGTTTTAAAAGCAATATTCTGAGACAAAAACATCAAAAAAACTGCTCGTGTCACCAAAAAATAACATGTACATTCTTTGGACTAGCCAATAATTATGTACTAGATGAAAGACATACTAAATGTACTGAAAGTAAACCGTGCCAGTGACTTTCTAAAATATAATTGTTTTTATAATTAGTTTAACTGTTTAAATTAGTTCTCCTTAGTAATTGCCTAGAGAACATCTGAGTACAAAATGTCACAGCTGTGCCCACTCTTCCTTATATATAAACAGAAAAACACGCTGGCCAGCACTCAGGAGACAAAACTGTCACCGTACTGAGGACGTGCCATTTGTCTAAGCACACATCCTCCTGAACTGCAGGTTTTTCAGTACACAGGCCTGAGGGATCACACTCAGGTCTGCATGAGTGACTATTATCTGACAAGGACACCAAAACTACCCCAAGACTCAACGCACAGCCGAAAGAGGAGACTGGTTACAGGAATGTTGCCGGGCGACAGCTCACAACCACATTCAACTTCACGTGTAAGCTCACACCGTGTGAGGGGCAGCTATCTGTGGGGAAAACTGTAGGGAAGATAAAAGGGCAGGGTTAAATACGGGGGGGTGATTAGTATTTTAATCACACTGTGACAATTTCAAAGGAGGGAGACAGCAGCCAGTACAAAATAGGGGGATGATTAGTAATTTTCCAAAATCTTGCAGGCCTTTCTGGTTGGGTAAGGCTTCAAAACACATTGTACATGAAGATCCTTCTTTGTAAACATTCAAAATAAAAAACCCAATGACACACTCCCAAACCACACCTAGTTCAACTAGTAAAGCTAGTGCACACTCAAAGGACTGGGGAATTACAAATCTTCACCCAGAAACACAAATGCTAGCTTTACTAAACCAGTAAATAAATAAATAAAATAAGTCATGATCTGATCTAAGACAGATTTACACTGAGAACAGGCTGAGATGTTAAAAAAGTATACTGCTTTACTACATCTCACCAAACTGATTATATTCGTATAACCACAAGAAAATCTGGAAGACGGAAATGCTGACCAACCTTTTCATGCCGCAAATCACAAGACTGTAGTAAAGTTTACCGATTTTTTGCCTTACTGTTGCTAGTTTTACCTGAGAGACACAACAAGAGGATCACTATTTTTCAGACATGAGCTAAGCTTCCCCGCATCCTTCATTTTCCAGAGTGTTTTATTTTTAGCAATAATGGACTAATGGATTTCAGAGTAAGTAACTGGATTTTGAGGTTTAGTAAATTAATCGTTTTGTAACCTCAAGTTGAAACGGTTCACTTGAATCTGAACTGTTAAAGGCGGGTTGAATTAAAGCTTATGTGAACAACTGAATTAATCCTGGCGTTCAGCCCATACATGTTCAAGTGCCTGAAAACCATGACACGTAAGTTAAAGCCGAGGTTAGAGGAAAGACAAACTGGTGTATGTTTAAAAATGGTGACTACGAAAACTACTGACCCACTAAACATCACCCACACTAAGCCTAACTTAAAAAGCAGAACACCATAACAAAACTGATACAGAAAGTACAGAAACTTGGTTAAGTAAACCAGCAGGTTGAGGCTGTGTTTTCTTTTTAAAAAGTGAACAAGTTAAAACAGATGTTGCTCTTCTGTGTTTCCTGAATGTAAGAAAAACATACAAGATCATTTTCTCTTCATTGTGTAGAAAAACAGTGAGCAGCTGAAGACGTTTTGCTCACTGTTTACTGATAAACATGTAGAGACATAAAACGAAGATCAACCCTAAAAGAGTAACAAAAACTTGTTTTATTTTGCCTCATTAGGCCATAATCAGACATGAATTATCTTCTAGTAACATAAGAGACTAAACCAACCCTCCTATTAAAGGTTTACAGCAAAGCATTAGATCAAGTTAAGCAGCCAATAAACATATAAAATATACTGATTATCTTCATTCAGTTATGAAGGACACATCTAGAGAAAACTCACCTTGCCAGCTGAGTGATCGGTCACTGGTAACAGTGGTGCCCTGGTGGACATCATCTCTAAAAGCGAAAGTTTCAGTCCTCAGAAATGAACCAAACTGACATGAGATCAGTACAAGAAGTGTAACATTCAGAAAGCCAGCTCAGATCAGCTCTCTCATGAAGTCATAGCCCCTTAACGTGGAAATGAACGAATCAATACAATTTACAGAAACAAAACCCTGTCATCTGTCAGTCGACCGAACTATCGATTAGGCGTCCACACTAAATCTCAATTAAACTTCCTGTTCACATTTATCTGGTATGAAGTTTCCGGGGAAAATACAGACTGATCACCAGCCAGTGAACTCGTCAGCTGATAAAAAACAACACAGATGTGCAAAATCCGCTCCAAAAACCCCGAGTTGTGTTAGTCTGGGTGACAGAAGTGGAAGCTGTATTACATTTCTGTATGTTGTTATGATCGGGTAACGTCAAACGTTTCCTCCCGCTGTACAGAAAACTTCAGAGCAAGTTACCGTCCCGTTACAGATCCCAGAACAGCGTTACAGCATCACTTCAGCTCCACGTCTGAACTGTTTGTAAACCGAGTCGAGCACTTGTGATGTCGGGCTGAGGTGAAGTCCTCCGACAATCACATCTGACCTGCTAACGGGAGTTAGCTGGCCGCTTGACTTCTGTAAAGTCACTACTATGTTGACAGTTTAAGAGTAAGTGCTGACCTGTGCTCAGTTGTAAAGCACTCTAAGCTAATGTTTTCCAGTCGGTGGTCGGTGATGAATTGATCCGCGAGCGGTGGGGCGGTCAGGACCGGAACCGCAGCGCTGCCCGGGCGGCTGTCTGCGCTCCACAGAAACCAGCCTGCGGATGAACTTCCGCTCCCTCCTCACACTGTTTCACAATAAAAGTCTTCAATTCAGAGTCACTCCGAAACGAAAAAGATCAAGATGTGCAGTAAGGAAGCAGACGTGACACAGAGACATGTGAAACTTACATGTCATGAATGACCCTGAATAGGGTTTGGAGCCCTGAGATTATTACTATTATTTAGTAGTAGTAGTAGTAGTAGTAGTAGTATTGTTATTTATTTATTCATTATTATTATTGTTGTTATTGTTATTATTATTATTAGTAGTAGTATTATGTATTTTTATTAGTAGTAGTATTGTTATTTATTATTATTATTATTATTATTATTATTATTGTTGTTATTGTTATTGTTATTATTAGTAGAAGTATTATGTATTTTTATTAGTAGTAGTATTGTTATTTATTATTGTTGTTGTTATTATTATTATTATTGTTATTATTATTAGTAGTAGTATTATTTATTATTATTATTATTATTATTGTTGTTGTTGTTATTATAGTATTGTTATTTATTTATTTATTATTTATTATTGTTGTTATTATTATTATTGTTATTATTAGTAGTAGTAGTATTTATTATTATTATTATTATTATTGTTGTTGTTGTTATTAGTAGTATTGTTGTTATTAGTAGTATTATTATTTATTTATTATTATTATTATTATTATTGTTGTTGTTGTTATTAGTAGTATTGTTATTTATTTATTTTTATTGTTATTGTTGTTGTTGTTTTATTATTATTAGTATTAGTATTGTTATTTATTATTATTATTATTATTGTTGTTATTATTGTTATTATTATTAGTAGTAGTAGTATTGTTATTTATTTATTGTTATTATTGTTGTTGTTTTTATTAGTAGTAGTAGTATTGTTGCACAACAATTGCAAACAAAATACACAGTGATAGCTGTCAACAAGACATTTCTGACATTTATGAGAAAGAAATTGAAATCACAAACAGTGTTCATGTGTAATATGATAATATGTGCATAATATGTGTAATGTCAGGTAGAAACCTGATCTGATTTTAATAATGATTTAAAATCTGGTTGATGAGTTTTATTCTATCGTTCACTGTTTCTCTCTCATTATCTCATGTAGCTGAACAGTGAAGGTTTAAAGCAATACCTCTTACTCTGGAGGTTAAAACAGTAACACACTCAGTTCGATCAGGGGTCTTTTATATTTTTATCTTTGTAGTATTGTACTGTGATTCGTGTCTTTGTCATTAAAACAATCCTTTAATAAGGTGTGTATAATATTGCACATTTGTGCACTCGCTAAGCTACGCTAGGTGGCCGTTTCGTCACAGTCTGTTTGTCATTGGTCCCGGATGATGTCATCCAGACAGAAGCCCCGCCTTCATGTCAACGCCACGCCCCCCACATAGAGTCTCATGGACGCGCACGGCGTGGGCACGTGTGTTGTTATTGTGCCCGTACATATGAGGACATCCACATTAAACGCTATGATACATATGAGGACATCCACATTAAACGATATGATACATATGAGGACATCCACATTAAACGCTATGATACATATGAGGACATCCACATTAAACGATATGGTACATATGAGGACATCCACATTAAACGATATGATACATATGAGGACATCCACATTAAACGATATGATACATATGAGGACGTCCACATTAAACGATATGATACATATGAGGACGTCCACATTAAACGATATGATACATATGAGGACATCCACATTAAACGCTATGGTACATATGAGGACGTCCACATTAAACGATATGATACATATGAGGACGTCCACATTAAACGCTATGATACATATGAGGACGTCCACATTAAACGATATGATACATATGAGGACATCCACATTAAACGATATGATACATATGAGGACATCCACATTAAACGCTATGACACATATGAGGACATCCACATTAAACGCTATGACACATATGAGGACATCCACATTAAACGCTATGACACATATGAGGACATCCACATTAAACGCTATGACACATATGAGGACATCCACATTAAACGCTATGATACATATGAGGACATCCACATTAAACGATATGATACATATGAGGACATCCACATTAAACGATATGATACATATGAGGACATCCACATTAAACGCTATGATACATATGAGGACATCCACATTAAACGATATGATACATATGAGGACGTCCACATTAAACGCTATGATACATATGAGGACATCCACATTAAACGATATGATACATATGAGGACATCCACATTAAACGATATGATACATATGAGGACATCCACATTAAACGATATGATACATATGAGGACGTCCACATTAAACGCTATGATACATATGAGGACGTCCACATTAAACGCTATGATACATATGAGGACGTCCACATTAAACGATATGATACATATGAGGACATCCACATTAAACGATATGATACATATGAGGACGTCCACATTAAACGATATGATACATATGAGGACATCCACATTAAACGATATGATACATATGAGGACATCCACATTAAACGATATGATACATATGAGGACATCCACATTAAACGCTATGATACATATGAGGACATCCACATTAAACGATATGATACATATGAGGACGTCCACATTAAACGCTATGATACATATGAGGACATCCATATTAAACGCTATGATACATATGAGGACATCCACATTAAACGCTATGATACATATGAGGACATCCACATTAAACGCTATGATACATATGAGGACGTCCACATTAAACGCTATGATACATATGAGGACGTCCACATTAAACGATATGATACATATGAGGACGTCCACATTAAACGCTATGATACATATGAGGACATCCACATTAAACGATATGATACATATGAGGACGTCCACATTAAACGCTATGATACATATGAGGACGTCCACATTAAACGCTATGATACATATGAGGACGTCTACATTAAACGCTATGATACATATGAGGACGTCCACATTAAACGCTATGATACATATGAGGACGTCCACATTAAACGATATGATACATATGAGGACGTCCACATTAAACGATATGATACATATGAGGACATCCACATTAAACGATATGATACATATGAGGACATCCACATTAAACGATATGATACATATGAGGACATCCACATTAAACGCTATGATACATATGAGGACGTCCACATTAAACGATATGATACATATGAGGACGTCCACATTAAACGCTATGATACATATGAGGACATCCACATTAAACGATATGATACATATGAGGACGTCCACATTAAACGATATGATACATATGAGGACGTCCACATTAAACGCTATGATACATATGAGGACGTCCACATTAAACGATATGATACATATGAGGACATCCACATTAAACGATATGGTACATATGAGGACGTCCACATTAAACGCTATGATACATATGAGGACATCCACATTAAACGATATGGTACATATGAGGACGTCCACATTAAACGATATGATACATATGAGGACGTCCACATTAAACGCTATGATACATATGAGGACATCCACATTAAACGATATGATACATATGAGGACGTCCACATTAAACGCTATGATACATATGAGGACATCCACATTAAACGATATGATACATATGAGGACATCCACATTAAACGATATGATACATATGAGGACATCCACATTAAACGATATGATACATATGAGGACGTCCACATTAAACGATATGATACATATGAGGACATCCACATTAAACGATATGATACATATGAGGACGTCCACATTAAACGATATGATACATATGAGGACATCCACATTAAACGCTATGGTACATATGAGGACGTCCACATTAAACGCTATGATACATATGAGGACGTCCACATTAAACGCTATGGTACATATGAGGACGTCCACATTAAACGCTATGATACATATGAGGACGTCCACATTAAACGCTATGATACATATGAGGACGTCCACATTAAACGATATGATACATATGAGGACGTCCACATTAAACGCTATGATACATATGAGGACGTCCACATTAAACGCTATGATACATATGAGGACGTCCACATTAAACGCTATGATACATATGAGGACGTCCACATTAAACGCTATGATACATATGAGGACATCCACATTAAACGCTATGGCAGGACCGGGTCCGAGTCTCATATGGTGATGGGCATCACGGGATGTCACGTTAAACATACCGGAGAAAATTGAACGAACCGGACAATCCCGGAATGAACCGCAAATGATGATCCTTACGTACCGATTATAACGTAAGTCATTCATTTCATCTTCCTCGTATTGAGGCTTTCATCATATGAAGCCTGCCATAGTTTTTCTGCATTCATGTTTCTGCATTTCTTATTTTCATTTGCATTAGATGTGATGCGTACAGTCATGTTGCATCGGTGCCAGTTCTTTACCAGTAAACACTTTACATGTAAAACTGTCTGGAAATAAGCCATGTTAGATGAATGCGTGTAAACTCAACATAGATGACCATTTCTTTCTTTCTAATTCTTAATAGATGTTTTTGTGAGTTGGTTTTCATGAGTTGGTGATGAGTTTATTTCCACAGCCACACACGGTTCTTCTGGTGTGTCAGTAAACGTGATCACTCTTTGTAGTTGTTTCAGTGTTCGGCTGGTACGTGAGATCACAGAAGATGGTGTTGAACATCTTCTGACACAAGCTGATGACATGTTGTGTGTGGCTCAGATGTGATGCACTGAAAAACATCATTGTAGTGTGTGTGAGATGGTGAGGTGTTAAGTGTGTGTGTGTGTGTAATGGTGAGGTGTTAAGTGTGTGAGGTAAAGTGACTGAAGTAAATCTGGGTCATTGTAACAGCCCCTCCTGCCAAGACAAGACTGAATAAAACAAACCAGATCACCATCACCAGGCTCTGTGTAATGTATACATGTGGACGTAAGAGCATGATGTGATCCGTGTGTGTGTGTGTGTGAGATAGTGGGGTGTTAAGTGTGTGTGTGTGTGTGAGATGGTGAGGTGTTAAGTGTGTGTGTGAGATGGTGAGGTGTTAATGTGTGTGTGTGTGTGTGTGTGTGAGATGGTGAGGTGTTATGTGTGTGTGTGTGAGATGGTGAGGTGTTAAGTGTGTGTGTGTGTGTGTGTGAGATGGTGAGGTGTTAAGTGTGTGTGTGAGATGGTGAGGTGTTAAGTGTGAGATGGTGAGGTGTTAAGTGTGTGTGTGTGAGATGGTGAGGTGTTAGTGTGTGTGTGTGTGTGTGTGAGATGGTGAGGTGTTATTTGTGTGTGTGTGTGAGATGGTGAGGTGTTAATTGTGTGTGAGATGGTGAGGTGTTAATGTGTGTGTTGTGAGATGGTGAGGTGTTAAGTGTGTGTGTGTTGTGTGTGTGTGTGTGAGATGGTGAGGTGTTAAGTGTGTGTGTGAGATGGTGAGGTGTTATTGTGTGTGTGTGTGTGAGATGGTGAGGTGTTAAGTGTGTGTGTGTGTGTGTGTGTGAGATAGTGAGGTGTTAAGTGTGTGTGTGAGATGGTGAGGTGTTAAGTGTGTGTGAGATAGTGAGGTGTTAATGTGTGTGTGTGTGTGTGTGTGATGGTGAGGTGTTAAGTGTGTGTGTGTGTGTGAGATGGTGAGGTGTTAAGTGTGTGTGTGTGTGAGATGGTGAGGTGTTAAGTGTGTGTGTGTGTCATGGTGAGGTGTTAAGTGTGTGTGTGTGTGTGTGTGAGATGGTGAGGTGTTATTTTTTGTGTGTTTTGTGTGGTGATGGTGAGGTGTTAAGTGTGTGTGTGTGAGATGGTGAGGTGTTAAGTGTGTGTGTGTGTCATGGTGAGGTGTTAAGTGTGTGTGTGTGTGAGATGGTGAGGTGTTAAGTGTGTGTGTGTGTGTTGTGTGTGTGTGTGTGTGTGTGTGTGATGGTGAGGTGTTAAGTGTGTGTGTGTGTGTGTCATGGTGAGGTGTTAAGTGTGTGTGTGTGTGTGAGATGGTGAGGTGTTAAGTGTGTGTGTGTGTGTGTGTGTGTGTGTGTGAGATGGTGAGGTGTTAAGTGTGTGTGTGTGTGAGATAGTGAGGTGTTAAGTGTGTGTGTGTGTGTGTGTGTGTGTGAGATGGTGAGGTGTTAATGTGTGTGTGTGATGGTGAGGTGTTAAGTGTGTGTGTGTGTGTGTGAGATGGTGAGGTGTTAAGTGTGTGTGTGTGTGTGATGGTGAGGTGTTAAGTGTGTGTGTGTGTGTGAGATGGTGATGTGTTAAGTGTGTGTGTGTGTAAGATAGTGAGGTGTTAAGTGTGTGTGTGTGTGATGGTGAGGTGTTAAGTGTGTGTGTGTGTGTAAGATAGTGAGGTGTTAAGTATGTGAGGTAAAGTGACTGAAGTAAATCTGGGTCATTGTAACAGCCCCCTCCACCCACTGCCACAGACAAGACTGAATAAAACAAACCAGATCACCATCACCAGGCTCTGTGTAATGTATACATGTGGACGTAAGAGCATGATGTGATCCGTGTGTGTGTGGTGTAGTGTTTTTGTGTGTGAGATATTTTATTTTTTTTAGTTTATTTTTTTTATTTATTTTTTGAGATGGTGAGGTGTTAATTTGTTTTTTTTTAGATGTAGGTTTAATGTGTTTTTTATTTATTTGTGTGTGTTGTTTTTTATTGATGTATTTTTTTTTAGTTTTTTTTTTTTTGAGATGTATGTTAATTTTTGTGTTTTGATTTTTTTTTTTTTGTGTGTGTGTGTGAGTGTGTGTGTGTGAGAGAGAGAGGTTTTGCATGCCCCCCCCCCTTACATGAGATCAATGGATGATCTAACCATGTCACATTCTGTTAATGTTCTCTCTGTACTGCTTTGCTCTCTCTCTCTCTCTCTCTCTCTCAGTCACTTTCACTCTCTGTCTCTCTGTCTCTCTCTTTGTCTCTGTTTTTCACTGTTTGTCACATGCACACCTTTCCTCTTTTTTTCTCTCTCTTTCTTACCCGTCTCATGGTCTCTCCGTTGACGTTATATAATATATAACTTTTTACCATTTAGAATAGTCAGCTGACTTTCTCTGCTACTAGGAGAATAGAGCGGTCAGATTTTATCTCTACTGTAATAGAAAATAGATCATTATTTCATGTTTGGCAATAACAGATGATTTTATTAAAAACAGTGTGTTTGATACTTTAAACAGTCAAGCAGATAAGGTCATTATGTTTTAACAGAACGATAAACAACAATGCACAGCATATTATTATATTTTACAAGGACCCCCTTTTCTATGGTTAATTACTTGGTTTGTTTGTGTATTTGTAATGGTGATTATTTTATGTTTTTGGCAGACATGAACCCTTGATATTTATGTTAATATGGGGAAATGAATTTGTGTTTTTAATGAAGGGCTGTGACTTACCCTGTGTGTCATTCTTTATTGTATCACTGTGTTAAATTATAAGGAAGGTTGTGAATGACTAACAGAAGACTGTCGTCTGTGTGTTGCTCATCACAATTGTTTATGTAATTCTGTGTGCCGTGACTACTGTATGTGCAATACTTACACATATATTTGTCTTCTGTCTGCAGTAGGGCTGCAAGATATATTGAAATTATCTAAATCTGATTTTAATACTTCAAAAAGTTACGCATTTTCAAAGTTTTAGGAATGTGTTTTTTCTCAAAAAGAATGTGAAACACATGTTGGTTATATAATTTTCAATTTTTAAATATATGTTCATTTGATTTTTAAGTTGATTTCACAAAATTAAAGCATTATCTTTTTGAATATTACATATTGCTTATCGCATTATGTAGCAAGTTATCGCACATCACAATTTTCCTCAATATCGTGCAGGCCTATTGCGCAGTTTTCTATAATGACTTAATGACAGGCACTGTAGGATTCATGTGTCTCGTTTTCTCTCTGCTTTATAAACTCACAGATCTGCTCGGCCCCAGATGCCTCCACTTCCTCTTGACGAGCGCATAGTGGTTGTTCAGCGCCCCAAAAGTTTGGCCTTGCCCGTGGTTTCCCCACCGACCACCTCCCAGTATTCCTCACGCAGCCCAGCCGCATACAACAACCCCTCGTCCCGCTCACTACAACCCCACCCCCTCCACCTCTCTGCCATCCAGCCATTAACTTCCGGTCTCTGGAATGCAAGCGCCGACAAGCATCCCATGTTTCGAAAGATAAGGGAGATTGGGGTGCCCCCTGTGAGGGCAGTGGCCACAATGCAAGCCATTGTCACAGCAATGGGACTGTAACTTTGGGTCCCAGACTTCACAAGCACACACGTACCATTGACATTAAAGTGTCTGTGGACGAAGGTGGAAGAGGAGGTTCAAATTTAGACAAAAGCCGTGGTGGTAGACTTACCCGAAGTGGAGACATTAAGGGCAGTCGAACTAAAAAGGTATCGCTTCACTTGGATCCAGGCCAAGGTGACAGGAAATGCAAAGGAACGTTTTCTGAACTGGTGGAGAAACACCAGAACCATCAGACTCAAATAAGGACTCAGCACAGTAACCATCATCAGAACCAACTCACAGTTTCTCCTGGTGGGATTTTGGAGTTTGTACCAGCCCAGAGACAGCAGACCAAATCCAAGACATCAAGAGAGAGAGATGTTCCATCAAAGTCTTGGCCTTCAACAGCCAGCTACCCATTCCATAGTGACAAGGATGTATCTGTAACTGTAGGAAACAAAGAAAACTCCAAACTGGGACCAGGCCACCAAGTGCCCCACACCCATAGCCTGTCTCGTCACCACAATTCAACCTCATTACCCCAAGCTGCCATCCTAAACCCTCATTACCCTGCTGTTCCACCCTCACTTGCTTCCCGGGCCCCAACGTCCTATCAGCACCTCAATCAGCCTCGTACCTCACATGCTAGGAACCATCGTCCCCAAATTCTTCACGCGTTGCCTCTCTCCCCCACTTTCTCCAGAAGAGGCTTTCCCAGTCCTGAACACACATGTACTTTTGACTTTTCTCCCCCTTGTGGCTGTTGGAGGCTGGTGCATTGTAGAAGACGGAGAGGTCACTCTGGTTGCCACGGACGTGGTACGAGCCTATTGTCTTCATTTTCTCACGTCCAGGGAATTAGTTCTGCCAACGGAGGTGACGGAACCATGGGACTTAGGACTTTAGGAGGGTGTCTGTCTACAGCTTCCACAACGAACACTTCTTCCTCCAACAGCACCGTCTCAGACTGCCGCACAGGGTTGGTCAAACCTCTGGGATGTACGTTTTGTTCTGGAGAAGCTAGAGGTTTTGAGAGCCCTTCTGCTTTCCGTAAGAAGCTAGTGGGTGGTTGTTTGCCCTGTAGTCCCCTTTCTTCATCCGCACCTCTTCGTGCACTCCAGAGTTGCATTAATGGCTGCAATCCCAAAGCAAGCCAAACAGGAAGTTCTGCGTGCAGCTATTGCAGTAGTGACCCCATTGTAATGACCTTTAACCCTCACAGAGGGAATCCAATGGGTCGTAATGTGGATGCACATACAATGGGAGGATACCAGCTAGATGATGACGATGATTACAGTGTACACATGTGGCCTGAGGAGCTAGTAAAGAAGATGACTCGCTCCAAAACCCAACCTAACCACCACAATGTAGAGACTGGAATGGGCTCAGGGAGGACCTCCATGGGCCACAACCAGAATAGCAGCAGCAACAACAATCCTGTAACCCTCGATTGCCGGAACCTCATGGAGTTCACACGTTCTCAGCTGACAGATCAGGCGGGACGTTGGAGGCTGCAGCAGGGAAAGATGGCGGTTTTGGACTTTATTGAATCAGGGAGCAGAGGAGATCAGGGCAGGGATTCCCTCAAGAGACTTTGGAACAAAGGAAGAGATGCTTGCATGGGGGATGGCAATAAGTTTGATGATGAAGTGCTTTCAGAATCTCCGTCCCTGCGCTCTCCCTCTCCAGATTCTCTTCCTCCTTTCTCACTCCCACCCTCTGCCCCCAGCACCCTCATGAAGCTCAAAACGGAACAGAGAGAGAGGGAGGGCGGGCACACCTTACCTTCTGCACAGTCACTTCACTTGGTCCTCAACTCACTCAATGAAGAACAAGATGGAGAAAACGATCGAGGTAAAGATCCTAATGTACAAATGCCCTGTAATGTACTGTTAATGTACATTACTAGATTACTAGAGATGACCAAAACCTCTCCATGTTCCCAATGCAACAGAAATGTACTGACCTTCATGTTTTCATCACTCATTTATTCAAAATAAATTATAATTAGTGGAAGGGATAATCCTCTCCACCTTCAAAAGATGGTTACATT
The DNA here is from genome assembly GCA_036877525.1 of Chromobotia macracanthus. Classification (NCBI taxonomy): domain Eukaryota; kingdom Metazoa; phylum Chordata; class Actinopteri; order Cypriniformes; family Botiidae; genus Chromobotia; species Chromobotia macracanthus. The sequence continues at coordinate 7,242,448 of JAZGTH010000064.1, forward strand.
ACAAAAGTTACATTATGAAACTCTCAAATGGAGATTTCAGTTTTTGGCTGTAAACCTTTAAACCGTATATAATTTTCGTACAATTCAGACTGCTTTATGTCCTCCTTTGTTTCATGTATCACAGAAACTCTTCAACGAGTTGGATCAACTCGTTCTTTTGTTAAAAAATTAAACAGTATTGAGTTATTTTAGCAATGCTGTGGAGAAAAGTGGGACAACAACACCAGTGTGACTTCAAACATTAAAAAAGAGGAAAAATAAAAATAATTACCTGATTTTTTTACCTGAACTCTTACACATGAAATTCAGCCCAGTAAAATGAGCCACATTGTAATTACAGCTTTAAACTTTCAATAACATCAAATCAGTGTTAGAATCATCACACTTTTTCAACCACTTTCAATCTACTTACTGAAACTTACTGAAGCTGAGAAGTTGATAATGGATGTTGTTATGTTCACAAAGTTGCTAACATTTTAACAGCGTACGATTCAGACATATTTGAGAGAGTTAAAAGAATGTAAAATCACTCAGACCATAAGCACACACATGATGAGCATGTTTACAGAATGTGATGTTGTGTCTTTCTCTGTCAGTGCACCTCTCTCTCCCGCTGTCTTCCTCACTCCCGGCATCACTGTCTGAGGAGAGCGTGATGACTCCAGATGTAGAGAGTGCTGTGATCAGCCCCATCCTTCCTTTCCTTCACCTGGGCAGTGAGAGAGATGCACAGGACCTGCATCTTCTGCTTTGGCTCAACATTGGTTTTGTGGTCAATGTCACGACTCATCTTCCCCTGTATCATCTGGACACGGGCCTGGTGCGCTACAAAAGACTCCCTGCGACCGACAACAGCAGACAGAACCTGCAGCAGTACTTTGAGGAGGTTTTTGAGTTTATCGGTAAGAGATTTGGTCAACAAGTGTTTTCTTCATGTTACCTCTCTTAGTCACGTTTGTTTAAACCAGTTTTTTAAACGGCATACTTGCTTGTCAATAATTTATTCCACTAAAACAAATGTTTTAAATGGTCATTTAAAATAGTTACCCGGGGTTATAAAACATTCTTATGCATGCATAATCAGTTCTTGTACTTTGCATATACACATTATGTGTAGCACATACATATTTTGGGCACAATCAATGTCAGCACTGGGCTCAAACAGTGTATGTGTTGCAAATTAATATGGTTCTGTGTTGCATCTGTTTGTATTTATATGAAGCGCCGCAAAGCGGCTACAAATGAAATGCATTAACGAAGGGACAAACACACAGATTACCAGGGGACACGTGACTGATTTTTGATGTCCACCATGTTTTGTTTCAGAGGAAGCTCACCAGTGTGGGCAGGGTGTTCTTGTCCACTGTCAAGCAGGTGTGTCTCGCTCGGCAACTGTTGTCATCGCTTACCTGATGAAGCACACCCTCATGACCATGACTGATGCCTATAAGTATGTCAGAGGTCGACGGCCAATTGTCTCCCCCAACCTCAACTTCATGGGCCAGCTGCTAGAGTTCGAGAGAGACCTCAACTATGGCGTAACACCACGTATCCTCACTCCCAAACTGAGTGGCCTAGAAACACAAGTGTAAAGGGTGGAGCAATGAAGAAATGAGATGGAATCAGTATGTATAAGTTTGAAGATGTTTAGTCAGGGCTCACTGATCGAAGCAAAGCTAACAGAACTCACCTGAAAGGCGTGATGAAACATCTTGGTCTGTTTTGGCCTGAGTTCCTCCACTCTCAGTCTCTTTCATAAAGGTGCTTATATGAGAGATGACAGATGGATGTTTGTGTTACCACCCTTATCCTGATAAGGGATATCCTCTGCCGATGATGTGCCAAGATTAATGCAGAATAATAGTGTTCTGAAAACAAATCCATCGCCGCTTAATTCACTTATTATTGTATTACGATTACGAAGTCTCTGGCTGTCACGCACAGAAAAAGACGTGTTGAGACTCTGGAACTGTGACAAGCATCACATTTAAGACCTGAGAACTGTAGAAAACTTCAAACTTCTCCTGCAGAGCACGTCTACACAGATTCTTTTTCATCATTTGAAGGCACTTTTTTATGTCAGTTACTTTTGCATTAGCCGTCGACTATTTATAAAAATTTCCACTGACATAAAGGTTTAGTTTGACTTGATACTGCTATTTTTGGGGGGTGCAGTAGTGAATGATGTTGATTTGAAATTTAATTTATTTGTGCTCAGAAACTTTTGGACATTTTTACACGGGATATTAATCAGCTATTAAAAGGCTGGATAAAATCCCCAAATCATATGCTGAATGTTTTTTTATTTCTTTGTCTTGTTCTTATTATAATGGACAAAGGGCAATTTGTATAAAGCACTGTGTTGTATGACTAATGCAGGCAGAACACATTTAAATGAATTTGTTTGCTTTCTAAGTGTCTTGCTGCTATCTTTGTTTATGTGCTGCAGATGGTGTGTAAGACATTGTGAAGGGAGCGATCTCGAGTCTAAAGCAAAACCTGTGTGACATTTTATAAGAGAGAAGAACATCATGTAGTTATTTATTACTATGCAGAATCACTGTGACTGCAGCAGGTTGGGTTCAGTCACCCTGTCATGGTTTTACCAGGATGGTTTGAATTTGCCTTTCAATACACATCCACCAAAGTGACACGTAGATATTTTAGTTTATGCAAAACCAGCATTGAGGTTCGAGCGCAGGAGCTCCAGATATAACCAAAATATTCAGTGTTTTCCCTGATTTTATATCACAGGAAAAGTAAAACCCCATTCAGCTTTATTATTTACTAGCTTAAATCATTTTAATCAAACACTTGACCTGCTTTTGAACTGTTCTGCCTACATGACAAAGATCTCTTGTTTCCAGTTATCAGATTACCACATTAGTGCTCTCAGGACTATAGCTAAACAATCTGAACCACATAGCAGAACAAAGCAGTCTCCTTTCTTATCATCTGATCTGTGTTTTTCTCTGTTTGTCTTTGTGTTGGACCTCCTCTAAGAGACTCTGCATCGTTTTAGGAATACATTCTGTGAGAGACTGTTTAGTTCACTGTGAAACACTTTTCGTGCATATTGTCGAGCTCTCAGTCTTGGTTCTTGAAGCTTTCCTGCATAAGTCTTGACAAGCGGAGAGTTTCTCAGCTGTTTCTGTTCTCTTATCTGAGTCTTTGGGCCTTCACGCACCACAGCCATGTCTCCATTACTCCTTTCTGGCCAGCGGTGCATGACGAACTGTGCAGTTCAAAAACGTTCCAGCTCATAACCCTCTACCTACAGTGAAGGTGAAAGCATCAGAGGTGTAGGCAGCTCTGATGTTTGAATTGCCGGGTGTCTGATGTAGTGTTCCTCTGATGATGGCCCTTGGTGAAGATAAAAGATGAACAGAAATAATTTTTTCTGTTTCAGTATTTATTACTACAGTACAGTAACAGACTGTTTCGGTCTCTCTCAGTTTGCTGACAGTGTTTTTGTGATTGTTGTTGACACTGTAGCTTGACACCCAGAGGAAAAGATTAAGAGAAGATCATTTATCATTAAGATAAACAGGCCGCAGTGAGTGTCAGAGCTCTGAGGAAGCAGACAAACGGATCTGAACACAGTTGCTGCTGGAGAAGTTTGATGTGTGCTTTAAAAACTTCAATTATTTATGCTGTTAATTGCTAGTTAATTTATGTACCTCGTGGAATTCTACGTAAATGTCGTCTTTTCCTTCCTCCGTTCTCCAGTGTTTACCATTTCACTGAAGCTGCCAGCTGCCTCTCCCACATGGGTACAGTGTGTCTTAAGAGAAAGGAAGCTCCTTTTGGTACTGCTGAAAACACAACAACTGTCTTCGGAGTGAATGTAGCACCTATCAACAGAACGAAATCAAAGCAGCTGAAAGTCCTAAAATTGTTTGGGTTTGTTTTGTGCTGTTTTGTGTGTGTGTGTGTGTGTGTGTGTGTGTATGAAAAGAAAGTGTGTATGCATTTGTGTGTATGAGGAACATGCATGTGTGTGTGAAATGTGGAGAAATAAAAGATGATGTAGATGGAAATTTCTAACATTTCTGTCAAGTATTTCAAACTCAGGCCAGTTTAATTTTCATTGGTACAACCCAAGCTTTGCTGTGAGCTTGTGTCTCTCAATGTCATGAGCCACATCTGTAACTATATGCCGCCTTTATCCGGGATTTCACTCTTCCAAACATTTGGGAAAATTTTATTCTCTGTACATTCAATCATACCTTTAACCATAGACAAAAACCTAACTGTGTAAGTCTACCAGAATAACCTGATAAACTGATTGAGTGATGTTAAATAACACAGACTAATCAAATACTTGTTGTTGACTACCCTTACCAGTGAGCTTTGAAGAAGCCAAAGTTGTTAATAATGTGCAAAACATACAATCTGGACACTATATATGACCAATATAGGTTCTTCCTGTGTTGAATAATCTCATATGCAGTTTATGGTTTTCACACAATGAAATGAACTAAATTTACACAAAGTATTGTGTAAAATTTGTTTTTGAAAATGTTGTTAGTTTGTGAAAGAATTCTTTATGTGATTTTATTCATGCATGAAATGCCTGTTATTTTTTAATGATTATTATTGTTATTATGGTATTATGATTTTTGTGCCAAATATAACATTTGTCCATCTAAGCTATAAGGTTATCACAGTCTTTTATTGTAAACTTATTCTTTGTGCAGATTTTCTTACCTACTAAATTGCAGTGCTCTTTGAAGATCTGATATTTTCATATGTTGATGTTCTTTTCTGTTTGATCATGGCACATTTATGAGGTTTATAAAGATCTCTTAAGGGTGTTTGAGGAACTTTAATGCATGTTGCTCCTCAGTGATCTAGCAGTCTTCTCTCATTCCTGCAGACTCAGTTTAATGTTAATGCTGCTCCGGAGAGAAGATGTGTCGATCTGACCATATACTTGTGTAAACTTTGCTTTCTGTCATTGACAAATAATGGGGCTTCATTCTTTCTCCTGTTCAAAACTTTACTGTGACTGAGAGACTGTGACATTGTCGTGAAAAACAAAATCAGCTGATCACTATTAAAATAATAATGTAGCTCTTTAAAAAAAGAGGGAATTTGCTGAGAAGGGTTAGAATATAATTCTCCATCAATATAATGTTCTTGCAAATCTGCAAAGCTAAAATGATTTGTTGAAATAAAGTTTTTTAACAACAAATCACTGGTCACGTGATGTTTGTTTATGAGGACAGCTCACAATGAATTGTGAAGTCATACGGGTTGGTTCTTGTATTGGTGTAGTACTACCATAAGACCCTAATCAAAACCACACTACTCAAAATAAAGGTTCTTCACAGTGAGGTCATAGAACAACCATTTTTGGTTCTGCAAAGAACCATTCAGTCAAAGGTTCCTGAAAGGTTCTTCATTTCTTACCTCAAAGGAAAAGGCTTATGAGAGACTTTTGACTGAGATTTTATTCTGCACATTTATGTCATTTTTTACTTGCAGTAAGAAAGTTTTACAAGATATGTTTCACAAGATCTGTCTACAGTCATCCAGCCTGTTGCCCAGCAACATCTTTTCTTTTTTTAGATGTATAACAAATGTTCAAGTTGCAAACAGACTCTGATCTCAACAGTATTTCAGTGGAAAATAAATTGGCAAATAATATTTCTGTCTGTTCAATCTGGGATTTATCCAAATAAAAAACACTTGTGGGCAGTGAACTGGGATTATGCAAAACACTTTCCTTTAATGTCAGTGGGAGTGGCTTCTGTGATCCCTCAAATCACCTGTGACATGCAAATGTTCTTATTTAGTTCATGCACCTGTGAAGAGACTGAGACTGAATTTCATTCTGTTTTAGTTTAAATACACTGAAATAACAAAACCAGAATGTAACGATGGCACAAGAAAAGAGCAGTTTAATATTTACTCATTCCTGGAACAAACACTGGGGATCTCTGAGTTCTTGAGAAGGAAGGATGTTATGGAAACTGCACAGAAAGAAAAATCCAGATAAATGACAGGTGTTTGTTAAAAGCATCAGAAAACGGAACCTCATCATCTAAAGGTATGAATATGAATTATGAATAATAATGAATATGAATAATTCTCTATAATCTCACAGAACAATGTGTGAGATCATGTTTATCTATCATTCAGTTATTTTACCTAATGTCTTATGTCACTCATTTTCAAGTATGCTTTAAAGATTAATTTTTAATTTGTTAATTTTAACAAATTGTGTTAATTTGTTTTTAGTTTGTTCTTGTTTTGAGTTATTGAGTAATTTATTAGTTAACGGTGCCTTTCTGGTTCAGCTGGGAACTAAGTGTGCTTGAAATGTTATGAAACCCTGAAGTGTTAAGGGAATTATTTTATCTTGTGGGAAATTATTTATCTTGTGTACCTTTTTCTTGGTGAAAAACTTAAAAAGTAGCTGACGTTCTTTTTCATTCCAGATTAGTGTACTCTGGTTGCCCCTGGGAAAAAATGAAGCAAAATAATAGGCAGGATATGTTCGTATGCAGAGTAAACGCTGTGGTGATGTAAATATCATGGGCAGCAGGATGTTGTGAACGTCACCCAGTCAGGCGCAGATAACGAGTCTCATGAGACAAAGCCATGGTGACTGAAACCTTCTGAGATGCCCTCACAGTGTAGAAGCCCTATTATTGAACACTCATAAAAACAGCTTGGTCTTTCTGAGGTTTCTGAACAGAACCCCCTTCACTTTTCACAATTCACTGACATTTGAGGGTATGATACGGTTTAAAAGTGCTGAAAACTCACCTCTGAATTTCTCATGTTCTCTTCTAGTCCATGGCGCGTTCCCGATGCAAGGGAAGGATCTTATGCTTGTGTCTCCTGCCTTGTGTGATGATAAGCCACCTGCTGGTGTACATCATGGTGTCCATATTTGTTGCCGTCTCCTACACTCCTTCTCCTCTGCCTCAGTTGCCGCTACGTTTTGTTGCTACTGGAGCCTCTGCTAATTCTGGATCTCTAGCATCTCATCCACTTTATCCCTTCTGGAACCTCCGTCTAGAAGACGGGGCACTGTGGAACCACCTCCAGCACATAAAAGACAGAGAACGCAATCCCATACTGAGAGGAAATGTGACAAGGCCCACAAGTCCAAACTTTATGATCCAGGAGAACGGGGAAATGGCTGTCTGTGGACCAGATGAGGTGTGGGCATCTCACCTGCATGACTTTAACACCCTACCTGATCAAATGAAGAACTTTGTCCTGTCCATGCACTGCAGACATTATCCTCTCCTCGTGAACCAACCCAGCCTGTGTGCTGGAGAGGAGCCTGAAGCAGAGACTCTGTTTCTTCTGATGGCAATCAAGTCTCAAGTGGGAAATTTTGAGAACAGACAGGCCATCAGAGAAACGTGGGGGAAGAGAGGGTGGAACCAAGGGGGCAGTGGAGGAAGAGTCTGGTTCATACGCACCATCTTCTTGCTTGCCAGACAAGACACAGAAACAGGCCCTCATCCAGATCTGAGTGCCTTACTAGAGCTGGAGAGCAGAACTCACGAGGACATCCTGCAGTGGGACTTCAGAGACACGTTTTACAACCTCACCCTGAAGGATGTCCTCTTCTGGGACTGGCTTTCAAAACATTGTCCTCACATCCACTTCATTTTCAAAGGAGACGATGATGTGTTTGTGAGGACTGGAGCTCTTCTTGATTACCTAAACCAGCGTCAAGCGACGGTACAAAAGACAGAGCGAAACAAAACAAAGAGTCAGGAGGATTTTGTTGTGGGGGATGTAATCGCCAATGCCTGGCCCAGTCGACAGCCTGGAACTAAATATTACATTCCTGAAAGCTTCTATAAGGGAACCTACCCGGTATATGCAGGAGGAGGGGGCGTGGTTTACACTGGTTCTTTGGCCCAGCGTTTACAGGAAGTTTCTCGATGGGTGAGTCTGTTTCCCATTGATGACGTTTACTTGGGAATGTGTCTTCACAGACTCGGTGTTTCCCCCACTCATCATTCTGGGTTCCTGACCTTTGACCTTCCCGAAGACCTGCGAGAGAAGCCGTGTGCGTATCACAATGTTCTGTTAGTGCACAAACGCTCCCCGAAAGAAATGCTCACACTGTGGAGGGAGCTACAAGTTCCACCACAGGAGTGCTAATATAGGATATAAAGCAAGACTTATACAGGAAACCATTCAAATTCCCCAGACGACTGGTATTCAACAGTCATTTTATTTTTACCACAAGGTATTTTAATGCAGATGTTTATTAGCATAACAGGCCCTCATTTTTCTGTGATGTTGTACTCAGGACTATCCATATGAAAGAGAATTTTCATTATAAGGGATCTAAACAAGAAGACAAAATAAGACAAGCTAACAAAAATATAATTGAAAGTTTTGAAATTGTACTTTTTCCTGGTAATAAGATCATAATTGAGAGTTGTGTTGTTAACAGCAGAATCTTATAAATAGATTAAAAAAACACATTTAAGATTTATCCTAGAGCAGAGTAATTATCTGATAATGGATCACAGCTATTTCATCAACACACTTCAGCTTTTGATTATTAAAACGCTGTACTAATGCTTCATTTTAAAAAATAATGCTTTACTTTTCTTTGAAAATATGTTACGCTAATGTTTCATGCTTTTATTTTCTGCTCAGTTTGTCATCTTTACCTGTTTATGTGCAAGAGTTTTATGTGAAAAGATGGCTGTAAGATGATGGAAATGGTCATTCCTGTAGGAGGTTAAAATGATTACATAAGATGCTCCTGATTACAAAAAAAGATCATGACATATTGTGATGATCTGAAAGCCCCATAGACATGTAATTTAGTTTACTGTTTGCCTTGTGGGCCTTATTATAGCCTGTTATTTGGTTCCATAGTCTGGTTTCATAACAACAAAACAAAATAATGGATAATAGTAATGAACAATTTATTTGATTTGCCATAATTTACTTTTACTATCTGTGTGATTATATTTAATAATTAACATTGACTTTGTTGTTTTGTTTGTTCTGAATGACTCTGTCATCGAGTGAAAATGTTTTTATATTAAAGGTCAGGTTTGTCTCTCAGGGTTATGTTGTTAACTTTGCCAAATAAAGTTTGTACTTAGTAGATTATGAGCAGACAGGTTTGAAATAAAGACTTTATTTCTCTCACTTCAGCTGTGTGATTCTTTTCCAGAGCAATTCATACAATAAACCGATTTTAGTTATAGTTCAAATTCACATTTTTATAAACATTTTCTACACATATTATTTCTCTGTATATTTATTAGTCTTGTATTTGTGTTGTGTTTTTGAATTATAGTGGACTTAATACGATGCTCTGTAAACATGAGAACATTTGTCCTATAACCTTTATTTGCAGGAGCACAAGACTGTATAAAACTAAATACGCATATCAGTCAAATTTAACGTGTAGTGAGATTAATAATGATAAAATAACAGTGCCCATAAAAATAATGTTAAATTAACATGGTTTAAGATTCAGTTTTTGCAGCAGCACTCCTCCGCACCGATAGAGGGCGCTACACATCCCGCGGTAGCAACTTAACCCGGAAGTCGAACGAAACGAGCGTCGTACGATTGTTATTGTGGACGCTTTAGACGTGTTTACACACTGTAAAACAATACACAATTAATAACATTATTTTAGTAACAATAATATGTGCTGCTGCTGTTAAGATGGAAAAGGGTTTGTTTTAATTCAAACTCAAGGACGCCAGAGAGATACATAGAGTACAAACCGCGACCAGACATGGGCTCATCCAAGAAACACAAGGAGAAGGAGAAGGAGCGGGATCCGGAGGAGCGGCACCGTGAGCACAAGAAACACCGACACAAGGACCGGGAGCGAGAGAAGAGAAGGAGGTCCCGCTCCAGAGAGAGAAGCGGCCGGCCCACGGAGAAGGAGAGCCGGGCCACGGAGAAGGAGAGCCGCGCTAGAGCAGAGAAGAGTGATGGAGAACCACGAATCAAGAAAGAGAAGACTGACCCTGCCTGCGAGGAGACCAGTGGTGAGTCTGAAGCCTGGTGTGATGCCTTCCTGAAGAGCATTTCTGGACATCATGGGCCCCCAGAATGCTGTGTTGGTAGACAACTCACTGGACATCTGCTTGTCATACTGAGACTTTGATATATATGTATAAAAAACACTTTGAATGTCAGTGTTTTGGGTGGTACTTATTTTAAAAATGATGTTTCAGAGCCTGGTCCAAAATCTGCGAGTGGTGATGTTTCACTCAGCATTGAGGAGACCAAGTATGTTTTTGTGGTGCATACTGTTAATTGAGCTTGATGTTTCTGCACATCTGAACCCCTCTGATAAATGGTATTACTCTTTATCTTGCAGCAAACTAAGAGCCAAACTAGGTTTGAAACCCCTCGAACTCAATGAAAGCAAGAAAGGTGAGATTTTTCTGTTTAATACGCATTTAATTCCACAACATCTTATTTGATGCATTTCTCCTAAACCTGTCGTTATTTGATGTTCCTCAGAAGCAGGAACTAAGGAGGAACCTCTGGTGGCTGAGGCCATCAACCCTGTCCAGATCCGACAGCAGACTGAGATGAGGGAGAAACTGGCTGCTCTCAAAGAGAAGCGTCTGCTCAACCAGAAACTGGGGTAGGGATATTAATTGTCAGCTAATAAAACTCTACGGGAAATCAGTTTTGTGTAAGTCACTGTAATTTGCAGCAGCAAGGTTGAAGCTGTTTTACGTTTTCAGAAAGGTGAAGACAATTGGAGATGAGGAGCCATGGCTGGATGACACAGCTGCTTGGGTGGAGAGGAGTCGCAAACTAGCCAAAGAAAAAGAGCTGGCAGAGAAGAGGGTATGGATGGAGAAAACAGACTGTGTCTGGGCAGCACTGATGTCTAGTTCTGGGTTTCACTAATCATATGTGACTGTTTTCTGTGCATTCGCTTTGTTATCAGGCAAAACTCTTGGAGGAGATGGATGAGGAATTTGGTGTGAGCAGTCTGGTTGAGCAGGAGTTTGCGCAGGAAAAGAAGGTGTGTTACCTTGTTACTACAAAATAAACTGATTAGTTTATATGTGCTATTGTTGTGTGTTTTGCTGCCTGGCCAATTTAGCAAAAAAAGCTTAAATTTCAATTAGTTTTTTAACTAGTTACTAGCTACCTAACCTGTTCATTTGTTTTGAACAGGAGGCATATGGCTCACGTGATCTCAAAGGGCTGAAAGTTCAACACAAGATGGATTCTTTCAGAGAGGGGGACACAGTAATCCTGACATTAGAAGACAAGGGTGAGGTTACAGGATCATGACAGGTGATAAACGTCTGGTCTAGTAATCTGCAGATCACTGGTTAAGGGACTGAAAAGTTTCCCAAGTTACAATTCCAAACAAGCTGAAACCGATATATTAAAATGCAACTTTTTGTTGTAGTAATGGCACAGTTGTGTTAAATAAGCGTGTTAAATGATAAATAACTCACAGCAGCCACACACTGATATAAACACTCATGGCTGCTCTGTGTGGGTGATTTTCACAGGCGTTCTGGAGGAGGAGGAGGACGTGCTGGTGAATGTGGGTCTTGTGGACAAAGAGAAAGCTGAGAAAAACGTGGAGCTGAAGAAGAAGAAACCTGATTATAAACCTTATGAAGAAGAGGAGAGTGTGGATGACATGGTGGATGTAAGATCATCTGTTAACTTCTTTAAACTACAAAACTTCAGCAGCTGATACCATTACGAATATGCTACTGGATAAACTCCTTCAAGGTCCTCTGTAGTTGATCGTTTTATTCCTTAATTCATGTTTGATTAACAAAATTACACATTTAAACATTTTTCCTGTGCAAATAATTTCCTCATGCCTTAAAATATCTTAAATGTATTCGGGGAGGTGTGAATATGCAAATGAATTCCACCTCCACTCAGTCACACCAGCTGACTCACTGATCCACTCACTCCACTCATTGATGTGATGGGTTACAATAAAAATTGTTCATTTCTCTTTGATCTCTTTCCAGTTCAAGCAGAAGTCTGTGCTGTCCAAGTATGACGAGGAGATTGAGGGGGAGAAGAAGAAGAGCTTCAGGCTGAGCACTGGAGGTTTCGTGGGGGGTGAGAGAGAGCGTGAGCTGCAGGCCATCAGAGAGAATCTGCACAGTCAGGCACAGTCTCTGGACATGCCTGCGCTCAGCCTCGCCTCTGAATACTACACACCACAAGAGATGGTGAGCTGTGTGTGTTCAAAATCCAGCCTAACAAATGAATCTGATTTCCTCACTTGCAAAATAAATGAGTCCCAAAGATCAGAACTGAAAAGCGGATGAGATTTATTTGCAGTGTGAATAGAATTATGAGAAATGTATTCTGTTTGATTTCATTTTAAATTCTCTTCATGTATGTGTTATGTGTGACATCAGGTGGGCTTTAAAAAGACCAAACGTAAAGTAAAGAAAATCAGAAAGAAGGAGAAGACCCTCGGGGCAAGTGATCTGTTGATGGACGACACTCGCAGCTCAGATTTTGGTTCCAGGTAAATCATCAGTCATTTGTTGTTCAGCAGCACCACAGTTTAACATGTCTTCACTGTCTGATCCAAAACTGCTTCTGGTGTTCAGGTCTCGTGGTCGTGGCAAAAGACAAGATGATGAAGAGGGGGAGGGGCCTGTGGATGTTGCTATGGAAACCAGCAGCAAGGCAAATGATGTACTGCAGCAGTCGGACGACATTAGAATGGCTGACATGGACATAAGTGAAGATGGTGAGAGAACATCGTCATGTCTGTAGAACCATGTTGTTTTCAGAACATCTGTTTCTGTCCACAACTGTTGTCTGAATACTGATTTCTCTCTCTCTCAGAGGACTTTGCCCCTCCTGAGCCTGCTGTGATAGAAGAAGATGAAGTTGAGCAGGAGCTTCAGAAGCAGCTGGAGAAGCAGAGGAAACTCAGACAGAAACAGCTGCTCAAAGACTCAGGAGAGAGAGTCAGTGTCCATTCATCAGAGATTAATCTGTGTACTTCAGTAATTCACTTCTGAATTCTTGAGTCCAGCAGAAGTTTGGAAATTTAAAATTGAGAAGATTTTTCCTGGTTTAAGGTTATTTAAAGTGTGCAGGGTATCATTTTCTTTTGATGCATGCACAAATTCTCCGTTCATTCTTCCTTTGTATGTGTCACTGCTTTCCAGGTGGCTGAGCGCATTAGACATGGTGCAGCAGAAGACGATGACAATGACCCAGACAAAAAGAACAATATTGTCTTCAACGCCACCTCTGAGTTTTGCCGCACCCTTGGTGAAATCCCCACATACGGGTTGTCAGGAAACAGAGAGGATCAGGAGGACATTATGGTAAACATCATACCAACCCTCCACAAGAAAGACACTTCACATGCGCTGCTGGTCTTATATGTGTCTGTCTGTGTGGCTCTCACAGGACTTTGAAAAGGATGAAGAGAAAGAGGGAGCTGAAGACTCCGGCTCTGACATGGATGATAACGTGGGCTGGAGCACTGTCAACCTGGATGAGGAGCAGAAACATGCAGACGTGAGTCTTCAGCCATCCGCTGCTACAGCTCAGAGCTGCACGTACCTGTCATTGGCCTGAGAAACTCAGTTACTTTCCATAGGACTGCACTTGCTAAATAATACGATATTTCATACCTGTACCAGCTGAGATCTTGACTGTCTTTTCTCCTGCAGTTCTCTACAGCCTCTACAACTATTCTTGATGAAGAGCCCATCGTGAACTCCGGTCTGGCTGCAGCTCTGCTTCTGTGCAAGAACAAAGGTGAGATTTCGGCCACTCTGACTGCTCCGAATCCTGAATAAAACAGCTAAAATGCTTCATATATTTATTCATTAACGCTTTTATTTTTTAAACTGTTTCAGGGCTGTTAGATACACAAATGCAAAAGGTCGCTCGTGTCAAAGCTCCAAAAGCTGCTCTACCTAATGATAACTACTGCATTGAAGACAAGATGTGAGTAGATGCAGCGAATTCTGCCCCAGTGGATGTTTCTTTTGGGTTAAAACCACTGCATTGTTCTGTTGAAGTCTTAAAGGGACAGTCCACCTGAAAATAAAGCCTTGCTGTTAATTTACTCGCCCTCAGGTCATCCTGACATTTTTCTTCAGTGGAGAAATAAAGAGGGTTATTATCTAAAAATGTTCCTCTGAAACATGAGGTGACTCAATACTGATAGAAAGGGAATGTTGAGATTTAAGCTGAGATGCTTCCGTTTCTCTGTCACTGCAGGAATATTGATGACAAGTACAGTCGGCGGGAGGAATACAGGGGATTCACCCAGGATTTCAAAGAGAAGGATCATTACAGACCAGACATCAAGATCGAATACGTCGATGAATCTGGTCGCAAGCTCACCCCTAAAGAGGTCAGTGCATGCGCTGCTGCTCAGCCAATTACAGCAGAGACATCAGAACTTCATACCGTACAGATGCTCAACCTCTTGTGTGTTTCCTCCCGCAGGCTTTCAGACAGCTGTCTCATCGTTTCCATGGGAAAGGTTCTGGCAAAATGAAGACTGAACGGAGGATGAAAAAACTTGAGGAAGAAGCGGTATGTTTTCTCCAGATCCTCCACCCAGGAGCTTTAAAATGTGGCAACACAAACAGACGTTCTATGCAGATCCTTTCTGTGAAATCACAAGCATGAATGAGTTGATCAGAATTGATGGTCCAGACCGTGAAGTTAAAGTTCTTCTCATTGTTCCTCCAGCTGCTGAAGAAGATGAGCAGCAGTGACACTCCTCTCGGCACTGTCGCTCTTCTGCAGGAAAAACAGAAATCCCAGAAAACTCCTTACATTGTGCTCAGCGGCAGCGGGAAGAGCATGAACGCGTATGTGTTCATACTGTATTCCTTTATATTTACAGGAAATTCCCAAATGACAAGATTTTATGGAGTCCTATGAATGCAATAGTATTTGATTCATGTCTCCTTTAATAATGGCTGTGTTGTATTTTGTGCTCAGTAAGATTTGTACTGTATCTTTAAATTACAGTAACAGAGTTTTGGTGTAATTTGGTCTGATGTTTTTAATTGCTTTTGTTCACCTCTTTTCGCAGGAATACCATTACAAAATAAACCTGGAACCTCAGGACAGAAGATCTTGTAAACTTAACTTAATAAGATTTTAGCCATTTCTTAAAGAAATAGAAATCACAACTAGTGATGTATGTAAGCCGTGATCTCGTGTGAATTTATATCTCTATCTCTTGATTCAGTTTTCTGTAACACTGTTTTGGTCTTTAATAAAAGCTGTTGTGATGAACGCTGGTGTGATGGATTTTTTTTTTGTGTTTTGTAAATCTGAGTCAGATCAAAATAGATGTGCAGGACTTTTGATAATATATTTTGGAATGTTCTGGGCTGTTTAACCATCTTTATCAGCAGCTAAATTAAAAAATGTAAAAACCAGTAAACAAAAAAGAGAGTTTCTTTACTTGATAAACCGGTTACAATGTTTGTCAAGCAAATGAAACGGCCAAACCCAGCCTGACATATTTTATGAGGATTTTATGTACATAAAGCACATATAAATACAGACAGCGGGGGCAGTTGTGGCCTGTGAGGGGGCATTTGTGGCCTGTGGGGGGCAGTTGTGGCCTGTGGGGGGTAGTTGTGGCCTATTGGTTAGTGAGTTGGGCTTGTAATCAGAAGGTTGCTGGTTTGATTCCAGTGCTGCCAGGTAGCAACTGCTTACCAGTGATGCGTTAAATGCAGATGTCACATTTCGGGTATGGGTTACCACACCTGACAAAATATGTCACTTTCACCTTTCACTTTTGATTGTAGCACAATTCAGTGGAGACAAAACACATGTCGGGACATAGATAATTCAACATTGTAAAAAGAAACAATGGCATTGGGCTGATTTTCTACTTTTTAGTTTCCTATAGTTTCAAGATACAGTTGTATACTTAATTTATTCTCTTTGGCAATTAAAAGACATTTCAGCATAAATACAAACAAACATGTAGACACATTCATATGCGTTTCTGTCATAATCTTCAGGTTACATATTTTTCACATGGATCACTGAGTGTTTGGGTCATTTTACAGATGGTATTAATGCAGTTACACTTGTGTTGCGTTTCATAAATTCAGTATAAATTCATACAGCCAATTCAAACTTTAATGTGGGCCTTTAGGGGAAAAAAGTCAACATGGAATCACAGAATTTGCATCTGGAATCAATCAGCTAGTAAACCCTTATATATCTACTAATAAACTCTTTTTTCTTTTTCATTCTTTTTCTTTCTTTCTCAGCTCCACGCCTCTTTTCTTCTGTTGTTCCTATTGGCTTCGCAGGCTGTCAGTCATCTTCTCCACTGTCTGATTGGCTGAGGCGGGTCTTTTTCAATTGAATAAGAAGCGGCAGTACAGTCAGTTTTGATGCATTTTGACAGAACTGGACGCACGGTACAGGTAACTTACATACTGTTAAGATAACATCTGGGATATTTGGGTCTAGTAAAGTTGCAGGATTGTAATTATATATGGTGGCGTATTTTCATAGCAGACAAATGTGTATTTATTGGAATAGCACAAATTTGTAGGACTTTATTGTCCCATTTGTTTTACTTCTAAAAGGACAAACGGGTGGTCAGATGTATTAACAGTATTAGCTGAAGAACCTAAAACTAAAACTGACTTAAAAAAACAAATTAAAAACTCTAAGTCCGCTTCATACAATAACAACATGAATTAAACAGTTTTTAAATGAACATTTTGTTGCATGACTTTCTCTTTTAAGTGAAACACAACAGACGTTAAACAGGACTGACAGCCTCAGTCAATTTCACTTTCACTGTATGAAGACAAAGATAGCATGATGATGATGATGAAGAGATTTTACATTCATTACCAGTTCATGTTCTTGTGCGTTTACAGAGGTCTGAAGCAGCTGTCTGTAGAGTGAAATGGTGGACTCTCAGTACTACCTCCCCAATGATGTTGGGATCTCTGTCCTGGACTGTCGAGAGGCTTTCAGGCTGCTCTCCCCCACAGAACAGCTGTATGCGCACTATCTGTCTCAGGCGTCCTGGTATGGGGGCCTGGTCGTGCTGATCCAGACGTCCCCTGAGTCTGCCAACATCTATGTGCTGCTGCGAAAGATTTTCCGCAAACAGACGCCGGTCCAGCTGAAGACAGCGGCCACTGCCGCTGGACTGAGTGCTGAGGATTACCAGGTGAGATAACCTGTTTACAAACGTTTATAATTATTAGTTAGTGTGTTCTCTTGAAATCGAATCCACACTCTTGCTATTTCTAGTGCTATGTTTCACTAAAGCTACAGCAACACTAAATTTAAGACCACATTGCTTGTATTAAAGTTAACCGTCTTGTTTTTAGGCTTTCCTGGTATATACTGCCGGCCTTTATGCAAACATGGGAAACTACAAGTCGTTTGGGGACACCAAATTCATTCCCAACCTGCCAAAGGTGATTTGTGTGATTTATTATGTGGTAACGTTATACGGTTCATGTGATTTGTGTGCAGAATGCTTGCTAGGTTTGTTAGGTATCAGTGTTGTAATGTTATGTAACATTCCTAGAATCACATGAAAATGATCTGTGCATGTCTTATTTCAAATAAACAGGAAAAATTCAAGGCTCTGATGTGGGAGAGTCAAGCCTTTAAGGAGAACCCAGGAGAGATGGAGGCTCTGTGGAACATCTGCTCACAGCCTCTCTACTCACTGGAGGACAAGGAGAAACAGCTCGGTTTGGGGGAGAAGGTATAGACAATTTTTAAAGCCATCTCAGCTTTCTACAACTCAGAAACATGGGATTGATTGACCTTCTCTTTCTCATCTCACTCTTCCAGGGAATCACAACATATTTCTCAGGGAATTGCTGCTTAGAAGACGCAGAGTTCGCTCAGAAATTTCTGGACTCCAAGGTGACATCAGTTGTTGTTCTTTGGAGCTTCTGAAAACTGTTTGGGAGTTTATGGCACAGATCAAATCTTATCACAGCATCTGAGACATGTAATCAGAAAGAGATTTCACGAGAATCTGGCAATACTGCTCTGAGTAAATCTGCATTACTAACATTAGGACTGTTCATTTACTATATTACTTTAGAACATTTAATATGTGATGTGATGTTGCTTTCTGATCTCATTCATCCTGTTCAATGATATGCAAATAAAACTTCTGAAGATTTCTTTTTGCAAAGTTTATGTAAAGCTGTACTCATCTACCACAGTCAGGTAAGAACAATCACGCTTCATATCATTTGGATTATTTTGTTGTTTTAGAACCTGAGTGCCTATAACACCCGTCTGTTTAAGACTGTTGTAGACGGCAGACGATGCTATGAGGTGCGCTTGGCATCTGCCGTGAAGAAAAGTGAGTACACAGGCAGTTCATCAAGTAGATTTTTCTTTGTTCGTTTATTCTGGTTTGGGCAGGGCAGTTTGCTCTTGGCAGCTGTTTCAGTCCTTTACTGAACTCTGTTCTTTTTTTGTCAACAGACTGTGCTGTTGAGGGGGAAAGCGAAACTTCTTGTGGCACATATGAGTTTGAGGATGCTGTGTTCTCAGTCCGGAGAGGCGATTATGCTTTTCTCATGGAGAAAGTGAAGCAGAACTTGGAGAAAGCCAAGGTGTGTGTGAAACACCTGAGCTACAGAACATTAAATCACTTGCTCATGTCATGTGAACAGCACTGACCTCATGAAGCTCAAGTAAAGACTGTTTTGTCTTAGGCTTACGCAGCCAATGAGATCCAGAAGAGAATGCTGGAGGAGTATATTCACAGCTTCACTTTTGGCTCTCTGGATGCCCATAAAGAAGGGTCACGCTATTGGATCAAAGACAAAGGCCCCATTGTGGAGTGGTGAATGACCCATTTTCAACAGATCTGACACTGGCTATAGAAATATTCAAATATTCATGTTTTATTGTTGTTTTATTAGCTTTTCACACTTTGGAGTTAAAAGCACATTTTCTCTCCCTAATAGTTACATTGGTTTTATTGAGAGCTATAGAGATCCATTTGGTTCAAGGGGTGAATTTGAAGGTAAGCCCAGACATTCATACAAATTGCTTAAAGGTAGGGTTGAAGTTTCAGAGAGGCTAACAGTAGCAGGCTAGCTTTGAAAGCTTAAGATTCAGATTCCTTCAGAGTGCTTTCCAAAACCACGTCCCCCCAATACATTGCATAAATAGTTTGACAATAAGGAGGACATCCTGCTAATAAATTTGAACCAGATTCAATGATTGGATGAACATTTTAAGATCCTTTGCCTTCCACAGAGGATATATATTTATATAAATGTATTTAGAGCACTTTACGTGGTGATTGAAATCGGGATGTTCAGCAACAAATCAGCAACAAAGAATGTTTCTGGAACAAATTTCCTATCTTGCCAAAGTCTTGCTGTTGTATATAAACACATACCTTTTCTTTCTCTCCCCCATCCTCAGGTTTTGTTGCTGTAGTGAATAAGGCCATGAGTGCTCGTTTTGCTCAGCTGGTCAGCATGGCTGAGGTCTTAATTCCAGAGTTGCCGTGGCCTCCAGCCTTCGAGAAGGACCAATTCCTCCAGCCAGACTTCACCTCTCTGGATGTGCTGACTTTTGCCAGCAGTGACATTCCTGTCGGAATCAACATTCCAAACTGTGAGTGCACAGCACAGCTTCATCTGTATGCAGTTCAATGTTCTGTGAACGCTCTGACCCAACACACATTTATCTGTCTGTAGATGATGACATCAGACAGACTGAAGGTTTCAAGAACGTGTCCCTTGGAAACGTGCTGGCGGTTGCATACACCACACAGAAAAACAAGCTCACCTTTCTGGAGGAGAAGGACAAGGTAACTTTCCATACGTGGGACTGATGAAAGCTGTAGGTGAAGTTCTAATAAGTTCATCATGACGGCTTAGAAGGAGAGTTTCTCTTCCTGCAGGATCTGTTTATCAAATGGAAAGTACCTTCTGTTGAGGTTCAGGTGGGACTTCATGAGCTGCTGGGTCATGGCAGTGGGAAGCTCTTTGTTCAGGTGAGAAGAACACAGGCAGATCAGGAGGATGGTGTACATATACTTCAAACTGCCTCTGTTCACAATGTTGCATTGTTGTAAAGCAGCCTTACATATGAAAAAGAACACAGAAAACAAGACAATTATGAAATATAGAAAATACATATAGAATACAGATTATAGAATACATGTTCAATTACAAATGTAGTTTTTCTCATCAGATGTAAATTAGTAATTAGGTGATAACAAGATCGAATTTAAAGATGACGGTTTTTAAAGATGGTGGGTTTTTACAGCCTGAGTTTTTACTGGTAATCAATAACATATGATGGAGGCTTTTAATAGTATTAAACCAGAAACATTTCTTTACAATAAACACGTCTCACAGTTTCTTTCTTGTGTGTGTGTGTGTGTGTGTTTGTGTTTTTGTATTGAGACAGGATGAGAAGGGAAAGTTCAACTTTGATCGAGCTACAGTTCGTAATCCAGAAACCGGGCAACTGGTGAGTGGAACATCCTCTCATCACCATCATCATCATCAGACCTCTGCTGTGCTTTACCTGCTGTCTACACAATACAGTGCTTATGAGTCACGTAAAACACACAATAAACTGTTTGCCTCCAGATCTCCAGCTGGTACAAGGGAAGTGAGACATGGGACAGCAAGTTCTCCACCATTGCTGGCTCCTACGAGGAGTGCCGAGCTGAGAGTGTAGGTCTCTACCTGTGTCTCAACAAACAGGTGCTCAGGTGAGTCAGAATTCACCTTCAGTCTCTGTCCATGATTTGACTTGTGTGGAGGAAACAGATGCTGAGTGATTAATGTGTGCTGCAGTATTTTTGGACATGAAGGGGAAGATGCAGAGCAGCTGGCGTATGTGAACTGGCTGGCTATGGTCCGTGCCGGTCTGCTGGGACTGGAGTTCTACACACCAGAGACCAAGAGCTGGAGACAGGTGAGATGGAGATCATCTTCTCGCGCTCTCTTGCATCAGTTGTTTTGTTCTTGACATTGACGTGTCTCTCACAGGCTCACATGCAGGCCCGATTTGTGATTCTGCGGGTTCTGCTGGAGGCTGGAGACGGGCTGGTTAGTCTGAGAGAGTGCACAGGAGCAGATGGACGTCCTGATGCCGTCATAACGCTGGACCGCAGCAAGATCCACACAGTGGGCAAGAGCGCCATCCAGAGGTTACTGTGTAAACTACAGGTGCAGACACAGCAAACTGATAATCATAGACTGCATGCAGAATAAAATATTAGATTACTGCTTAGTGAACACTGTGCAGTACACACTGTTCACTAACAGAGGACTGTTTTCAAAGCAGCCTGTTATTCCAACTAGCCAGATATTCAGCATCAGTCATGTATGTAATATTG
The DNA here is from genome assembly GCA_036877525.1 of Chromobotia macracanthus. Classification (NCBI taxonomy): domain Eukaryota; kingdom Metazoa; phylum Chordata; class Actinopteri; order Cypriniformes; family Botiidae; genus Chromobotia; species Chromobotia macracanthus. The sequence continues at coordinate 7,263,809 of JAZGTH010000064.1, forward strand.
GAGGTTGTATTTTGGTTTGGTCTGTTTCGGGAAGGTGCACAAGTCCACAGCTGATGTGGAGGGAGGACGCGCTCTGTATGAAGGCTACTCCACAGTGACTGCAGACGGCTCGCATGATTTCCTGCGTCTCAGAAAGACCGTTCTGCTCCGCAAGGAAGCTCGCAAGATGTTTGTCCAGGCTAACACTCGCATCAAAGGTTTATTTACAGCCCAGTTATGATTTCATTATACCATCATATGTCATAGATGAAAGACATAGTACACAGTTCTACAAACACACTGAAAGAATAATGTGTGTCATGCAGATGCTGCCGTGGAACTAGTCGAGTATGAAGGCAGCGCTGCAGGACTGATCCAGTCCCTCACTGACCGTTTCCCTGACGACGCAGAGGAAGTGGAGGCCCAGCTGCTGGAAATGGCCTCCAGTGATGCTCACTACTGGTGCTGAAACCTCACTGCACTCTGGAAAACATCCTACCAGATAACCACAATGAGCCACGTGAACTAAATGAGGAATAAACAAAAGGCTGCAGAGTGCAACAAACCACATTTAAACACACACAGACACACGTATAACAACGTCTAACTTTCATCCTCCACATCACACTCTTGTGATCTCTCTTCCTTAATAAGAGCTTTCTTTGTCTTACAGTAGAGTTTTAATTAGAACTTTCTGTTTCTGTGTTGGATCGAGCCACAGCCGACACTTCCCACACACGTGAGTGAAAACGCCAACAAGAGTGAACGGGCTGTGTGAGGGTGGATTTTATGTAGTCTTGACACAAGCATATTTTCTTAACTTTAATATGAAATCAAACTCTGCAGTACTAGCTGATCTTTAGGGGGAAGGGAAGAATCAAAATAAACCTTTTTAATTTAGAAGACTTTTGGTTTCTTAAAGCATTTGGTGTCAAAGTGTTCAGTGTGAAAAAGAGACAAGCAACAGTTCCTACCAATAAAATCAACTTTCTTTTCCATGTGTGTACTGGGTTTTACCTACATGCATTTTATATAAATGTCATCATAAAACAAGGGAAACAATAAGAATCCAGTAATAATATTTATCATTCCTTAAATGTGAAATTTCTTATTAGGTTCTTTATTTATACACAGTATTTACATGAATAAAGACAAACCACCTACTGAAAACTCCACAGAGTAATAAATTAAGTCATTATCAACCAGTTAAATTGAATAAACTGAAATTCTAACAAGACTTAAATAATATAATAATGTAATAATGTAACAAAAGAAATGTCATATTTTAAGTCCACCGAAACAACACCAACTAAACCATCAATAATTCCCAGTAATGAACACAACTAGAAATATGTAAGATATGCAACCTCTCAAGACAACATTAAACAAATGCAGTTAAAATGCTTTTTATTTTTAATTTTCATCAGCTAATACTGTTTAATAAACTGAGTCTCTGACCTACATCTGACAAAGTCACATATTATGAAGTTTCTTCTGTCATATCCACAGCGCCCCCTCTGGTCAGTTTCTGAGTTTTTTCATCCGGGTTTGTTTTCTGGTAGATCAGGGGAACCCCACTCACACTCATGCTCTGCAGCTCTTGAATCTGGGCATTATGGGGTAGAGGTGTTAATTGTCCGTCTTTTCTCCAGTACAGGCTGTAGTTCTCCGGCCGGTCCACCCCAAACTTCACAGCACAGAGCTGGGTCATGCCCTCACCGCTGACCCCTGACTTCCACATCAGAGTTTTTAACATGCTGCTGTCACCATCTTGAAACAGCACCTTTACAAACCTCTGTGATAAAACAACAAATGAAGTTAATTTATAGTGTGTTGATCTACACCTCACTGGGTGTGTGTGTACTTGATTGTAAGGTGTGCCATTTATGAACCACTAGCAAACATATTTTTGTTAGTTTGGTTTGCACCCTTTGGTTAACACAACAAACTCCCACCTTAAAATGAACATCACTGAGCAGGGTTGATCAGTCTGATCAATTTCTTCAAACAAACACTGCAATGTACTGATTGAACTGTTTACAGTTTTTGGGAAAATCAGCCTGCAGGTGGTTTATGTATATATATATATATATATTAGTCTCTACATATTAAACTGGGATAGAAGAAAGTATTGTAATGTCAAAAAAAAAAATTTATGTTCTTATAAATTACCATTGGAAAGATTTCTAACCTGGTGCAGTACAGTGTCTCTGTTGGTTTCGTGACTCCGTCTGCGACTCCATTCTTTAAGAGACACTCTGGCCTGGTTTGTAAGGCCACTAGGTGGCACAGACTCTGGCTGACTTTGGATCAGACTCAGACAAGCATACACACTCGTCAGATAGTAACCGCCTAAAAAAGAGTAAGTTTGACCAAACAAGTGTGGATGATAAACAAGGATGAAACACTAACTTTCTACTATAGCAAGAACATTTTTTGGTAATTTTTTAGAGAATGTTAGCCAGTGTTTTGAGAACGTTCTTGGATAGCTTGGTATATTGTACCTTCTCCTGTAAGCCAAGAGGTTTCCAGAAGCTCCATCATGTACTCCACCTCCAGAGAGATCTCTGGCATATTGCACAGCACCATCACGTACGAGAGCGCGGGCAAGAAGTCATCAGCTCCAAATTCTTGACCTGTTTGAAAAAATTTGTTTGATATTTTACAGAACTCATGTGGTACATTTGTGCATGTAATCCAGCGGCAGTCTGCTGCACTGTGTTTATTGAACAGGGATTTTAAAGCTCTTTACCTGATTTATTTTTCATGGCTTTGTAAATAAGTTTGCAGATCTGCAAGAGCAGCAACACTTTGTCAATGGGTGAGTAGGCGCGTTGCATTAGTGTTAGCTTGTGCTTAATTTTCTCAATGCCCTGGGCATCAGGGACGTCCACCTGCACCCTGAACAGCTTCTGTGGTGATTCTCCTTTAGCTCTTTGTATGCTCTCTGCCATCCTCTGGAAGGAACCGTCTCGTTTGTGCAACGTCTGAAGTGCTGCATCAATCTGCGGTTTCAGAGGTTTCAGCACACAGCGGAACATGGCTTTCTCCAGCGCCTGGTCTGCACATACAATGTTATACATGTTTTATATATATATATTTATATATTTCATGGTGCCTTTAATACATAAAATCACACAATTAAGAACCTTTCTCGTTTTCAGTCAGAAGCGTCTCTATGGGCGGTTCAAGCTCTCCACACTCTTGAAGAAATGTTTTGGCCTGATTCATGAAGAGACGCAAATCTTGCAGCAGCTGTATGACGGAGGTCAAGCACTGGGGCTTTAACGCCTCTCTCTGCTGCCTCAGAAAATCCTGAACGAGGGCGCCGAACGCCATGCGGCGATCCCGAGAAAGATCCTCCACCATCCGTGCCACGCGCTTCTCCGGCGCGAAAAACGATATGAAGGCGGCGCTCATCTTGCGCAGGGCAGAAATGGACTTGCGGGGTTGCGACTGGCAAGGCATGATGGGATGGCTGGTGCCTCGTGTGAGAGGAGGACGCTCAGGACTTTCCTCTGTGTCCTCGAGGCTGCTGAGGGAAGTGCTGCTGTCCAGCTCACTAAGGGACGGTGCATGTCTGTGTTCCAACACCAGCCCTTCCTCCTCATCCTCATCTTCCTCCTGTCCTTTCTGCTCCAGGACATTTGGTTTGGCCTGTGTGAGCACAAGACAATCATGACTTACAGACGCCAGAAATTAGCACTGGCGTTTTGGTGTCCATGTTTGTTAGCTGCTGTACACTCTTAATAAAAATGTGCTTAACGAAGCCATACAATTATGGGCTGCATGGCTCCATAAAGAACCTTTATCATCCACAGAACCTTTGAGAAAGAAGTGATTCTTTTAAAAACCTTTAACTAAATGGTTCTTTGGGGAACCACAAATAGTTCTTCTATTTGTTAAGGCATATTTTTGAAAACCTTTTAAGAACCTTTATTTTTATGAATGTACCTATAAATGTGAACAAACATGTACTGTAACAGATGTACTTTTTAGTACAGTTTATCTTGTGTCAGGAAATAGACCAAAAATTCTGATGACTCATCTTGCACTACAAACTCATCTTGTCCAATCAAATGCTTTTTAGAATGTGAATGCCCCTCCCCTAACCCCACCTGCTAACAACACAAAATCATTTACATGGCTCAAAGCATGTAACAAAGTTAACAGTGTATCAGTCTCCATACCTTCTTCAAAGCTTTGGGCATCTGGTAGTCATCTTCCTCAGCAGTGGGGGAGAGCATTGGTGTGACCACAGGAGAGGCCATCTTTCGTGGAGCTACACAAGGCTGCAGGTAGTCTGTGGCCTCCTGTGTGGTTTCAGTCTTCTTCATAGCCTCTTCACTGTCCTGCTGAACTGCAGCAGGTAGGGCTGTCTGCTGCTTTGCAGCTTTCAATCTAGCTTTGCATTTGGCTTTAGCCAGTAATGGTGGTGGAGGGGGTGGAACAACAGGTGGTGAAAGGGGGCTGGAATTTTCAGTCGAAACGCGAACCTTCACGCTGGATTTGAAATGATGACGCCTGTTGATGGCGCTGCGACTCGGGCCTTCTTGTAGAAAGAGAGGATTGATGAAACACAAACCCTTCCCTCCCCCATAATTCAGTTCATAGGGACTCCGGGTTTGGATTGGACAAAGCTCCTGGAAAGTGGTGGGGTTTGTGTTAATGGGTGTGGCGCAGTCTTGTGGGCTTGGAGTCGGTGGCAACGGTTTGTCTGTGACAGGAGGCCCATTACGAGGACCACGAACATTCAGGTGTGAACTCCAGAACTCTGGAGATATATATGTTAAAATAATGAGTTAAAGAATTTCAGCTGAAGGATAATGTATACTGGGCAGGTCATTATCACAAAACAGACAGGAAATTAATTTACATTCTCCTAGTTTTCTATCCTCACTTAACATGACACTTAAGTAAAACAAGTTAACATGAAAAGTTGATTTGAGATTTTGTAATATATGTGAAGACCACATGGTGATTAAAGAGACCACAGAGTTACCAATCAGAATCAAGAATTCTGTGCAATAATATCAGATAGGAAATAAATATCATTACAGCTTTTTAATAACACAGACACAATGTGATAATGTAATGCTGTAACTTATGATCTAATACAGTACATGTAGGAGCAATATGAAATGCATGACAGAACTGTCTTCATGTCAACAGGTAATCCAGCTTGTACCCACCCACACCCATATGAGAGATGGACTCCAGCTGTTTATGTGATGAAGCTTTGGCTATGGCCTCAGGCAGCTCCAGCGTGAACGGAAGAACATCCCTAAAACCGATAAAAGACCACCCAACAGAGTGAAAACATTAGATTTGAGGAGTGCCATGCTGTTGCCATTGATACAACAGGCGGTAAATAACAAGCCATACCGACTAACACAGTAGAAGGCGATGAGTCTACACAGGTCTGGAAAACTGATAGCTGAGCTCTCTAAAGAGAAGGCTGTCGATAAAACAAAACCCATCGATTAGTCACCCAAACCAGATGACTCTTGCTCAATAATAATAAAACTGAATATTTTAAGAACTACACTTAGTTCTCATTTTCATAAATGATTTTGTTTGCTTGTTTACCGTTTATAGTAAACTTACAGTTTTCAGAGTTATAGAACTAGTTATAGAATACACTGTACAGTAATAATGTCATATGTTTTTTATCCTTATACATATATATTCAAACTTACCCGAGTCCTCTTCTTGGATGACAAACTGTTTAAAGAAAGACGGCATACTGTCATCAGCCAGGCGGACACACAGCATTTTCTTCTGCAAGGTGCTGGACTTTCTCACCAGGAAGGTCTGCAAAGCACCAGAAGTTTCCAGAATGCTTTGAGGGTGTTTCTGTACATTATTTTAAGTCATACAACATCAGAACCTCAATGCTCACCCCGGGTGGCTCACGGCGGAGGATGTGTAAAGCTGTAGCTGAGTTGATGGAGAGCTGAAGCCACACAGGGTGTGTGAGCAGGAGTCGGTCCAGTACACTGATGTTCTTCAGAGAGCCTCTCTGTGGACATGCCCGTCTCTCCCCCACGGGCTTCAGGTCAGGATAGTCATACACAGGGTCGCCCTGCATCTTAAAACTACAACAACCAGATTTCAAAGTGCTGTTGAAGTCCGTTCCTTCGAGCATGAATCTCAGTTTTTCGTCTTTGTGGATGTTTACATAGGCACTTAGCAAAAACAGGAAGTAGTGACCAGTTCTGAAGGATGTGTGTGTGTGTGAGTTCTCTGTCTAACAGTAAACTGTACACATCTTTGTTTCTTTCTTGTGTCTCTTTCTCATACATTCAGTCACTGTTTTCCTGGACTGGTTATTTTGAACACAATCATGTGTCCAGTTATTCCGTCAGACGGTTGTTTTTCAAAGACTTTGGGAATCTCCCTCGTTCATTCTGTCTATCTCCTGACCATGTGAGAACTGTGTGTCACAGTATGACTAACATCACTGTTGAGGTTCTGCATTCACATGACCCATTCAGAAAAGCACCTTATTGTTTTAATATCAACACAACGCAAATGCGCTGGTTTAAGTGGCATCATTCCTACCAACCCTGGTGAAGATGAGGAGAAACTGTGATAAACAGACAGGTTTATGCAATAGCATATATTTAATTCATTCTTTGATCAGAACATTTTTCCTAAAGTCAGGTGATTGTGTGAATGTTTCTGGGGTTTGTCACAGGTCTTATATAATGAATAGCTTGCTCATTAGTTGTATGAGAGTTAGGCAGGGTGGCAGGTTGACTCTGTGTGGGCCAGTTTGGAATATTTTTGGGCAGCGGAGGATGGCTGCTATGGCAACAGACGCCTACACATCCAGCTGGGCATTCCCACCCACTGACACACACCTCCACTGTCAGGAATTTGAGGAAAGGCCAAACACTTTTCTAAAAACTTCATGCTCAAATCTAACGGAGAGTTTGAGGAGCGTTTCAGGGGTTTATGAGTGTATATAAGCAGTGACTACTTTTTACTCTAAAGAACATTTAACCCAAGAAAGTGTAACACAAACATGCATTGAAAGAGTTACAAATTTTCTCAAAACACTATTAAAAGATTACGAAACATGAGATCGAGTATAATGTATATAATGTAAAAGACACTGTCGTGTAACAGCGACACCAACTGATGAAGTGTGTGTCTCTCTCTCTCTCTCTCACACACACTACACTCGCATCTTTATTCTTATTTGATATGACAGAAATGTCATTTGGATATTAAATAATTCAACGTTTTTAAATAATGTCTGTTACCAGCAATAAAGGTGTTTTAAAGTAGTTAATAACACATTTTCATGCCATTATCACATCACTTCACAGGGTAGCAGCAGTGGATGTGATTAGTAGTTGCTCGTGCTGATGGTGAGCAGTGATGGTGTGATGGTGAGCAGTGATGGTGTGATGGTGAGCAGTGATGGTGTGATGGTGAGATGTTGTTAATGAAACATCAGATCTGAACACTTCTGTGTGCTGAACAAACACCGCCTCAGTTCCTCACCATGAGCATGTTCAGACAGGGCAGAAGAAAGCCTGCGGGGCTGTGCTGATCCGGAGACGGTTTAATCTCTGTGTTGTTATGCAAGAGAAAGTTTTTATTAGTTCTTCAGCGAGATGTTCAGGACAACACTGCGCTCAACAGAAGAAACAATCTGTGCTGTTTACTAAGTGCACTAAAGCTCACTATAGCCAAACACACACTAGAGCCAAGTCAACTGTAAAGAGAGTAATGATATTCAGACAAATAGTTGTTATTATTATTATTATTTTGAATTGAATTCTGTGATCATTTCCCATTTGTAGGGTCATAAATGAATATTTTCTTCTTGATAATCCAAAAACGTCCGATCAAAAAACTCATTCATCTTTATAATATTTATTATATATAAGACATCATTTAAAAGCCATTTAAAAGACATCAGTAGGAGCTGCCTCGGATCTGCCATCCGCGGTCTACTTCTGATCTGGATCAGACTTCCTTGATCCAGCCTGTCTGGAGATCTGATGTTTCTCTCCTGTAAGTGCCACATCAGACGGACAAAGTGAAAGAATCAGACACTCACCGCCGGCGCTTCCTCCACAGTCCCTGTAAACTACTCTGCAGTCCCCATGTGTGACTTTCCACACAGTTTCAGACCATAGAAACGTCTTCTGGAGAGGAACACGGTACGAGCGACGCGTTCACAAGAGCGATGACGCGCTGATGACGCGCCGCTCCTGGTTCTCTTACCTGAGTCACTCTGCGCATGCGTCGACACTCGTCAACACCCGACGATAACAATAACAATAACAATAATCAGCTGTCAAATAATCAACAATGACATATCAACGCTACTGTTGTGGCAGTTCCATATCTTTATAAAACCATATAATTTATGACTATATACAATACAATACCATAATGTCCATGCTTTACTATATATCACGCGTTTCATTGGTTCATCACACGTTATTTGTGATGTAAATCAGTGATAGTTCATCCACCTGACGTCAGGTGGTTGCATTATTATAAACAATGTATTAATAATTTAATGATTAATTATTTAATAATAATAATAATTATTATTAAAACTCAAACGACCGTGTCAAATGATCGGTCATCTGAATCCTGCATTATTCCGCTTGTCCTCTTCGTACTATTTTCACCAACTTTTTCACCGGTGAAAGATGAAGGCTCCGCTCGGACCGTTCCGGCTGTTATGTGCAGTACACGGACTCGCCGACACGGACACACCGGCGCTCATCGGCAGACGGATATGAGCGTCCTCCGTGTGAGGTAAGAGGGCCGATTAAACGCTCCTGTTGTCTCGGCGTCCTTCCCTGCCCGAGCAGCTGCCCCGTCGCCCGGTCTGAGCGCTGTCTGCGGTCCCGCTGTCGTCCGGGCAGTGAGTGTGATCCTCGGTGCTTTTGTTATCTCTTTGTTTACCGATGCTAACGAGCTAGCCGTGCTAGCGGCGGGGCGCGCGCAATTGACGTTTTCGCCCCACGAAAGCTCCAGGAGTGACAGAAAACGCGTTTTATGGGGTCGCCGGGTGTGTGTGAGGACGTGTTTAAAGTCAGCTAGCTAACAGCCTGCGAGAATATTGAGTATTGAGTATTGAATATCGTTAGCTATACCGCGCTTAGCCCTTTCTAGAAGCTGCGGCGGATTGCGACACTCCGGCGGCTGCTGTGCCGTTTTGTGGAGAAAGTTTTCCGTCCTGTTCATTGTGTCTGTGCCTTATTTCCCACCAGTGACACGATCAGATCAAACCCTCACATTACAAACGATAAAGCTTTCACACTGCGGGCGCGCAGTGCGATTTGGGGTCTCGATTCGGTTCATTGATTTCCATTTACTCATTTAGCAGACGCGTTTATCCAAAACGACTTACAACAGTGAACAGTTGCCCAGTTTTGATTCAGCTTCATGTTCATCCTAAACTTGAGGTTCAGCATTAGGGTAGGTTAGGAACTGCCGCCACAAAAGAGGCAAATAAGGCATATTCCCTATTTCTAGGTATTCTGGGGTGCAATGGAAGACAGCAGCGCAGTGAAGCTCTTTGTTGGGAATCTGGATTTGGAAACAACACAAGATGACCTAATAGCGCTTTTCGCCCCTTATGGAGAAGTGGTGAACATGACTGTACTGAGGCAGTTTGCCTTTGTCCATCTGCAGGGAGAAGGGGCTGCTGACCGTGCCATCCGGGATCTGAATGGTCGAGAATACCGTGGACGGAGTCTTGTAGTTGAGGAATCCAAAGGAAGACCCCCCAATTCCATCAAAGTGTATGTGGGGAACCTGTGCCCTTCCTGTACAGTTGAAGACCTGTATGATCTCTTCTCAGCTTACGGCAAAGTTCTTGATTGTGACAAAGTAAAAAGTAAGTCTTATCGCATATATGTATGTGTTTAATGCCCCCATAGTTTATTTGGTATGTTATTGGTATGGAATAACACCTGTTGTTATAATATAATGTAATATAATGTTATGAATTGTTCTCTTGCAGCCAAGCTCCCCTCTTTAACAGGCTACGCCTTTGTGTACATGGAGCGCAAAGAGGATGCAGAACAAGCCATCGAGGGTCTTCACGGGACCTCCTTTATGGGACGTCCGCTCTCGGTGGAGCTCTCCAAGGTACAGCAGACCACAAACAAGGTCCCGTGTGCCAGCTGTGGAGCGTACGGACACTTTGCTGGAGAATGCCCAATCAACAGACCTTCCATGGAGCATCACCAGAGCCAAGCAGCAGTTTTAGCAGCAGCTGCTGCGGCGGCCGCTGGGCTTCCCCTGCAGGTGCAGCAGAGTGTCCACAACTCTTTCTACAACACTGCAAGCACCGACCCGACGTTTACAGCTCTCAAAGAACTGACCTCTTCCAGGGTCGATGGCAAGCCCGTCAGCTCCATGGTGTACGGTGCTCTGGCGAGTCAGGTGTACAGTTCTGTTGCAGACCAGGTGCTCAGCTCGGTGAAGACCCAAGGGGTGGATGGCTACCCCACTGAAGCAAGCGCACCACCTGCTGCTGAAGCTGTTAACTACGGGACCATGGGAGGCACGGAGCGTGACCCACAAGCCATCTTTGAAGCTGCCCGTGCCAGATTCTTTGAGCAAGGACAACAAGTGCTGGCGGAACAGCAGGCTGTGACCAAATCTGACAGAGACCGAAGCCCAATACGCCGTTCAGCACCATTACTGCCTGACCCAGTTCCTCAGCCGTTTTCCCAAACACGACCCAAACGGCAGGCCCTGCTTCCAACACCGCCTGGTGGACCAGAACTACCTGCAGTTAAAAATGGAGACCCAATCGCAAGGTAAATGGTGTCATAGCTACTTTTTCGGCCTGCAAGATATATCCAAATTATCAAAATAAGCGCAGTAACTTTAAATGGTTTGCAGTAATTTATTAACTTGTATAGTCAAAGTTTTAGATCAGTGCAGAGAAATTGACATGCAAATGTTAGATGGAATTTTCAATTTTTAAATATATTTTGATATAATTTAAACTGACTTCACAAAACTAAAGCATTATCGTATCATCACATTTTCCTCAGTATCCTGCAGCTCTAATATTTTGTTTCAAAAGCAACGTGAAGCATTCTAAATCTGTGTTTTGAAAGCACATCTGAATAAACGTTTGTTTTCATTCCAGGTGCTATGCCGAGTACTACCAACAGTTCCAGCAATACCAGCAGTACCAGCAGTATCAGCAGTACCAGCAGTATCAACAGTACCAGTACAGCTATCCTCCTCCTCCTCCACCACCACCACCCCCTCCGATGGCCGCAGTTCCTCCAGTCACAGTGGATGCTCAGCAGATGGCTGCCCCAGGCACTGCTGCTTCACCTAGAGTGTATGAGCCATCCTCAGCACACAAGGAGCCCCTCCTACGCCGCCCCGACTACCCTCTCCAACACACATCTGAGTCCCCATATCGATAACTCTCAGCTGTGTGCGTGTGTGATTGGTCGGGAGAATGTGGGCGTGTGTGTTTTGGTCCTACTTGACAGATGAAACTGGAGGAAAGGGTTAAATCAAATTATTACAGCCCCCCATAATGTCAAATGTGCAGAATCTAGAGGTTTACTAGTCCAAGAAAATATTTAGATTCTGAGCTCTCGGTTTGAGTTTAGATGTGTTTCCAAGCACTCAGAACTTAATTCAACTGTCCGTTTTGTAGAGAAAGCACTCATTGACCATCGAGTCAGGTTCAGCATTCAGTAAAGTCAAATGACTGTGCCTTCAGAAAATAAACTTTTTGTAAACAAGTTTTCAAACTTTTGTAAAACCTTCTGATCAGACACAGTCCTGTGTATTAAATTCATGGCTTCAGAAGAGGAAGTTAGAAGAGGAATAGGCAACCATTAGTGTCTGTTTCTAATCCAGATTGTTCTCCGTTTACTGTATATCAGTTTAGACAGAAGCTAAGCTGATATACAGTAGACACAGTACATTTTGGATACAGTGTAAAGAGGACCTGTGTGAGAGGAGTGTGTCTGGGAGTGAGTGAGAACACAGAATGTTAATTCAGATCAAACATTTAGCTTACACAAAGCCCGCCACCATCGCAGACACATTAGATCTGTTTGCAGTAGTTTCTGAGTGGGAGGGGCTCCACCACATTCAGGTCTATCAGTGCCCACAAAACCACACAATCTTGAGCTTAAAGGAACTTAAATACTGTCAGCCACTGCCTCACTAGTGCAGTTGGTCTTCTGCCCAGTTCAACCACAGCGTAACAAGAGTTTACCCGCTGGAAACAAGAAATACATGACTAGCTGAAAGTTGCATTCATCGCAGAGGGACAGATGTTATTTGATAGGCTTATTCATTGTTCTAAATGTTTATTATTCGAATCCCCTTACATTGACTCTGAATGAGCTGGAGATGTCGTTGCTAAATAGAAAAACGAACTGGTTACATAACCTGCCAGTAGCTATTCTGCATGTTTTACAAGATTAAAGAGCAAACAACTGCCATCGCTGGCTTTGCATCTCTCATACATGGACAGAATTCTCTGGTTATTGATTATATATGTGATAACCACTCAAACGATCTTCAAGGGAATGAGGTTCCTGCGTTCTTTTTGTTTGTTTTGAAAGTAGCCCCATGCAGTTAATATTATGTTGCTCTGACCATTTTTGTCACATTTACATTATCATATTCTATATCTTTAGTCATGTGAGCTGATTTCAGGGGCTTTTGGGTGAAAACATTTAGTTCTTAAGTAATGGGTGGTGTTAAGACTGGCACCTTCAGACGTGTAGTTAGTTATGGCAATTGGTTCTGAGCGTGAAAAACATTGAAGTGCTTCAAACAAACATTGTATTTTTGTTTTTACAGAAAAACTGTGTTGTCCCAGTTCTTGAGCTTTTTAGGCAATTGAATTAAACATTCATGTTGTACAATTATAAAGTGAATTTGTCTGAATAATTGATCTAGGTGAAGGTTCATGCTGTTACATTTATGAAGGGAATCTACTCAAGTGACATCAGTTATGGAATATATCAGGTTTTCTGTGCATTAAATTGCTTTATGCTCTTGATTACAACCTTAATGTTCTGGTGGACTAGTTTTGTGATCCGTATGCTGTGACGGTTGAGTAGATTCCCTTCTAGCATTAATTGAAAGGTTGATTTTAAAGTTTCACGAGAGTGGTTTGTTTAATCATGTGTATGTCCTCTTTCCCTAGAATGCCCCTCAGGCAGTCTTCAGTCTTTCATTCCAAAGAAACATGGTGGGGTGCGCACACACAACTCACTCAGTACATGTAAAGCACACATTCAGCACTCGCAGTGACACCTGTAACATGATTTCAGTAAACAGACATTCACTGTAGTGTTGATCTTCTCAATGTTATGTATGATAGTGTGAAAGTGGAAATGTGCTGGTGTAGCTACTGCAGGGCTCCACACTAAACTGTAAATTACTGTATCTAATGTATGTATTTTTATAAATAGTGCATGTCTCGTTATTCTTACTGCTGTTCCAGCCACATTTTCCCTTTTCGCTAACTACAGCTAAAATGGCTCCCGCGCCCCAGGACGCCAAGTTGAGCGTGACGGGGGAAGAGAGTTAGCACCCCACAATGCCTCGGACGGCCCGCTAAGGTAAAGCCATTTGCCCCCAACCACGCCTGCACCTTGATCATACACTCCCTTCAAAGATTCCATCACAGCTGCTGGAGAGGCTCAGATCAGACCCACACCCAGTTTATATGAATTAAGCCAGCACACAGCAGCGATTCATGACAATTCCGGCCTGCTGTGTGCTTGGGCCACAGATCAGTGCCTACTGAGGCAGAATCTGTTGATTTAAGCAGTTAACTTGAACAGAAAACAAATTCACCCATTTTGGGTGACCTAGTAGATCATCAGTAACAGCAAACGTTTTTGGCCCCATGTTCTCATAGTGAAATGTATTTAATCCTGAGGTTTTAGTTTCTTTGAGGTTTTGTGCAAAATGGCATCAAGGCAAACTGAAGTTATTTCCTTCTGAAGTATTGAATTGGGGTATTTAAGGAGATTTTTGCCCTGGCTTGTTCTGTGGCATTTGGTCTTTTTGAAGCACTTCCTGTAAGGCGAGATGAAGCATGCGCTCTTGCTCAGAGCTGAGGTGCTCCAGATGTGTTTGCATACTGAAGGACACAGGGCTGTGCAAAAGACCAGAATCCAAGTAGGGCAGTCGTCTTGTAGGTGAGTAACCAATGTGACGCTGTCCAGCCCAATACACTTCAACCCCAACTCGTTTCTGACAGTCATTCTCATTTCTACAACATCACAGATCACCCTGTAACCAGACAAACTGGCTTCGTGATTTCAATTTCTTTATATTGTTTTGTTACAAATGACTGACAAACACCATCTGTTTTCTGTCGGACAGATTATATGGCTAGTTAAGCTTTAGTTTAGGATGATTACATTTTTCCATTACTTGAACAGCAGGGATTAAGTATTATTCAGTTAAACAGGGACAGACAGCTTAATAAATATTTGTTAAACATCTTTATTTTTTGGTGTGTGGATTTGAAAGACTTTGATCATCTCACTATGAATTCAGAAATGTTTCACAGAGCTGGTACGGCAGAGCATTAACATGCAGGGAAACCGTGACTCCATATCTGAGACCCACAGTGCTGATTCAGGGACGTTACATTAGTCAAGTCCATTCATTTTTTTTGTTTAGGTCTTGATGGACGAAAGTGTCTCTCTATATTTGCATAATGGCTCTAACCCATGATCTTTATTTACTTGTAAAGTTCAATAAATGTTGTTTAACTCTTACGTGGTCTCACTTTATGCTTTAACACTCTTGGGATAACAAACTCAGTTATCTTGATTTATATAGTTTTTGAATTGATATATAACATATGGTGATTTTGAAAGCTGCACACAAGATTGCAGTTTTCTTCACATACTTTTCATTACATATGTTGGAAACTGACATTTCCCGGGAAAAAAAATCATTATTATAATCTTACAGGTGCCAGTCTGGGTATGGTAATGATACTGATCTTTAATGTTCATAGTTTTGAACCAAAATGATTGCGGGTTGTCTTAATTTTAATCTTAATCTCAGTTTATTCCATGTAGGTGAGATCTCAGGTTTGCCTGAAACTTTCTCTGCTTTATGATTGAACTTTTCGACAGAAGTTTCCGTCATCTTTAAAGAGAGGATGCGGCGAGCAGATCTGGAGATCTCCGGTGGGACGAGGGCGAGTCCCGGTTTCGTTTTCAATGATTATTGATGACCGTAATGAATGACGGTGATTGTCAAAACGGAAGTTTTATAAACGGATTGCATGTGATCTAAACCGATTCAGTATCGCGTATCTATATTGATAAGCACACGTCTGACATGAACACACCGGCGCTGTGACACCGAACCCGGACCTTCATTCCGGTACATCCGCCGTGAGCTGGAGCTCCAATACATGCACCGCTGTGACAGCAGTTTATAAAAGAGTTTGTACAAATCTTGTATTTTGAGTCAAATTTCAGTCATGAAACCCTTTCACATATAAACTCCAATAAAAGCGTCTTACGTGATCATGTTACAGGATACAGAACAAGCCGATACAAACTGATCAAAGATCAGAAAACAGTTCATCATGATCATATATGTGGCTTATGTTCAGAGGAAGAATAAACATCACACTGAAGAGTAATCTCATTGTGTTTGACCATTTAAACTAATGTCTGTCTGCAATACAAATGTAGACAAATTCCACAAACAAATGTTCTTTATAGTCACTTTAAAGTAATCAAAGATGAGTTTGAATTCATTTGCATGTGGGACAATTAAGCATAAATCAAACTGATCACCAAAGAATAACAGAATGAGGTTTGTTTTAAAAAAACGTATAAAAAACATACATGAACAGCAAACTAAAAAAATAAAACACCAACATGCAATAACGACAGTCAAAAAATAGTAAGACCCTTTTTATAAAAGAAATAATGTTCAGTTTCCCTTTTTAAAACCATTTCATGGAAAATGAGAATGAACTGCAGTCAAATAAATATGATCAATGTTACCTTCATGACCTCTAAATAAACAACCGCACTTTTACACCTTATGAAAAAAAGTGCTACAGACAGCAACTCAAGACACACTCTTATCGGTTTGATTCGCCTTAAATCATTTTTCTGAGAGCAAAGGAGAGTGCAGCACCCAGAGAGAGTCCCAGAGCCAGGAAGAAGGTCATCAGAGCCCCTGCAGTCTCTGCATCTTTAGGCTTTACCAATCTGGAACAAAAAAATGAAGTTACTGATCATGCGGGACGAGAGCAGAAGTAACGTCAAAAGGTGACATCACAAACTGTCTGTATTTGATTCTGGAAGATCTCTGATACGGGTGTTTGTTATTGCTTCTCGTGTACTTACTGTGTAGCATAGCTGATGGAGAGGCAGGCAAAATATCCACTCGACATGGCAAACAAAGACATGACGACGAAATAGGCAGCGTCGTGGTTGAATAAGACCGGCAGATAGTTGCGAGGCTGAACGTTACACAGCATGAGGGCAGGAATGAATACGAGTCGTAATACCACCAAGGCAGGGAATAAATAACTCTTCTTTGAAGGCTGAGAACAAAAAACTGGATGTTAGAGAATGAACAGTTTGAGCTGTTTAGGCATTAAACTGTTTTGATTCAGGCTCAAAGACGCACCCACTGTAGACGAGAGGTGAGACTCCGACCAATCCAGTCCATGACATTGAAGACGATGAATGAACATAGAGGTACAAAGATTTTCTCTATGGTAAAAAAATATGTTTTGATAAAGTGAACAGGCTGTCTGATATGTGAAGGAAACTGCATGAGGTACAGACTCACCTTTCCCCTCAAAGAAACCTTTAGGTTGTGTACCGACAGTAATTGCAGGGAAAACAGACAATGTAACAGCAAACACGCATGTCACACAAAATGCCATCAACCAAATCTGCAGAAAAAACACATACGGTCAGATTTTATTGCTTCAGTTTACACACACAAGATGCATTTAAAATGTTCTAAACTCATTCTGGAAAACATGGATCATCAGATTTTGTTCATGCCAGTTTAGCTGCATGCAGCCAGTGAAACAAAGTGTGACACGTCCTGTTAAACCTTCCCAGTTAAACCTTCCCAGTTAAACCTTCCACTCCAACTATTATGCTGATAAACACTTTACAATAAAGCTTCATTCTAACCATGAGCAACATGTTTACAGCATTAACAAATCTTAATTTTAAATATTAGTAAATGTAAAAACCAACAAAATGTTAACTGATGTAGTTAACTAATGGACATTTATTGTTAAGTGTTACTAAATTTGTGTTATACATTTTATCTGGTGTGTAAAACAATCTTATCATGAAAATGAATAACATATAATAAACCTTTCTGAAGACTTGAAGCACAGTTAACTTCTCTTCAGTGACGTCCTGCTGGAGTTCATTTAGTTTGTGACATGCTTCAGAATCAGAGGCTGTGAGGACGGAGTTTCCTTTGGTCTCTAACACGTCATCATTCAGTTTCACTTTAGTCAAGGTCACACTGTCTGTGGCAACAGAAGAGTGTGACAGTTCAGAGCACAGAAGCAGCAGCTCTGGCTGTCTGTCATTTACCCCAACACTGGATAAATCTGACACATACCTGAGTTACCTGTCAGCGGCTCTTTCCTGGTCTCTGCTTTATCACTAGATCCATTTTCCAAATATTGTCGCGCAAAACTCTAATAAGGAAATACATTTATGAATGTAGTCATTTTCCGGGATAAGCATTAGTAATCACTGTTATTAAAATGCTTGTAATATTAGAAGTGAGCCGTTCTACTTTTATTTCCTGCAGCATGTTTGTTAATAGTTTCAAGTAAACAGGAGTTTTGAAAGTTTGTGGTTCTCACCAGGTGCGGCAGTATGAGGTAACAGCACAATGTCAGCAGGGTAGCAGCACAGGGGGTTATGAAATACCCCAGAGCAGAACTCTCCAGCTCATTTTCAACTATAGACAAAACATTCAAATACAGCGTTCAGTGTAAACACATGCACTTATAGTCCAGTACAACATACTGGTGCTGTACTTACAGATGTTAGATAACAGCATTGCAAGACCAGAAAAAATGCCTGCCACTGCCTGCCCGCTCATGAAAAGGGAGTTGAATCTTGGAGGCAGTTTACTGACCACACCGAACAGACTGCCCTGCAACACGGCTCCAAACACTAGAGAAAAAGTGAGAGAGACAAACAAAAATGAGTGATAAAGACAAATGTTGTGACTTGGGAGGACACGGCATGCAGGAAGTTTTAAGAAACATACTGTTAATAAACCAGATTGTTGTCATGGTAATGGAGAAGAAGTGATCCTGGCTCATTTTAACCTTCACTAAACAGGCCGTGAGAATGAAGAGCAGCAATATGACGACCATGCTGCCCGCGATCCGCATCTTCTCTGCAATGCTACACAAACAAAATCACTCGTGATCATTATATTCACAGTTAGGACATATACAAACACTATAAGTAGAACCAAAATCCTCACTGCTGGTAAAGGAAGGAGTTGAGAAGTGTGAACAGCAACAGGGGGAGCTGGGCTAACAGCACACTCATGTTTCCAAACATGTACGGATCTGAATCGCTCTGGTCAGTACCGTTTGTGCTCAAACGAACAGTGAAATACTGCAAACAAGAGTAAATGAACACATGAGAGCTAATGAGAACCATAAGTAACAACAAAGTAATAAAGTTGACATGTTAAAGGCATGTCTTACGTTCATTGCGGTGATGAAGAAATTCCATGGAAGCAGAGTTCCCATTCCCAACAAGAAAAAAATAGCAGCTACGAGTCCGCTGTAAAGATCACAGTGTTACTTACAGGACACAATAACATAAATAATAATACATAACCACACTCTCACACTAAATGTGCTTATTGTAAATGCAAAATCCACTCACCTGTTACCTGATCCCTGACAATGTCTCATTTTGGCAATTTCTGCAAACAGTAAAAATGGATATATGGTAAAACCAGCAGCACTGGTTTGAGTTTTTGTGAGATTTCACAAACGATGGTGGGTAACAAACGAGTCAAATGTGTTTACAAAGCACGTTCTTCAGTGAGACACAAATACAACAGGTGTCGTAATGTAACATGGCATTACATTTAACACAAAACCTTTAATTAACATGAACGTAATACTTCATAAAGTAAGAGAACACGTCAGACATTGTTACGTCTTTGCGGTATGAAACGTCACGTCAATCTGAATGAATGAAACCACACGACAAACTTCAACCAAATGAGACACAACGACGGATCATCAATGTTTAACTCAAACGTTTAAATAAATGTACACACAATCGTGAGCCGTGTTTAAAGCACAATACTCGATAAGTAACTTACATAACGTCAGTGCCGAGTCGTGTGACACACACAGAGACACACACACACATTGAGACACACACACAGAGACACACACACACACACAGAGACACACACACACACACACACACACACACACACACACACAGACACACACACACAGAGACACACACACACACAGAGACACACACACACACAGAGACACACACACACACAGACACACACACACACTCACACGACACCGGGTCTGTTCTCACACACGTGTTCCGGTTCCCCGCGCGCGCCCCGCGCCCACAAACAGAAGCGCTCACCTACTTCCCGCGATTATTTAAACCGAGAAACTTCTCTAAACTTTACAATGAAACTTCTCTAAACTTTACAATGAAACTTCTCTAAACTTTACAATGAAACTTCTCTAAACTTTACAATGAAACTTCTCTAAACTTTACAATGAAACTTCTCTAAACTTTACAATGAAACTTCTCTAAACTTTACAATGAAACTTCTCTAAACTTTACAATGAAACTTCTCTAAACTTTACAATGAAACTTCTCTAAACTTTACAATGAAACTTCTCTAAACTTTATAATGAAGTTAAAGCGACGACATCATGCTGACTGTGGATATGTTAATAATGCTTACACGTAATGTACGCATTTCTAGTTATATAATAATAATAATAATGATGATAAACAATAACGAAACTTTCCCCGGTCTGCGCTTCACTTCTCCAGTCGTAGACGATTACTACATTAGATTTGTCACGAATACGCTTTAAAAGAGATCGATCACTGATGACGTGAACACATTTCCACAGTCTGTCGTAATTAAAACACAACATCTCTTAATAATAACACGTCAAAACACACGATCCCATGTTGTCCATCATTTCAGCGTGTTTAAGAAGAGCAGAAACTCACCGCTTCACACGACGCGTCTCCTCACAATAACACGCCCGGGTCCGAGCGCGGGACATTTCAAACCTTCAGACGTCACTTTCGCGTGTACAGCGACGCGTGAACGCGCCTGTGACTGCCACGAGCGCGCGCCCGCGTTTGCTTACAAGCGCACGCGTCTCTTAGCAACGAACTCGCGAACGCGCGAACTCTTCAGGGTTACCACTGATGATGTTTTCTATTGCATAAATAAATGTGTTTAAACCTACATGTGTGTGTATGTGAAAGACAATTCAGACAATTCTGAAAATCAATGTGGCATTCAATGTTTATAAAATGACAAATCTTTACCCAAAAAACGAGAATATTTCAATTATACTAGTACATTCTTGTCAATTGTGTATATGACATGATCAGTATGTTTTCTTCTCTCTTCATCAGTGCTGGGTTTGCTCTGTGTGGGAACACGTACCAGGGAAATAGGCCTCTTGTTTAGACTCAATAAAGTTAATGAAAAACGTATTGATCTGTTTGAAAGACTCATCTGTCTATATACTGCAGCCCTGTCACTAACCCTACAACATACTGACAAACACTACATCACGCAGAAGAAAACAAGCAGAGTATTTGGGTGTATGTAAAGGTGGTTTATTGGGTATCTACAGTGGGTCTCTGTAGTTCTTTGATAATATATTATGAACGTATTACTGCTGTAAAGTTGGCTGGTGTTAATGTAATGTTTAAAAAGGAGAAAAAATGTTGAATAAAGGAATCAATGTAATAAAACTGCTTTTAAAACTGAGACCCACTTTGTTGTTCTCTAGACCCAAAGAACAAACGAATGTGGCGTTTAACCCTAAAACAATTCCAATATAGTAAATATGGGTTCTGTCATGATTGTGCTGTTTTGTTGAAAAATGGCATACAGAATCCAGGATAGCTGACTAATATATATGTATGTATGTATGCATATATATCATTACTTTATTTTTGCCTTGATGACATTTCAGCCTCTGCCAGGAAACAGATTTGAACGTTGACCCTCTGTATTTGACTTAAAGTTAAACATTGTCTCCTGAATGCAAATAACACAGTCTGGGTGACCCCACAAAAGAAATGTCCCCCTGTCCATTGGAGTCTTTGGTTTTGATTTTAGCAGCAGTCTTGGGTTAAATAAAATGAAGTGTAAGCAGTGGCTGAGCTGCTTAATGCTGGCTGTGGTTCCTCTTCATATCACAGGTTGGTCTTCTGGATTTATCTTCTTATTGATCTTATTTATCTTCTGATTTATCCGGATTTATGTATTCTGCTGTTTAGGGATCAACAAGGGATTTAATTTGTTACTTTGCCAATAGCATTAAATTACTTTTAAAGACTGTAAAATAAGGGCTCCCACACATTTAGTCATATATGTATGTTTTTATTTGGCTCTTCCATTAATCTGGCTGTTCTGCCAGGTGCTCCACACCCAAAGGACGGGTCATGTCCCTCAGAAGGTCTGAACATTACTAGAGGAAGCTTCGTTCTTTCTAATAAATATTTACATCGGAGTGTTCTGAGATACGTGTGTCCAGAAGGCTATTACCCAAGTGTTCAGTTGCGGCACTGTCGAGATGGACAATGGGACCCAAAGGTCACCAAAAAACCTACAGAGTGCAAAAGTAAGAGATATCAATTGAAACGCTGTTTTCTGTAATGTGTTTATTTTGAAATGTTGCACTTTCAAGATTGTTTCCAGAAAAACTCTTGTGCATATTTGTGTTCCAGAGATAACGTGTCCCAATCCTCGTGTTTTTGAGAATGGAGAGGTGGCTCCATATAGAGACAGGTATTACGTCAACGATACCACCACTTACTCCTGCCATTCCGATTTCACATTCCGTGGCTCAGCCGAAAGGGTTTGCAAACCTAATGGGAAGTGGAGTGGAAGCACACCAGTTTGTGGACGTGACTGTGAGTAAGCTTCACTTCTTCATGAATGTATCAGTAAAAAGGAAAACTGAATGAAGATTTGGGAGCACAGTCTGTAATACAACCAGTGTGAAACCTAAACTATTGCTCCTGGTGTTTGACCGGTGCCTGCACTGTCTTCAGCTCCGACAAAACATGTTGCAGTTTACTGACAAATACTTGTTCTGTTGTGTTCGTATTTGATGTTAAGTGGCTTAAGTTCATTCACAGTACCACAGGTCTCCTCAGTTGTGGAATATAATGAAACAAACTGGGATCTTCGATCAGCATTTGATCAGTTCATAGAACACTCTCTCACTGTTATATGTCACAGCTGATCACTGTCCTGATCCCGGCATTCCTCCGGGCAGCACGAGAACAAGCTACCTGTTCAATATAGACGACAAAGTCACATATCGTTGTGGAAAAGGACTCACCCTGATTGGTTCCAAAGAGCGAGTGTGTCAGGAAGGGGGACAATGGTCTGGGACAGAACCGCAGTGTTACGGTAAATTTTCTTAATATCTTATCTGTTGCATGGAGGTTACGAAACCATGTGCAACAAATGGAGCTGTTGTTCTAATTAAAGGCAGGGTGGGCAGTTTTTTCAAAAACATTTTTTGGTATGGTGGGCAGAAACATTTTTTGGTACACTTGTTGAAAGTCTCTTCACATCCTGACGGCAATAACTAAGTAAAGTTGTGAATATATATTTACATAAATATATATCTTCTGTGGAAGGTGAAGGACCATGAAATGGTCGTCCAATCATTGCATTTGGTTGTAATGCAATGATAGGATGTCCCACTTACATATATTTACATGCTGCACTATTGAAAGGGGCGTGGCTTTGGAGAGAGTGAGGCCTATTCCTTTAAAGCTGTATTTCTATTGCTAGCCTCTCTAAACATGCCTACCCTACCTTTAATAAATAGTAAATAATCACTAATGCACTTGTAACACTTTGATATGTCCATACAGCCGATTTCACATTCGACACACCAGATGAAGTGTCTGAAGCCTTCGGTGCTGCTCTGAAGACAAATCTAGAGGTTCAAAAACAATATGAAGAAACAGGTATGGCTGAAAACGTCATCAGTCATGTTTTCAGATCCTCAGCAGCTATAGTTATGTTAAAAAATGGCACTTAAACAAAACATTCTTTCTGTTTTCAGAACAAGAGGGGAAAAAAATTAGTTTGGATCAGGGTGGACAGCTTGATATCTATATTGCGGTGGATGCATCTGGCAGCATAAATGAAACATATTTTAACGCAACAAAGACTGTCATCAAAACACTTTTACAAAAGGTATGTCAAATAAGCTGTGGAGACTGTTCAAATGATGTCATAGACCCAACCCAGTTGGCTCAGACGGGGTGTAATAAATAAACAAAATACAGTAACATACAGTAAATACAATCTTGAAAACTACATCAAACAAGACTAGCTGACATTGTAGCTGGGCTTAACACATGCTGAACATTTAAAGCATCATTTCACCTCATCCCGAACACACCAAATGCTTCTGTGCCATACAACAAAACGTTGCTGCGCTTAGAACAGGCCCACCTCTCTGTAGGCCTGCTGGATGATGTACAGTGTAAATGCACAGGGTTTACCACATCATCTGGAGTATAACTAGAATCGTTCTAAAAAAAACATCTCAAAAACACACCAAATTACACACGTGACCCCCAGCAGTTATTGATTTCCAACACAAAATCACAATTCATTTTGCATCTTAATATTCAAAATTCCTCATTACATGTTGCTACAAAATACATTATTAGAAAATGAAAAGTTTGTGTAATTTTTCATCAAAATATAGTAACTTGCTTTGCCTATATGAAATAACTTTTCTAGTCCAGACATCACCCAGTCAACACATTGGTTAGTTCAATCACTCAGACATCGTTTTCAACCTAGTGATGTAGATAATAAAGCCTTTCTTAAAGTCTTAAAATCACCTGCTGTGCTCATTAAAAGTTCATGATTTTGTTATTGGTGTCTGTGAGAATGTCACTGCTACAGATAAAAGTCACACTTTAAAAGCTGCAATCCATATTTTTGCCTCTCTACCGCCATCTTTGTTCAAAACCTTTGAACAAAGTGCAGGTTACTTACAGAATTATTTTGTTAACGTGGATGTCAAGTTTAAATTCTAAACAACTGCTGTAAGAACAAGCTACAAACGCTTTACCATCTACAGTACACAGACGTGATATGGTAGCTGGATCTTTCTGTTTACAGATGGACATTTCTCACAAAATCAGACCCAACAGCTCAAATTACTTACATTTAAGCATTTGGCAGATGCTTTTATCCAAACTGACTTACAGTACATTTAATTTACACATTTGCGCAGTACATGTGCTCTCTGGGAATTGAACCCACAACCTTTGCGCTGCTAACACAATGCTCTACCAACTGAGCTACAGAGATCCCTGCATGTATACTCTGTATACAGTAGAATCATTATTATACACTTACCTTTGTGAATCAGGGTAAGGTAAGGAGACTGTTTTGAACACGGATGTACTTACTCAATAACTGATTCTTGTTTATTTTATGAATTGCATAAAACTTTATCACATTTATCACTTTATCTGTCACACAAATGCACAGTGTGCTCATAAATAAACTGCTCCATAATGAACTTATTACAATTCTAAATTCTTCATGTATTTTCTCAAAAGATTAGTTATTACCCGGTGTCCCCAAACTATGAAATCTTGATGTTTGCCTCAGACGTTTTTCCGATAATCACTATGAGAAACTTCAAGAGTATCAGAGGTGAAAGAAACCTGACCAAAGTTATTGAGAATCTGGACAATTTTAAATTTGAATGTAAGTATTGGTTTAGGTAAGCCCCGTTGTTATTGATAAGATGGTAGATTAACTATTATCAGATTTACATTATAGAGTATATATACTTTTTTAGTACAGAATAAAAAATAAATGGTATATTATTAACATAAAAAAACTCAGTGTTTTCATTTATTTTGAATTTAAAGTTACAGTGAATGTACTATTACTTGATTTTCAACAGTGTTACTCATTGACCTGTTTTTAATTAAAATATTCGGGTGTTTTTTTTATTAACAGCTGAAGCTATAAAATCAGGGAGTAACATTGCCAAAGCATATTCCACCATTTTAGAGAGTATGGGAGTCGAGAAGATCAATGACACGGTAGCCTTTCTTAAGACCCAACATATCGTCATCATGTTCACTGACGGTACTGACTGACAAATATTTACAATCTTTACAATTTTACCTACACGCTTACGTGCACACTTTAAAGGTACCTTTTTATATTGAAGGTAGAGTGGGCAATTTTTGAGAGGGAGCCACAGCAAGCTAGCTTTGATAGATACTGCCCTCCCTTCAGAGCACTCGCCAAAGCCACGCCTCCTCCAATCATGCATGGAGGTGCAAATACATAGTTTGACAGGCAGGTGGGACATCCTATCATTACACTCAGATTGAATGCAATGATTGGACGAACATTTCATGGTCCTGTGCCTTCCACAGAAGATATACATTTATATAAGTATATTTAGACCACTTAGTGATTGCTATTAGGATGTGAAAAAACTTTAAACCAGCATAAAACAATGTTTCTGGAAAACATTGCCTGCAATAAAGGCAGGGCCTATTATATAATATAATTGCCTTATCACAACAAATGAAGACACTACAAATGAGAAAACTCTTGGGTGTCACAATTATAAAGAATCATACATTTTTGTAATGGTGAAACATCACGGGGTAACAGTGTTGTTAAAGCTTTATATTGGATTTTTAAAGGCCATTTTGTTACAAAAAATCTAATATCAAATCAGCAGATTTTCCACATTGTCTTGACTTCTGAAATGAAAAATTCCCGTTTCAAAGAGGGAGGCTGAGAGATTTTATTGTGTTTAAAGCTGTTTGTTACGTTAGATTAGGTGTGCAATGGACACATGGGGTTTGGGCCGGTAATGCTTAAAATCTGTATTGATTTGTGTGTTTTTATGCGCTGTAATCTGTATTTCATCCTACTCCACAGGTCATGCTAACATGGGGGGTAATCCTAAACCTAAAGTGGAACAAATCAAACACTTTGTCACCCATAATAATCAGACAAGAGAATCCAAACTTGGTGAGCAGTAATCTTTATACAATCCAGTTGTTAGGCTTGTTTATGTGAACTTTAGGAAATGACATTTGTTCTGTAGTGAATTTATATTTCACAAGCTGCATCATTAGGGACTACTCATATGAGTTTAGTATTTGGTTAGTATTACTTTTACTCTTTATTATGATATATTATGGTCAGAATTTGTTTTTGATATAAACCTTTTTTTCCAGATCTTTATGTATTTGGGATTGGAGCAGATATAAATAGGGAGGATATAAATCACTATGTGTCAGCGAAGAATGGTGAAGAGCATTTATTTGTGCTTTCAGACATAGGAAAGCTGCAGGAGACATTAGACAAGATGATAGGTATATAAATGTAGTGCACTATATACATATAGTACATATAGTCGTATAAGGAGTGACTGATTGTTCTTATGTACCTGTTTAAACAGATGAGAGCACTAGTGTAGGGCTGTGTGGGATTTATCAGGATTACCCAGGCAGTGACAGACGGCGGGCCTTCCCCTGGCTGGCACAGATTAAAGTTACAGTGAGTTTGTTTTATATATCATGTGAGTTTGTTTAATATATTATTCGAGTTTGTTTTATATATCATGTGAGTTTGTTTAATATATTATGTGAGTTTGTTTTATATATCATGTGAGTTTGTTTAATATATTATGTGAGTTTGTTTTATATATCATGTGAGTTTGTTTAATATATTATGTGAGTTTGTTTAATATATTATTCGAGTTTGTTTTATATATCATGTGAGTTTGTTTAATATATCATGTGAGTTTGTTTTATACATCATGTGAGTTTGTTTTATATATCATGTGAGTTTGTTTTATATATCATGTGAGTTTGTTTTATACATCATGTGAGTTTGTTTTATACATCATGTGAGTTTGTTTTATATATCATGTGAGTTTGTTTTATATATTATTCGAGTTTGTTTAATACATCATGTGAGTTTGTTTAATATATTATGTGAGTTTGTTTTATATATCATGTGAGTTTGTTTTATATATCATGTGAGTTTGTTTATCACAGTCTTTATATGTTATACATTATCTCAATACCTCAGCACAGCTCCCCACATGAACGTTCTCTCCCACAAGCGTTCCATGTTTTAGCCTGATCTTATAGCGATCTGAAAGTGAACAAAAAACAGAGATTAAGCAAGTACATAACAGATCAGTGTTCAGTGAACAGGTGTGTCCTGTTTCTGCCCTGCTGCTCTTTAGCGTTCGGAGTCCAGAGGTTCAAACTGCATGGGGTCATTAGTCACATCCAGCTTCATCTTAACAGCAGCTCACTGCTTAAAATCTGACGACACACCAGACATGTTCTTAATTACTCTGAAAAGGGATCTGGGTAATGCTATGTTCTTCTGTTATGCTATTATTGCTCTTCTTTGTTCTTTAATAAAGGTAAACCAATCTTACTTTTTCTTCCTCAGTTGTAAAGGTGAAACAAGTTATAATTCATCCTGCATATAATATTACAGCAAAACAACATTTGGGAATAGCAGAATATTATGAATTTGATGTAGGACTTATACAGTTGACAGAAGCTGTTGAGCTGGATTTTAATCTTCGGTAAGCAATGCAGCTTATCAATGTGTATTACTTCAGTATATACGTATATAAATATATATATATGTGTGTGTGTGTAATATCAATTTTGTCTCAGATGTATCAACTTTGTCCCAGATGTTTCTCCTAAAATAGTTTAAAAAAACTATTAAAAAGTTTTTTTAAAAAGTATGGAGCTGTAAAAGTCATGTAGATGACTGGATAAAAAAATCTGGATTTGGGTAAATTTGATGAGAAATGTTTGAGTTCATATTAAACTTCTCAATAACATTGAGATTTATTTGCAGACTGGACATATCTGAGCTCAGATTGAGATCTTTTCTGAAACTCTGAAACTATATATATATATATATATATATATATATAAACAAAATGTACTGTGGGCATTTTACAGACCAATCTGTATCCCCTGCACTAAAGAAACCAGTGGAGCTCTGAAACTTCCAGACAGTAAAGGGACGTGCAAAAAACATGGTGAGTGACGAACAACAATGCTGTATTTCTTCTTAAAAGATATCAATAAGAAAGCTGTGAGCACAACTGTTTATATTAAAGCTGTATTATTGTTAAAATACAATGCCTATGAGATGACATCGATCCTGTTGTTACAGAGGAAATACTACTGAGTGCAGAAACAGTGAATGCTGCTTTCATGTCAGATGTGGGCAACAGGATTGAAAAGAAGGAAATCAAAATTAAGCAGGGAAAATGGGTGAGTGTTTTTAATATTCCATTGATGAAAGCTATACTTTCATTTTACTCTGTATATGATCATCAGTTTCTGCTACTGTTTTTGGTCTGTTATATTTAGCAGTTTGTTATTGTTGTATTTAATGTGTGCTAAAACACTTTCAAACTACATACCTGCAGTACACACAGTCTCAGCATGATAACTTGTTCTTGCTCTTCAGCGAGACACTTGTGTTGAAGATGCAAAGAAAGCTAAAGGAATTACTGCAACAGAAGCAACAGATATCGTGTCAGATAACTTTTTGTGCAGTGGCGGTACTGAACCAACCGTAGATGATGTTGCCTGCAAAGGTATGTCAGATGTTTACAGGAGAGCATGTCATATTCAGCACCGTGTCATTTCACTGCTGTACCATGTTTCATCTGTCACTCATAACTTTTAGTTTTAGCACTACTGATGCATATACTGTATCTCAAATCATACTTTGTGTCTGCATGTTATTTGGTAACAGGTGATTCTGGAGGGGCCACTTTTGTAGTTCCTGGTGCTCGAATGGTGCAGGTGAGAGTTTCAATCGTTTCTCCACTTTGAGCTCTGTTTTAAAAACACAATGTGTGAATTGTTGTGTAACAGTTGTTATCAACGTCTAATTCATGTTTCTTTTTAATATTTCAATCTTTTATAGGTTGGTGTCGTGAGCTGGGGTGTGAAGGACTTGTGTTCAGTCGACTCTAAACCTCCGTCTGTTACAGATTCCAGAGATTATCATGCAAACCTTTTCAGTCCAGAAATACGCTCTTTTCTTCAAGAATATCTAGGAAACGACAGAACTGGGACCCCTCTTACATTCTTGTGAACATTTATTAAAAAATAGTTTACTTGCATGCCGAGAAACATTCTGCATGCAACTTACGTAAGGTGAAAATGTTCTTACCTTTCGTATCTTTGTGGCACTTTGTGAGATATATCATGTCATAAACGTTTTCTGGAATAATAAAACATAAAGAAGATCTGTCTTGATTTGAATTCTTATCAAATGAAATCAATTAAATGTATTTACATGTTTAATATAGATTTACTAGCAGACCCTCTTACAGCAGTAAATCTACATGAAACATTTAAGGTAAAAAAATCAGACAAATGAAGGAGTTTGAAGCTGATTGTCAACCCTAAACCAGTACAGTTATTTCTGCTATGATTTTCTAAAACATCTTGTCATTGTTTTTTGTTAAATTAGTATTTATCACTAACCTAATCTAACAAAATCATTTGATGTGCGCATGCGCAGTAAACCCCACGGACGCAGGACCTCGCTCAATTTCCATATTAAAGTGCAGAATATCAGGTCCTCAGAAAGAATGATCTACCGGTTTAATCTCGCCTTTGAGTGCCTGTGTGTGGACAGGCATCACACATCAGGAAATCGGACACCGCACATCAGACATGCGCCATCAGAAAGTGAACCAGAACCTGAAGCAGACCAAACGTGAAAGATCACTTATATATATATATTATTATATATTATATATATTTATCAATGCATTGTTATGTTATTATAGAGGACAATCTAGCGATGGACCTCCAGCAGCAGAATCAGACGATGCGATAATCAGATCGGTTTCCGGTGCAGTGATCGGACTAAAGCAAGACTTGTGCATCCAGAGGGCAGTCCGTGCAGTGTTGGGTTAAACATTAACAAAACCTCGCTTATTAAACGCGACAGACACCAGATCAGTGTTCACAACAGGCTCTTCACTTACGCGGTAAGTTTCATTCATCTTTTTTCGTCCGAGCTGTCGGGTCCGATTTCCCGCGAAATGTCAGTCCGGCTTCAACACGCGTAAAGAAAAGGACGTAAAAACAGACAAAAGTTGCGGATTGCAGCTTTTTCATCGTGATTAAACCACTATTTTCAGCTGATCTGTGAACGCTGTATTGCTGGATATATAAACTCGTCATATATCAATAATATACTATCAATCATATATATCATACATATATATCATACATATATATCATACATATATATCATGCATATGTATCAATCATATGTATCATACATATGTATCAATCATATATATCAATCATATATATCAATCATATATATCAATCATATATATCATACATATATGTCATACATATATATCATACATATGTATCAATCATATGTATCATACATATGTATCAATCATATGTATCAATCATATGTATCATACATATGTATCAATCATATGTATCATACATATGTGTCATACATATGTGTCATACATATGTGTCAATCATATGTGTCATACATATGTGTCATACATATGTGTCATACATATGTATCATACATATACCATCATACATATGTATCATACATATGTATCATACATATATATCATACATATGTATCATACATATGTATCATACATATGTATCATACATATACCATCATACATATGTATCATACATATATATCATACATATGTATCATACATATATGTCATACATATATATCATACATATATGTCATACATATGTATCATACATATATGTCATACATATGTATCATACATATATATCATACATATATATCATACATATGTGTCATACGTATATATCATACATATATATCATACGTATGTATCATACATATATGTCATACGTATGTATCATACATATGTATCATACATATACCATCATACATATGTATCATACATATATGTCATACATATATATCATACAGCGTTCAGTAAACTCAGTCTGAGGAGGTTTGGGTTGCTCTTGTTTTTCACATTACATTGCAGTAATAAATGTGAACTCTGAGTTAATGTTGCTGTGTTGGCAAACAAGCAAAACTATGTTAACAACACAGTGTTTGCTTTTCTCATTGACTTCAACCTGGAAATGTTTACTAAAGGCTGTTTGTGCACTTTTACATTGAGATCAGCACTAATAAACTAAACAGCAGAGCAGCAAAGATGTTTCCAGAAGACGCTTACAGTACCTTCAGTTTTATTCATGTATCCTGTGAACTGAACCCATGACCTGATCA
This sequence comes from Chromobotia macracanthus, assembly GCA_036877525.1. Taxonomy (NCBI): domain Eukaryota; kingdom Metazoa; phylum Chordata; class Actinopteri; order Cypriniformes; family Botiidae; genus Chromobotia; species Chromobotia macracanthus. The sequence goes on from JAZGTH010000064.1 coordinate 7,295,441, forward strand.
GGTCTGCTACCGGTCTGTCTGTCCATTTGATATTTCACCAAAACCGTATTTAAAAAATGAAATGAAGAAAAGTTACAAGCAGGAAAACTGCTACATTATTATTACAGCTGGTATGCTTACCGTATATCCTAAATGTTCGTTTTTCATTTACAGATTCACCCAAAAAAAGATGTTTGGGAAAGTCATTTCGCAATACTGTTGAACTTTACTTTTCGTCAGATTGCGACAAAAGGGTTTTTACAAGATTTCATCACATTGCTTTGGCTGTGAACTGTTCATATTTCCTAAAATAGGGCAATTACCATAATCTGAATCAAAGATTCACCTGTAAACCAGACGTGCTGTTCAGATACACAGTCACATCCTCTTGTTATCCTGTTTGTGTTTCATTTACTGTGTGGACCTCCTGAAGAGCATCATGGAGCATCTGCTCACACTTACAGTCCTGTGTGTGCTCATAACTGGTAGGTCTTCTTGCACTGGCCTTAATGATCAGAAACATCAGGAGTATCCAAGGGTACAAATGATGATAAAAGACTCGATTGTTATTGAATTGTGTTGTGTTTATTTGGACGTCTGCTCTCATGTTCTCTGCAGGTGTGCCATCCTCTACTCCATGCCCTCAGGAGAATCTGGGTATCGACACGGGCAGTTTTTCTCTTTCACATGGTTATTCTGATGGGAGTGTACTGAAATATCATTGTCCAGAAGGCTTTTACCCAGCTCTTAAATTACGACATTGTAAAAATGGAGAGTGGAACCCAAAGCCCACAGGACAACTCCCCATGTGCAAGAGTAAGTGATACATTAAGACATTTATAACCCCTCTATAAATCATCCATTTTTATTCATAAAGCAAAACAACATCTCTTTCCATCAGAGATTTTAGTAAACTGTTAAACAATATTAAACAATTATTCTGCATTTGTGTCTGTATGTCAGAAGTCACATGTCCTGATCCTCGTGGATTTGAGAATGGGGAGATGTATCCTTACCAACTGAGGTATTTTGTCAATGACACAACCAACTACTCTTGTCACTCGAGTTATCAATTCAGCGGCTCAGCACTCCGTGTGTGTCAGCCTAACGGGAAGTGGAGCGGTGGAACGCCAGTCTGTGGAAGGAACTGTGAGTATCCTGAATTAGTCAAAATTCCATTTTAATGCTGCAGTCCGTAACTTTATTCGGTTATAATGAACAAAAATCAGATATTGAGCATGTATATAACAGATCAGTGTTCAACATGGTCTCCCTGTCTTACCTCTGTATGCAACGGTAAGTTTATTATGATGATTTATAAGGTGAACTGTTGGGTCTGATTTCCCAGGAAAAGGCAATTTGACCTCATTTGACTTTAACATACATAATAAAAAGTATGTAACGTAACCTGCAATTATATGTTTTAAATAGAGATAGCGACAGAGAGTTAAAAAACCTCACAGAGCCTAAAGCTCATGCACTGTAGCTTTCAAAAGCCGTTTGTATTTTATTACTTTCTTGGGCAATTTTGTTACATCATCATACAAAAACAACATTTATTGTATAATGTTATAGAAGAGCTTTTGTAATGGCAACAAAAATGTGTCTGTGTGTTTAAACTATTATGTGTGATACAGCAGATGCAAAATTAGGGTTCTGCTGTCTGTGCATGATTCAGATGATTTACAGATATTGAAATATTGACAGATATATGTATACAGTTATGTATGTATAATAGTTTTGTATATATATATATATATATATATATAGATGATAAAAGCTTTGTCTATATATAGCTTTGTCTAGATTCGTGCCAAGAAAAGAGAAGTTAGCTTTGCAACAACGAAACTAAATGCTTCCTTTAAAATCTAAAAAAAGACAATGAAGAAAAAGGAAGAAAAAAGAAGTTTCTTACTTAGAGGAAAAAACTGGTTTCGCTGCCCTGTAAAACCTCACCACAGTCTCATTGTCTGCAGGCAGCTGTTATCTGCATTTATGTTCATTCTGTAACTACAACAAATCACAACATGTGTTAAAACAGATTACGGTCCACCAAATAATTCAATAATGAGTAAATGTGTTTTAAATGTAAAAAAATGTTTTGTTACAAGCCTAAACAGTGTCAGATATGAATTAGGAGATGTCGAGGGGTTAAATGTTCTCCTATTGAGGAACTTGCAGCAGATGTTAAAGGCTTTAAATGAAGACACTGAATTGCTGAAATTGAATGTGACGGGAATGTTCCGAATGTCTCTCACAGCTGATCACTGTCCTGATCCGGGCACTCCCCCCGGCACCACGAGGACGGGCGACGGGTTCAACATAGATGAGAAAGTCTCATATTTCTGTGAGAATAAACTCACCCTGATTGGTTCCAAAGAGCGAGTGTGTCAGGATAATGGCCAGTGGTCGGGCACAGAACCACAGTGTTACGGTAAATCTTCTGTGCAGACATACAGAATGTACATACTGTAAACATGACTAATGTTGACCGTTAATGAGAATGTTCTGCAAACAGATCATTTCACGTACGACACACCAGAGGAAGCGTCTGAGGGTTTCAGCAGTTCTCTGAAGACAAATCTACAGCTTTCTCAACAGCATAAAGAAACAGGTAGCATTGTGTACTGTGTGTTTTGCTCAGACAGGAGAGACATTTTGTCAGTGTGTTGCATGAAACCTCTTCTGTTTCCTCAGATCAGTACGGAAAACATATACAAGTGCATCAGGGTGGAAGTCTTGATATATACATCGCCCTGGATGTCTCTGACAGTATAGAAGAGGATGACTTTGAAAAGGCAAAACGTGTCATTAGTAAACTTATAGAAAAGGTATATAAACAAACCAGTGATGCCCTATGGTTTTGTTATAATAACACATGTAACTATATACATGGAGCTCATCACAGTGATTTGACTTTATGCTTGTAACCCACAGATCAGTTATTATGACGTCTCCCCAAACTACGAGATTCTTATTTTTGCCACAGATGTTTCACGGATCGTTTCCATGAGGGACTTTAAGAATGGTCAAAGAAATAACCTCTTAGAAATTCTCAAAACTCTAGAAAATTTTAAATATGACAGTAAGTGTCTCGTTTTTTACTGTCATTATATGTAAAGTTGCTTGTGTTGTGATGTTTTTATATGTAAAAACATCACAATATGTAAAGTTGATTATATGTAAAGTTGCAGACTGTGATGTTTTTTAAATAAAACACATTTAATATTCTTGTGTTGTTGTAATGAACAGGTAAAGGGGATCGAACAGGTACTAATATTGCCAAAGCTTATGGCAGTATTTTAGAGAGCATGAGAATCGAGCATCTCCAAGACAAGCAGGCTTTTCTTCAGACTCAACACATTGTCATCATGTTCACTGATGGTACTGCAGCTGAATCACTGTCTGACTGTCTGTGCACTGTGTTTACACTGAACTGTTTGTTTCTGTTTAACAACAGAAATGTGTCATTTCAGCAAAGCGTTCATTTACTCCAGCTGTTATTCTTTACGTCTCGTTCCACGCTGCAGGTATAGCCAACATGGGTGGCAAACCTAAACCCAAAGTGGATCAGATAAAAGATCTCGTGATACACAACGATCCATCTCGAGAGGAAAAACTCGGTGAGGAGACACATGAACATCTGTGTAATGAGCACAAATAACTGCATAGTTTAGAAATACACAAATAATATGATACAAGTGTTCTCCAGCATTCCAGAAATGTTCTTTAAGTTTGACGTTGATGTTTTTCTCATTTTTTATACAGACCTTTATGTGTTTGGAATGGGGGATGACGTAAATGCTAAAGACATCAATAACTTTAAGACTGACAGAGGAAATGAAAGGTTTTTTTTCAAGCTCAGGGAACTGGATGATTTGCAGCGCACATTTGACATCATGATAGGTACTTTATTCTGTTTTATTTACAAACCTCTGTGTGTACTTGATTGTAAAAATGTCTTTCTAAATGATCCAAGTGTCTTTTGAAAAGCAGAGTCTCTACATTCTTAAAGGGGTCATGAAAGGAATCAAATCTGCAAGTTTCATAGCTTAAAATGTCCTCATCAGTAACAAAAGCATTTATGTAATCGTTCTCCAGAAAAAGACAAATGTGAAATGGCTGAATTTGTGACGTCACAAGGTTGATTGATTTTCATAAAGACCCACCGCAGAGGAACACTTAAATCTGACTTCATTAATTCCAGGATTAAAGCAGGGTGGAAGAAGGCCATGCGTTACTTCATTTTGATTGTTTTTTCGGCCAAAAATGAATTACAAAATTCAAAACCATGGCATGATGTCTTTAAAGTAGTGGTCTGTTTTTCTCTAACATCCAATATGCTTTATTCTCACTGTCTTTCTTGACCAGACGAGGGCACCAGTGTAAAACTGTGTGGACTTCACCGAGATTACGAGGACAGCACCAAATCTCAGAAGCGGCGTCAGTACCCCTGGTTCGCAAAGATCAGTGTGTCGGTGGGCATCTCATTACCCCTTTTCCTCTATAAAAACAGAATAGTTCAGTGGCTTTCGAGTAGTTTATGTTAAACTACTCCTCTGATATGTTTGCAGCGTAATGACGGGAAACTCTCCAAATGTACGGGGTCACTGGTCACATCCACCTTCATCTTGACAGCAGCTCACTGCTTCAGGTTTGGTGATAAACCCGACCGGATCACTATTGATATGGAATCATCAAAAGGTAATTTTATACATATGTACATGTATATTATATATACATCTCCAGCCATTAAGAATATCTTCTCACAGCTGATTTCCTCCATAATATTGTCTCCCACCCCCTCAGCTGATTATTTAAAGCTGCAATCCGTAACTTTTGCCTCTCTATCGCCATCTCAGTTTGAAAAAAAAAATTGCTGAACATTACCTGACCAATAGTTCAAAATTATAAATCATTATTATATGATTTCTATAATAAAATGTATCAGGGTTGGGAGAAAATGTATCAAGGTTGGGAGACCGCTTTCAACCCTCATCTGTTATGTACTTGTTTAATAACAGATTTTTTTATTTACAAAAACGGATTGCAGCTTTAAGAAAAAATGACGTATAATGGTAAAAAGTGTTTTTCAGTGGTTTTCCTTTTCCATCTTTAGAAATAAAAGTCAAGCAATACATTCCTCATCCTCGATTTAATATCACAGCAAAACGTCACATGGGGATATCAGAGTTTTATGAATTTGATGTAGCTCTTATTCAGCTGGAGGAACCTGTAATTATGAATGTTGATCTTCGGTGAGGAACGCAGACTGTCAACATGATTTTACTCAAATGAGTGTTAAGACAGCATAACTCAAAAATAATACGTAATACAATAAACGTATTTTACAGACCAATCTGTATCCCCTGCACTAAAGAAACCAGTGGAGCTCTGAAACTTCCAGACAGTGAAGGGACGTGCAAAAAACATGGTGAGTGACGAACAACAATGCTGTATTTCTTCTTACAAGATATCAATAAGAAAGCTGTGAGCACAACTGTTTATATTAAAGCTGTATTATTGTTAAAATACAATGCCTATGAGATGACATCGATCCTGTTGTTACAGAGGAAATACTACTGAGTGCAGAAACAGTGAATGCTGCTTTCATGTCAGATGTGGGCAACAGGATTGAAAAGAAGGAAATCAAAATTAAGCAGGGAAAATGGGTGAGTGTTTTTAATATACCATTGATGAAAGCTATACTTTCATTTTACTCTGTATATGATCATCAGTTTCTGCTACTGTTTTTGGTCTGTTATATTTAGCAGTTTGTTATTGTTGTATTTAATGTGTGCTAAAACACTTTCAAACTACATACCTGCAGTACACACAGTCTCAGCATGATAACTTGTTCTTGCTCTTCAGCGAGACACTTGTGTTGAAGATGCAAAGAAAGCTAAAGGAATTACTGCAACAGAAGCAACAGATATCGTGTCAGATAACTTTTTGTGCAGTGGCGGTACTGAACCATCCGTAGATGATGTTGCCTGCAAAGGTATGTCAGATGTTTACAGGAGAGCATGTCATATTCAGCACCGTGTCGTTTCACTGCTGTACCATGTTTCATCTGTCACTCATAACTTTTAGTTTTAGCACTACTGATGCATATACTGTATCTCAAGTCATACTTTGTGTCTGCATGTTATTTGGTAACAGGTGATTCTGGAGGGGCCACTTTTGTAGTTCCTGGTGCTCGAATGGTGCAGGTGAGAGTTTCAATCGTTTCTCCACTTTGAGCTCTGTTTTGAAAACACAATGTATGAATTGTTGTGTAACAGTTGTTATCAACGTCTAATTCATGTTTCTTTTTAATATTTCAATCTTTTATAGGTTGGTGTCGTGAGCTGGGGTGTGAAGGACTTGTGTTCAGTCGACTCTAAACCTCCGTCTGTTACAGATTCCAGAGATTATCATGCAAACCTTTTCAGTCCAGAAATACGCTCTTTTCTTCAAGAATATCTAGGAAACGACAGAACTGGGACCCCTCTTACATTCTTGTGAACATTTATTAAAAAATAGTTTACTTGCATGCCGAGAAACATTCTGCATGCAACTTACGTAAGGTGAAAATGTTCTTACCTTTCGTATCTTTGTGGCACTTTGTGAGATATATCATGTCATAAACGTTTTCTGGAATAATAAAACATAAAGAAGATCTGTCTTGATTTGAATTCTTATCAAATGAAATCAATTAAATGTATTTACATGTTTAATATAGATTTACTAGCAGACCCTCTTACAGCAGTAAATCAACATGAAACATTTAAGGTAAAAAAAAATCAGACATCACAAATGAAGGAGTTTGAAGCTGATTGTCAACCCTAAACCAGTTCAGTTATTTCTGCTATGATTTCTTCTTGATTAGTCTTATCGCTAATCAAGCTATAAAAAGACCAAATCATTAAAATATGATGGAGACACAAAATCATGAAATTAGCTGATAGTTTTGCAGGTGTTGGTGTTGACTGGACCGGAGAATATCACGGACCAGTTCGGGGTCGGAACTGTTTATTACGACCGAAGATTCCGCTCGGAAATGTTTCAGTGTGGCCACAGAGACACAGTTGAGATGTACGACGTGTAAAGTTGCTCGGCAGAATCGTCTTCATGTCGAGACTTTCTCGTTATGTTTCGGTAAACCGGCGTGTAATTCATGCGGGTTCGTTACGGCGAGTATCGTCTTCATGTCGACGAAGTTCGATATCAACAGGTCGATGTTTACAGACGTCAGAGACTCGCAAATGTTCATTTTATACCATTTCATCAAAGTTATTTAATGAGTTTAATTACTGGGACCCTTCACATACATCAGCGCTGGCTGCTCATCTAACACCATGACGTCATGACCTAGATACACTGCAACAAAATGACGACATTAACTCTACCATTACGTCACCATCTTGTAGTCATTTAAAATGATATTGAGCCAAACAAAATGACTCTTCCTGTAAGAGTTCTGCGCTGATCTGACCTCTAAATATGTGTAATAAATGAATGAGACGCTGTATGAGGTACTAAATAAAGAACATTCAAAATGACTCTTCTGCAATGACACCAGAAAGCTTTAATTTAAATAGCTGAAGCAAAAAGAATCACATAAAAACTGTACATGACCGAATAACAGTTCTTAAATAAAACAATCCCCCATTTAACAAAAGTATTAAAAAAATACATGATGGTGTACTATTTACAACAGTTGTGCAAAAGCAGTTTGATCTGATTTATTCCACAAACGTCTGTGTTGAGTCTGTAATGGGCATCAGACTTTGCTCAGCACAGACACACTGAAGCTCGGCTCCTTTAAGACTCAGAGTAGTGACTTCCATTGAAAAATAACCAGAAATCCAATAATAATAAAATAGATTTATATATATGTATTTTAAATATATTTATATACAAAACATGCTGTACATATATGGCCGAGATTGATTAGATCCCTTTTATCACAGACACACAAAACTGTCCAGTAACTTGTGCTTTCTCCAGTAAAGTTCTCCCTGCTGCTTTGGAAATGCCATCCTAACGATAAATAAAAACCCAGAGAAAAGGTCCTGATGGGGAGAGAGGTCGATCAGCCTCTGCCCGCCCCTACTCAAGCCCAGCGTTGACAGCTGTGAAAGTCTATAGATGAGCCACGTTTGCCTGGTGGACTATATGAGATCTGAGATGGTCTACAGTGTGTGTGGGGTGACTGAGAACAAACTTCCTGTCTCGTATTCAAATGACTTGTTACATTAGCAGGAACATGATGGGAAGACCGCTGTGCTTGCAGTGTCATCATGTATTGTTTTTTAGGTGAATACACTATAAAAAAAATGCTGCCTTAAATTCTTAAGTTGAATCAACGTCATTTACTGTTTTAATTCTTGACTGGTCTGGAGCTGTTGTAACAAAAATAAACCAAGCAAGTTCTCAACTACTGTTTATGTTATACAAGTCAGGATCTAAAAAAATAAGTTGAAATGACTTGTGAAGCAAAGTTTTTTTTACAGTGTATGAATTCTGAGCAGGATGAATTCAGTGAGAACAGACTTTACTGGCAACAAATAAAGTGGATCTAACAGCAGACGCTCTTACCAGACAAACCAAAAACACAAACGTGTCTCTGTGAACACCGGACCAAAAAAATCCATCTGAATATGTAAGCATTAGAAAATTAGTCTTAATAGATCCAACCAGAAGTTAAATTCTGCATAAAACAGCACAACTGTGAACTGCAATTAAAAACCCAACTGCAGACATGAACTTACAGATAGTGTTAAATCTACAGACAAAAAACTCCCTGAATTCCTTCTTTTTCAACTGTGCAATTGTAAGGCACCATTTTCCCAAGGCAGCCCCCCCGACTCCAAACAAATCATCCAACATGGAAGCCATTTCAGAGCACTGCTGCGGCTGTCAATCATTTTTAGCTAGGAAACTGTATACAGAAGAGCTGAATGTAAAAACCACTTTGATAATTCAAGCTCCTTTATAAAGACAAACCACAGCTTTTCCAAGCGTGATGTTAGTCTTCTGCGGTTTAACTGCAACATTTTGATATGTTTGTTGTTGTAGAGACACAAGTGTCACGCTTTCCACAGCAGACAGTTTCACCTGCCCATTTGAGAACAGCAAATATATGACATAAGAATGACAAACTTTCCAGTTGTAGTACACACAATGAGGCGACGCTCTTGTCTCATTGGTGGACTGGAATAAGGGGCCAGGGCAGAGGATAAAGTTAAAATCAGAGCATCATCTCAGTACTTGTCAACACATCGTAAATGAACAAGACAAGCCACTAAAACACCAACTAAAACGCTGGAGTTTAGAGGTCAAACAGCAGTAGTTTGCTTAGTTCTATTAGTAGTAGAGGGGTGCTGCAGTAGCAGAAATATTGCAGTAGAGGGAGACAAACCGCAGGTGTTTGCAGCTGCTCAAGCCCAACGGGTGCTAAAAGCCTTCACACACTTCTGTCCAACATACCGCCATTCAGAGCCTGTTGAGTTCAGAGTAGATGAGGGCAGAGAATAAAGTCATCTCTGACTGTGTGAAGTGCAGAAAAATAAATACCGTCAATTCAGCCTAAAAAAATAAAAACTCCCCTCGTAGGTGCGTTTGGTGATGATTCTGTGCTCTTCCACTTTGGCTCTGTTCCAACTCTCCTACAATTCACCTCCGCAACTCAGATTCTCCATCCTAACCTGAGATGGCTGTAAACTACACCTGTGTGTCTGTGTGTATTCAAGTCGTATCCCTGAAGCTCACTGTTACACAATCCTGATGTGTTGTTTATGAGTGACATCACGACATGCAGCATCTGATGAACTGCTGACTGAATGTCTGTCTGGAACATGTGAGCTACTGAGAGTGAAGCAGAATCAAAACAGCAGCTGATATGGCAGAAACACAACACAGCTGAAGCTCTGTGTCTCATCACAGACAATACCTGCACTGTGAATCTTTAGCAACATGAGAGAAAGAAAAGCACTCGGGTCAATTGAAGGCTACAGAGAAGAGGAGAGTTCCCTTTGTGTTACTGCTGGTGGGTTTACAGGTCATGGATATGCATTCATTTACATGACCTGACCCTCCAAAAAGTTCCTTTCACATTCCACTGACTGGCTTTTTCAGCTTTTATGAGCCTGGTGATCAAAACAGTGACCTAAGTAGCTTAAGGGGAGCTCAGCCTAAAAACACTTCACTTCTTTATTAAATATAAACCTTACCAGGTAATACTAGTAAGAATACTTAACATTCAGATATATGCAGAAATGAAGATGCTTTAAACCTAAAGAGGGATGAGAAGGTCAGCTTGAGAACTCTGTTCAGCTCTCTCTGGATTGCCTGGGATGATCATGGGCGGTCTGATACGGCTGTACTGCTCTGGCTCTCAGCGGAGGTGCTGAAGTAAAGGCAGTTCTGTTGACTCCACCCGTGAACTGGGCGGGTCTGGCGTAAGAGGCGTGGTCTCTGAGGGTTCGGTAGCTCCCACTGGTTCCAGTGTTGTGCTGACATCAGAGGGCAGGGCAGGGAGGGGCTGTGAAGGTTGGAAAAGTGGAATTATAAGCAGATAGAATGTGTAAAAATGTTTGACTAGACATCTTACATGAGTATCTGGACAACAGAGTCTTTAAAATCTATATCATTGCATGAGATTAGTCTTTCCCAGTCATCACAGTTATCAGTAATAACTATGATGTTAGCCTGAGTTCTAACCTGTGTGCGTATGTTCTGTGATGCCGAGCCATCTCCTCCCACAGCAGGTCCGTTGAACCCCTTTCTCCCAGACAGACTCCATTTACTGTACAGGGCTTCATAGGGCAGCCCGCTGCCGTAACCCAAACTCACACCCCTCTGAGATGCTCTGTGACCGGGGTTTTCCTGCAGACTGCTGGGGCAGAAGCGCTCTGCAGGTGGAAGAGCCACTGAGCCACTGAAAGACAGCTGAGAGCTGGACAGGTTCTGCCCCAAATACCCATGAATGGAGGTGGTGCGGTGCAAGCTCACCAGCCCCGCATCCATCCTACCCTCTGATTGGCTAAGCGGGGCAAGTGGGAGGGGCTGGGGATGCAAAGGCCAGGAGGGTCCGATGGGGTTGTCAGTACCTTGAGAAATGAAAAGTTAGAAAGCTCAGAGCTCATAAGAGATATAGGAATAGCACTAGAGCAGAAGGTTTCTTACCCAGTGAGGGCTGTACAGTGGTTGGACGGGGCTGAGGGAAGCTGGGTGCTGTACTCTGAGGTGGATAAACTGAAGGGTTGTTACTGATGGAGGTCGAGCCCCCCCCACAGTCTGAATCCTCAATATTACCTCCACTGTTACAACCGGCTCCACAACCCTTCTGGAGTCTGAGGAGAACAGACAGAATGTGACAGAACCCAGAGAGCACAACACTGACACCCTGTCAGTACACAACTGTGTAAGACATTGAAGGATAAATGAGAGCTGCATGTCAGGTCCATGTCTCACCTGTCCCAGCTGTTGATGAAGCAGCTGTAGATGTTACGGGGGCTAATGGGACCACCCCAGACGGAGCGCAGTTGAGTGTGAGCCCCGGCGTATGAGGTGGTGAGAGGGGACACATAGATGGGGTATCCAATAGGCTGATCACAGGATGAGTTGATCATGTTTCTCAGAGCCTGTTTGGCATTCTGGATGCTGCCGCGCTCGGGGTTCCGATTCCGCAGGAAGACCAGCTCCTGCTGTTGACCCGCCCACAACCCACGCACACACTCCCTGTTCACCTGCAGGAAACAGAGACACAGCGTCACAGAAATTACAACCTCATCAGATTTACAGCTTAGCATTAAATATAACCACAACACAGAAGTCCATTTAAAAACCACAGACCATTCACAGATTCATGCTTGTTTTAGTTACATTCATTTTTTGCTTAGTTTAAAAGAAATAAAAGTAAATAACCAAAGAAATTATTTTTATATATAGTGCAGGGAGAGGCAAAAATATTACCAAGAACACCTGTCATTAACCTTATTTTAAGAGATTTCTTGCCACTTATTGTCACCTAATTAAGTGAACCGTGATTGGTTGTTTTCCATGTCACTCAAATTACCTCGCTTGGCTAGATGGACAGTTCTTTACTACAATACAGACCAGACTCTATGCTGATGGTCAGAAGGTTAATGAATGTAAAAGCAGGAGCAGCTGTTGTGTGGCTGTCATGAACATGTTTAGTGTTTAGTATTTGACAGGAAACACCTTGATAACTCGGAAGCTGAGGAAGCGTTTGTTCAGCATGATGATCTTGTACTCATCACTGCCGTCGTCCATGACGTGACGGAGGGCCAGCAGAGACGACATGTTGGCCAGGATGGCGCTGCGCCACACCGGATCGCCCTCATGAGAAATCAACATCTTCTCCTCATTAGCTGTGATGGCGTCGTACAAAACCACTGGATTATCATACTCATCAGGAGATGTGAAGTGATCCTGAGAGAGAGAAAGAGACAGACAGACAGTCAGAGAGACAGTCAGAGAGACAGACAGAGAGACAGACAGACAGAGCACAAATAACAGTTAATAATGTATATTATACGGCGTATGACATGCCCTGTACATCTCCTGAAGTTACAGTGTAACTATAAACATATCATCACAGTACCCTAGAAACCTGGTTCAGCTGTACCTGGTGCAGTTTGAGTGACATCCGCACACCTGGAGCTACCACCCTGTTTAACAGATCCATGTCTGCAAACACCCACTCGTCCCGGGGACAGGTAATGCGAAAGTCTCCCTTGAACAGAGCGTGAAGACCGTAGAGAAACGGCTCCAAACTGAAGCCATCAGAGAAATGACTGTCAACTTTACATACTGTAAATATACATATCAACTCACAGAGCTGTGCTCATGTTTAAAAGCAGCATATAAATGAGCTTAAAGCTAACAGTCATGAACTACTTTAGTTTGTAAATAAAATTTAGTTTATCATTTTTATTTTTTATTTAATTGTTTTTCAAGTTTAAACATTACTGTATTAAATATCATATTATCAGGTTACTGTATGTCGAATTTCTCCAATATCGTGCAGCTCTTCTAAATATTAAATATTAATGTTGAAGTTGTTTTTGCTCTTACCTTGCTGACATGCTGTGGGATGCCGTTCCCAGAGCGCGGCGACCCAGAACGCACAGCCCAAAGCACAGAGTGACCAGAGGAGAATCTCTCTCACTCTCCACCAGCTGCAGTACAGAACACACACCCACAGTTAGTTCCCACAACACTAATACACAGAGAATAAGTAAATGGCTGATTTCAGAGCGGCGAACCAGACCGTTTGCCTGCGACTGTTACAGTATTTGATCCACTCCAGGTACACCAGGCAGAAGGAGGATGGGGTAATGCCAGAGGCGCGGTGGTCGTAGTCTTCATCTATATTCAGATTGAAGGTGGGGTCGCTGTCTACGTAGGACGGGCTGAGACAGGGTCGCAGCGCTTCCTGCACTGACTCATTGGCCAACCACTCTTCCAGTTTGGGTGAGCGGCTGACGTAGTAAATGATGCTCTGCGGTAAAGAGAAGACTGATGATTGTTTTGCATCACAAACGCTTTTCTGTGGCTCAGCTGGAAATACTTGTAAACACAAAGGCATGGGTTCAATCCTCAGGGAATGCACATACTCATTAAACCTATAACCTGAATGTAATTGAAGTTGCTTTCTACACATTGTATAAATGTTAAAGTTTTAAAGGTGTAAATGGAGATGAAATCACCTTGACGTAGTATGTGATGAGAATCTTGCGCAGGTCGAAGACTTGAAGCATGGAGGCTGCGTTGTTGTCACTGATGCTGTAGCCCTCCAGGACGTATTTGGTGGCGGCTACCTCCCAGGCCAGCCAGCGTTGTCCAAACGCAGCATTGAAGGAGAGCATGTGAGGAAGATGACCCGGCTCACAGCAGCAGCAGCCTTCATCCTCCTCCACACCTTCAGTGATTGCCTCCACCTCCCTCTGCTGACAGTACGTCCCTGACAACACACCAGCTTTTACAATTACAAAAACCAACATAAAAATGTGATGAGAGAATATGTTTTGTTTCAATATCCCATACAATGTTTTGTTTGCATGGACAGACAGAAAGATCTGAGGGACTCACCCCTGAACTCCAGGCCTCTGAGCTGGAAGGTGACGAGGCCATTGCCGATCTCTATGATGTGTACCAGAGCATTGAGGTAGTCTGAGGCCAGGATGAAGCAGTCTCCAGTGCTGTAGTTTCCCCAGCGGCCCAGCAGAAGGTCTCCACACAGAGAGTGCTGCAGCGAGCGCGTCAGATGCTCGTAGAATATGGAGTTCAAATTGTTGTCATCAGCACCTGTTCAAAGAGAGAGACGGTGAAAACCGGAGAGTAGAACTACAGGCACACTTAACAGTAAACAGGCTGTATTACTCAGATACTCTGACAGTCATGTACCAGGGTTGCGGTCCAGCTGTGTGGCCAGATGTGTGTTGGAGTGATCCACCCGTTTAGTGCTAAAGGAAAACAGTCATTGAAGGTTTAAAGTTCTTCTTCAAACATGCTTTAAACAAACCGGCAAAACAAGCAGCGCAGCTGACAATTGCTCCAGGCTTACTTGTAGTCGCGCTCCCAGAACTTGACCGGGCGGGTGTAGGAGGTGACAAAGACGGCACTGCCCAGCACAGGGTTGAGCGGAGTGGAAAACAGGGCTGAAAACACAGCCTGCACAAACAGCATAGCCGAGTCTGAGAGCAAAACTGGAGTTAAGTAAACAGATGACCTCAACAGAGCACGACACATCTGAACACATTAGCAACATATTACACTAACGCTTTGAGTGTCAACAGCCTGTCTGATGAAGGTGACTGAACTGCATGAGGGTCTGGTTGAAAACAGAGTTCATGTAAACTAGAGAACAGTTTGTAATTGGTATGAAAGCAATCAGATGTAATTTACATGAATTTGCCTATGACACTACGATGCATATTCATCACAGCTTGTCCCTGCAGGAATGGCCTTCAGCGAGGAGGTCACATTTATTGCGTCTGTTGCAATGCGTCTACACAGACAGACACGAGTGCGTTTTATGCGTGTTGAGTTTTGGAAGCAAGAAGGTTTTTCATTTTTGGTTACTTACTACAGCTGTCTCTGTTCCTCACTATGAATCCACACCTGAATATTAAACCTGGTGTGAAGATAGCAGAGCAACATCATGTGACCTGTAGCTTACAGCATTACCGACGCTACAGCTGTGCTACAGGAAATGGTTTTCCACAAGATATATTAAAAACTCAAAGTAAAGTTCAGAGGTCAGCATTTAGATCAGCCTGAGAGTGAGGATGTGTGAAGGATACGGGGAACGGCGAACGGCTGAGCAAAGGCATGGAAAGCAGAACCCCATGTGATCTGCCAGGGTGCAATATAGGTCAGCACGAACCGCAGCTTATACAGCAGATCCCACAGCTGCTCACACACACAGGAGAGATGTCTCATGAAATAAACACATCCAAAGTGAATGCGAGTTGTTTAACGTGTCTGAGTCATGTGGGTGATCTGAGACCTTGCTGAAGAGGATGGACATGCAGTAGTAGTCCAGGAGGAAGGTCTGTGAGAAGCAAGGGTAGTCAAACTGGAAGAAGAGCGCGGTGAAGCACAGAGTGACGTACTGCTGAGATGGAACACAGAATGATGAACGAAGCAGCTTCATTCCAGCCACGGAGATTAACAGAGCGCGGCCACTGAAGAGAGAGAGAGAGAGATTCCATCAGTCCATCATCTGATCACACACACTGAATCAGCCTATCAGTGAGACCACATTGAACAGCATTCCTATGAATTCTGACCAATCCAAGAGTTTTCCAACTATTACTGGAAACAGATTTTCAAAAAGAATACAAATTAAAACAGATTCACTGATGAATAAGCAGATTTTGTGACCTAAGTATTTACAGCAACATCATGAGTTTAAAGGTTGTATTTATTTCCATGACTTTCCTTGCCATTCTAAAATTCCCTGTTATTTTCATGTTTTCCACTGTGAATGGAGATTTAGTTCACTGTAGTTCTGATGAATGTTCTTACTAGGCTCCAGGTTTGTCTGGGTTTTGGCTGACAGTGTGAGCTTCAGTGGTGAGTGAGTTCAGCACCACAGCTGGGTAAATGAAAAACTTCTCCACACACTGCAACCAAGCGTACAGCTTCTCAAACCACATCAGCTGAGCAGCATCTGAGACAGAGAGAGAATCAGCCTGTCAGATTCATTCAGACTGTATCATCATCACAAGTTTGGGTCTGTTCACTCACCTCGAACCTCAAACTGGCTGTACTCTCTGGAGCGCAGCACTGGGTGGGCCAGGCAGAACCAGGGCAACTGTTTGCGGAGCTGAGGGAGGAGGTAGTGTGTGAAGAAGCCCACCACACCAGCCAAGATATACAGGACAAAACTGAGAGCAGGCTGAGAGATGAAGGCAACACTTTAGAATGGGATTAAAGTGTCAGAAACTATAAACATCAACATCAGCTTCTCTCAGTGGAACCGTTACACACCAAACTGACCTGTAGGGCGATGAAGACTGTACTGGCACTGATGGCGAAGGTGATGATGGCCATGAGAGGACACATGACCAGATCTGAGTGAAGCGTCTCTTTCTGCAGAGATAAAGAGTGACAGAGCAGCTTTAAAAACTGTGCTTCATACACAGGCAATAAACGCACAGGAAGAGTGTTTTTACCACAGAGTTGCGCAGTTTCTCTGGGAGAGGGTCTTTGATCTCCACTGCAGGCTCTTCTGGGGTTCTGCTCTCCAGCTCTGGGAAAATCCTGGACCGGACCAGAGACCTGTCAGAGAGCAGTGTGGATTCAGTGAGCGCTGGGAGGTGGAGTGTATTTAAAGGAGTTGAACTAATGAAGATGATGCTGACCAGAGGACGGTGGGGTCACTGCTCTGTCTGCTTAGATGATAGGACAACGCTACGAGCAGACCGCAGAACACAGAGAAGAGCACCGGCACGTGTGCTTCTCCCCACGGAGCCTAAAACACACACGTACAATGAGCAACACTGCTGAACACAGTTCCACTGTCACAGAGACAAAAAACATCACACTTACATTGATGGCACCAAGGCAAAATCCATAAACCACAGCTGCTACCAACACACTGCGCAAGAGACTGTACACTGATGACAGAGGGCTTGTGGTGGCTGAAACAGACACACACACACACACACATTGATTCATTTGACTACAGCAGAGGTCTCCAGTGCGGTCCACAGAGCTGCAGAATTTATCTCCAACCCTCATGAAGCTAATCAAGATCTTTGTTACTGAGACACATCTAGACAGGTGTTACTGACGTGAAACTCTGTAGCTCTGTGAACCTGAGGAACAGGAATACATGGATCATTACGTGTTTTCCCTGGAAAATGGACCATTACTTGTACAGCACTAGGGTGTACAGCAGATCTACTGGACTACTGCTGGCTGAGGAGGACGACTGTCCTGAAGAGTTTAGCTTCAGCTCTACTCAAACACACCTGCCTTCCATTCTCATGTAATCCTGAAAATCTTGACCTGTATGTTGAGATGTGTTTGATAATGGCTGGAACTAAGCCCTGCTCTACAAACCTCACCAGCAGAGTTTAGTAAACACATGCAGACACAGTGTATCTTACCAGTTCCTCCAAAAATGTGCATGTCCACCTGTTCCAGCAAACACATAAAGAACGTGTTGACCTGAGGTAGAAGCCCGAACAGAAAGATGATGGGAAAACAGAGGATAAACACTGTGGAGAAAAATAACACAAATAATCAACACCATTCTTACAGTACGAGTTTTCAGCTGTACTATACATCATTAGACTCTGACAACACTGGCTTTGATTGACAGCGAACTGACCTATAAGCACATCTCTAGCGCACAGCAGGAAGTGGGTGGAGAAGAAGGTGACCCCATAGAGAGTTAAAGGTCGCAAGCTGTCTGAGTGACCCAGCAAGTTAAACACCCAGATCAGCACACAACAGAGGCAGAAATACACTGGACGATTGTACACAATGATCCAGTTATGACCCTGAAACACAGAAAACATCAGATCAAATTCTGTATCAACTTCAGTTTCAGTCATGCTGCTTGTTCAATAAACGACCAACGACACACATCTGAACCACTCACATGCATTGGAGACGCTGCGTCAGGCTGTACACTCTGAGAAAAGAGCAGAGACAAGAAAACATACATATCATGGACAGAAATCTTATGATTTTTTTTGTAGATTAAGAACACTCTTTAGAACTAGTAGTTCTGAAATATGTTTCTGTAAAACCGCTTTGCAACATTGCAAACTAGTGAAAGGGTTGTAAAATGTGAACTGAACTCTCACACGGACCTTCAGCAGAGAGTACTGACAGCTGGCAATGACCAGACAGAACTGGAACACCCAGATGTCCCTGAAGAAATCCTGGAGAAGCAGCAGGAAGCCAAGAAATGCCACCAAACCGGCCAGCACCACTGCAAACACATTCTCTCCGATGTGTCGATTCCTGCGACAGTCAGACAGGTTACAACAGAACAAACTCATCAGACTCATAACCCATCGTGTGACATTCTACAGGTTTACTGCACCTGTCCAATAAGGCTAGCAATGCTAGCCTGTCATAGCGGACTCGCAGCCACTTCCCTGGCAGCACCCAGAAGCGGTAATACTGTTTAGGCTTGGCCTTCTCCTCGATCATCAGTGTGTTCTCTTGGGATTCACGTGGAGACTCCTGATCTAAATCAAACTACAAAATCAGAAGAAAACACAGCAGAGAGTCAACACAAGCACTGGCTCTGAAGTCGAGTATTTATAAAGATGTGTTTAAAAGGCTAAGCTTCACCTCTGAAATATCCAGAGGTACCCTGCGGACCTGCATGCCCTGGAGGACCACAGGTCTGGGCTGCAGCATGGACAGCACTGGTGCCACCTCCTGGACATCAGTGGAGGTGAAGCTGGAGGACTGCGACTGACGCTCACGCTCCCTAAACCAATGAGATCAAACACAGAGTCAGAGAGAGATATCATCACAATGATAACATTCACATAATTTTCAGATTAAATTAATATTCTGGTTATGCTTTTAAAGACATTCACATGATTTTATTAAACTGTTACTGCCCATTCTCTTCAGATGCCATTTATTGTTAATTTTAGTCATTTGCAACAGTCACTGAATCAACACTCGATTCATATTTTTATAATAACATACAAGCGCAGCAGATTGCAAAATGTGGGTCATAAGAACCTTACAAATGTAAGCCATGATGTTTCATCTGTTAAGAGTTCTCTTTTTCAATTTCTACATGTGTTTCTGCAATAACTTATAACTTAATCTAACATCAGGCAGAATTATCTCTGTTTTGACGTGTGCCAATAATATGACCGTATGCTGATTACTATTAAAGTAATTCATTAGTTAAAAACTCACTGCACTGGGTCCTCATATCCTCCACCTGCAGGCCCAAAAGTGTACGATCTCTTTACTCCTGAAATAAGACAATTTTAGGGAACAGCTGAACTCAAGAATGCATTACAAGCATGTAAAATGGCACAGAAGGGTTCTTTACCGCTTTCATCATAAAAGTAGTGCACAGCTCCCTCTGAGGTGTCGTCGAATGTGGAGGCCTCATGAACGCCACTGCGGGGCAGCAGTAGCAGGGAGGAAGCTGCGAAGTGCAGGGCGGAGGGGAGCGTCCGCGAGCGGGAGTGAGATGCGGTACGCACTCTCTGGAGGTCCTGAAGACTGGGGGGAGAGCCCATGGCAGACGGGGGTGGGGTGGGGTTACTTCCTGCATTGTGTCGCCTCCGAATGGCCTGTGTCCTCTTTACATTGCTGACAGAGTCACGTTTACTGCCCTCATCTGGAGCTGGATGAGCAACAGAGAGTTTTAAAAGAAGCATTACAAACACTCTAAAGCATGATTATATGAGTAAAAATGACAAATACAATTATACCAAAGTACCCAAAAAAAAGTTAATGACGGAGAGAGAAAGATTTGACAGAAGTCTGATAGAGATAGCAGACTACAATGAAGACAGAAAAACAGATACATTGTGATTAAAAATAAGGTTTTAAAGGCAAATTTATTCAAAGTGACATCACACTTGATGGAGTTACGCAAAGCTTTTTATTTATCTCTGTGAAATATGGTACTCTTAAAGATGAAAGCAGTAAAGCAGTGAGCATTTGCCTTACCTCCTCCTACAGCCCCATCTTCCAGCAGCTCTCCTATCCTCCAACCCATCTGATTCCCTGCCCAGGAGCCCCCAAGTGAGTCCAGCCTGTGATGGGCCCTGGAGAAACCCTCCGGGTGCAGTGTCTGAGCCTCCAGGTCTGATTTAGAGATGGTGAGAGGACGTGGGGCAGGAGTGGAGGAGGACGGGGATAAAGGCAGCAAAGTGGAAGCAAGTGTTCCTGTGTTGTTGGAACCTCCACCGGCCCCATCCATGCTGAGCACTCTGGCGTGAGTTTTGGCACTGGCTGTGCTGGCTGAACGCTGGGCTCTACGAGAATGGGAGGGGTCTACAGTATCTTGCTCCTCCCCCTCTCCAGGGCTGGGCAGTTGAGGAACTGCATTGGCCAGATCAGGGGAGTAGCAGGAGGTAGAGGAGCTTGAATCGTCATCTTCATCATTGTCTTCATCATCAGAGCTGAAGCGTCGTTGAGAGGCCAGGCTAGAGCTGGCACTTATGTCACTACCGTCGTCTTCGTCGCTGGAGTCTTCAAACAAGCTCTCGCTGTAAGCTTTGGCACCCAGACGACTGCGTACAGGGATATAATCTCTGTGCTGCCTGCGATTGTGGTGTCGGCGACGATAAGAGCCGCAGTCGAAACTGCTACTGCCAGCTGCGCCTCGTTTTCGGGGAGCTTTCCTGCGGCCAGGGCGGTGACCCACACTGCTACCAGCACGTAACAGCTTCAGATCTTTAGGTCGCACCACCTGCTGCTGCGCTTGCAGAGACAGAGGTTCTGTTAGGAGGTAGGATGGGGCAGACACGGGCAGAGCCGGCTCTGAGCAGACCAAGCCCAGCACCAACCCTGAGGGTACAGAGCTGACCTGGCGGGGCGGAGGAAGGGGGGGTATGGGGACACCACTGTCAACATCGCAGGACTCAGAGGGTCCACTGCTGGATGGCGATGAGTCCTGCATGGACGGGTGCATGATGTCCATCAGCAAAGGGGGAAGGTCTTCTTCTACGAGAGTTCTGTCCAGGACCTGCCGAGAGGAGAGCTCTTTGGAGGGAGAGCGCAGCAGCACACTGTCTGACAGATCGTCCGTGTCGCTGTCGTGATAGGGGCTTTTACTCTGAGGCACAGCTGTGGAAGGAGCATTAGATGCGTGTTGATGAGTCTTACCAAGCGAGGGGCTCTCAAGCTGAGTCGAGTCCGTTTTTTCACTGCGGAAGCTACTGACTGTACTGAGAGTCTCTCTGTCTGTGGCTGCCCCACCTCCACTGAAGCAGCTGTCTGTGGAACCCGCAGCCAGGGCCAGCCCAGTGCGGCTGCCTGGGTGCTTAGCACCAGGAGCAAAAGAGACCGGGTCAAGGCCCAAACCCACCAAGTTCTCACTCAGCTCCTCACTCAGGCTGTTCTTGATAAGAGGGCTTAGAGGAACATCTCCCAGGCTCTCTGACTCAGCCGATAGTCTGAGGGGGGAGTAGCCAGCAAGACCTTTGCCACAAGGGCCCTGTGGAGACAGATGCTCCACACCTCCATTCTCCACCTGTTCTTTTTCATCTCCATCTTCTTGGCTTGAGGGGGAGGGAGGGATGGAGGGGCAGTTTGTTTGGTGAATGCTGAAAAAACCTGCTGACGTTACATGAACTCCAACTTGACCTCTGAACTCTGGCACCACATCTGCAAAGACAAACACAACCCACTTACTGCTGAGCACAACAGAAATGTGTTTCTCCATGTAGCAAACAACTAATCCACTGGTTTTAAGTTATCCACTCTCACGTTTTACACTTTTATTAAAAGTGTAAACTCTTCAGTATTTCGACTGACTGATGTTTAGACTGGTGTTTAGTTACAGCAGTGAAGGGAAAGTTCTTACCAGTGTCATCCAGAGAGTTGTGTGGAAGGACATCTCTGTGTGTCACATTATCACTGCTCTGCTCCTGCACATGCTCTTTAATATCTGGAATGTTAAAGATCATCAGAGGAAGAAGCATTTAAATGACATCTCAGTTCATGTCAACCGAAGCCAACTGCGTTTAATTACAAACCAAAAACAAAGAAACAATGTACCCTTTAATCCTCCAGGGTCTTCCAGCTGTGGAAAAAATTCCTGGGCAAAAGAAAAAAAAGAAAAATGAGTAAGAGGAAATTCCTAGAGTGAGAGAGAATAGTGGTTACAGACACGTGATGTCTGAGGTTCATGATATCCTCACCGACACCTGGTTCAGTCCAAACAGAGAATGCTGGGAACTGCAGCGCACAGGAGGCGTGGAGTTGACCTTTCTGAACACCGTCATCTCCACAGCAACACCACTGTCCCTGTGAGCACAGACACGACAAGGTGAGCAACAATGACTGACCGCAACAATGTCAACAGCTGTTCACCACAAATCCCCAAAGACTGTCTGATGTTCTCGACAAACTCCTGCTGTCCTCCTGACTTCACCTGCCCCTGTGCTGGCTTCTGTCATGAGCTCCAGAGCCTTGTTCTCCATCTTCCCCTCTCTGGGCATCTGTGGTGAAGGAGGCCTGCCTGTTCTCCACAATCTCTCCCAGATCAAACATGGCATGTAGCCGGAAGTTCACTGCTTTAATGGCCGTGAAGAAGGCGGCTATCACAACGCAATAAACACCAGCCACTACCAAACTGGGAGGAAGGGCCTGAAAGTAGAAAAAAAAGTAAGATTCACTGCAGTTCCACATACAACCTCAGTTTTATTTCATACATAACTGTACAGAAAGACATAGATTCTGATGTGGAGAACTGTATACTGGAGCAAATATGATTTCACAAAGTTCTTTCCAAATTCTACCAGATTTTCAGAGCACTTTTCATAATGCAATATAGCATTTATTTTACATAACGTTAAGGATATAAAATCTGAACACGTACACCATTTATGATATTACTCATGATAGCCAGCATTTGTACAGACATGATAACATCACGTTTAACTACATGCTTTACTGCTGTCACACACAGGAAACTGTTATAAGAATATAAAGGAATATTTGCTGGAGCTCTGATTTCTGTGTAATGTCTTTTTACTATATAAGGTCAGCAACACTGTTTGAATTGTAAGAGGAAGTACCAATATTTGTAAAACTGTGAATAAACTATTTGCTTAAATTAGAAGTAATACGATAAAAATACATCATTAACATTTCCAGAACTCTTTTTACAACACAAGCATTATTTGGTCCGTCTATTATAACAACCGTTTCGAGAGGAAAGTTGTTTCTGTCATAACATGATATTATCTTGGGTCTTCTCAATAGAAAGTAATTATTTCAAACAGTGCTTAAACAGTTTTACCAACTCTTAACAAAAATTACAAATATGCCCACATGTGCAGACATGACAAATTTACAGCGTCTTCAAAATCTTTCCACAGAGGAAAGCTGGCCATGGAACGTTACTCATCAGTTACAACCCAAAATTGCACAAGCGCTCAAAAAAACCTTTTTTCCAGAATATGAAATGCCCACAGGATGATAGTATATTTAATTAGAGGAACTGAAGAGCTGCAAGTTCTCACCATGTACAGAAGAAAGGGGAAGGCCAGGAGGAATATCCAGAGGTAGAGATGAAAGCAGTTTGAGAAGGTACTCTGATGAGGGTCCACGTACCATCCTCCAGTCAAAGAGGCCCACACTCCCTGACGCAATATCTGAAGAGCCTGAGAGCCCATCTTGTCGCTTCTCAATGAGATAACCCAGACCTGTCAAGCTCTGAGTTCTTGAGGTTCCAAGCAAAGGTTCTAGAGTGGTACTTCCATTGGGAAAAGCAGGATGGACCAGCTTGGACTTGTAACGAAAGGCTGCCCAAAACTAGCAGTGAGTGAGAGATCCAGAAAGACTTCAGGTCTGCGTTCTCTCAACGTCGCCTGATCATTCACATGATTTTGGCACAACTGCGACTCAAAGGCTACATGAACACTGTCATCCTGAGGAAACATCTGCCCGCTTTGCTTTCTGTCCCGCTATTGAAACACAAATGTCATAAACAGGCTGTTTATGCACAGAAACAGGGTGATTTGAATATGGTCATTATTAACCTCATTATTATTAACCTCATTATTAATCTGTGGCTTGCCAGTGAAACGTTGTTTTAAACATGCCTAATAAGATTTTTTCTTTTAGAAAACTGGTTTCATGTAGTAATATAATCCAGTTTCTGAGATGTCCGCAGATATGCATTACATTTCCAGACTATTAAAGGCTACAGAGGACAAATTATTTAGTTATATTTAATATTGTCATTGTTGTTTCAGGCTTCTGTAATCCTTAATAAAAAATATGGTATTCAGCTTCAGAGCCCTGAGAGTTTCATTTCTAAAGCCAGCCTTCCCTATGTGTTCTGTACAGATCTGTAAACCGTTTCCATTTCTAAACTAAACATGTAAGTGTGAACACGCTGGATGTGAACTTGGGATGTCTGATCAGGATTAGCTGTAGATACTAACCGATGGCTGATTTATTTCAGTTTCTCTCTCACGGTCGCTGGATCATCTCAACATCTTCTGTACAGCTGAAGGAGCAAACCCACTGATCACCCTCCGTAAGCACTACTGATCTTAACAAGAAGACTGCGGGGTTTGACTAACAAACACAAACACTTAACACGCCTGACAAACACCAGGGCGGTGTAAATATGGTGTCAATATGGCTCGTCTGAACAGTTTCTGGACATTTTACGAGCAGATCTCACATGCAGTGACCAGGATCAGCCACCTCTCTCTCCTCACAGCACTAGCATGCTACACACAGCCCGACCCGACTGACTTCAGCACACGCGTTAGGCAGCGAAACTTTGCGCTGTTCACACTCCTCCAGGTCTGATCTCGACATCTGATCTCGACATCTGATCTCGACGGGTTGGGCATGGATCCTGATCAGACGTGACACCAGGCAGCACAGCACACCGAAGCCGAGTTAGCGAAGGCTAGCGACAGCGCGAACCGTCTCCTCTCACAACGGCAATGAAAACACGGAAACGGAACACAGCTCTACGTGGTCACCGCAGCGGCCATGTCCTCGTAAAGTCCGGGTCCGCTCCCGATACGAGTCCGCTTCACTTCCAGCGTCGATTCGGTTCATTCACACAGGTAGCAAACACCCACCTACAGGAAGAGAACTGACGCCTCGACGCGATTGGCTCAGCGGCTAACGCCCACCCACGGGAAGAGAAGTGATGCTTTAAGACGATTGGCTACAGCAGACGTCTGTCACCCGAGGTGCGGCCCCTGATTCGTCACACTACAGAATAGGCAGCTCCGGCTGACGCTGGACGGTCAGTCCTTCATTCTGAAAACAAACAAACAAACAAACAAACAAACAAATACAAACAAATAAATCAATTCGTACACAATGATTGATGTTGACTTTGTTAAGGCTTCTTATCATGAAAAGCGTATTGCGTATGTATTTTGCTTTTATTTTTAAACATACTAAACATTGTACTGCAATGGCTCGTTATTTATAGTATTTTATGGTTCATTTGCATTAGTTATTAATTGTTTATTAGCTGTTTTTGCGTTTTGTGTAGTTCATTCATTTCAAAGTTATGTTCATATATTCAAATTTAAAGACATAAGATTCTTGGGTGGGCCAGAAATGAGTCTGGGGGTGTCATGTGTTCAGAAAGTGCCCTGATTCACAAATAAAACTGCATTTGTGTCCTACAAATGTCAAGCTGAACGTGTAGCTACAGTGCAGACAGCAGGTGGCAGTCTGACCCTGTTCTCAAGTCCTCTGTTAGCACTTTATTCTCATTCTGAGGACATCACGACTGTGCATTACAGCTCATCATGTGTTAGATCTGTTTCTAGTATCAACCCGTAACACAAAAACAGCAAAGAAATCCCTTCATATAAACCTTTCATATAAAAGGCATTTCAGAAGTGGTTTAGTTGTGTTGGTAATGCTGACGGGACTCGAGCACTGGCTGAAATGTTACGTTTTATCTAGTTTAAAGGAAACCAGGTATTAAATTATTCATCACATCTCAAATCAAGCGCTCAGACTGTGAAAGAAGGTGCTGGAGAATGACTTACTGAAATCTTATTAGGCATAATTACTGAAATAATTGTTGGGTTATTGTTTCACAACACAAAAGATAATTTTCCTACATTTATATAACTAACCCCTGCTTATACAACATGGGTGCGTGCACTGTGTATCTATCCTTGTGACACTCATTTGTGTTCTGTGCATACGGGCCAAATAAGATTTACTACATTCAATTGACTATAGACTCGGAATAATGATGAAAACAGAACTGTGTCACGGCCAGGTTTCATAATTTGAAAGCAATCAACATTTCATTGCCCTTGAAAGCCAGGTTCTAAAAACATCAGTGTGAATATTTTTGCAAATCCAATTTATTCCAAGAACCCACTCACTATAAACATGCTCTCAGCTGCAGTCTTTACATAACACAGCCTGTACTGCAGTGTGTGCAGTTAGTTATGAAGAACTACTTCACAAATATTAGAGAGTGGGTGCAGGGAGAGGTGAAAAGAGGGTGGGACTCTTACATCTCATAAGAGCACAGAGAGTTTGTGTAATGCTCCGTCTACATGCTACAGATTTAAGTGCAGTGACAGCAGGGAGAAATCTAAAGTCTTTGTATTAGCAGTCTGCGGATGAGTAGAAACCCATCAATATATATATATAAAGAACAGATGATGAAATTGCCATGTAAGAGAAGGGCTTGACTTCACAGCGTGAGCCTTCTTATAAAGGCTCTTCTTACAATTACCACCATTTTAAAGTCACAGTGAAATCAAAATATCAAATTTTTATTTTTCAATGGAATGTTGCAGTGTTTATTATAAATCATTTATTTGTACACATTTTTTTAATTCATGTTCGTTTTTTTATGAAGTATGGTATGTTGTATGATGATGTATGTTTCTCCTCGAGGGTGGGACAATTTTGACTGTCCAATGGGCAGGCAGTTTCTACCTCCCCAACTTTCAACAATCCAATCAATTCCTGAAAGACGAAATCAAGTCCCGCCCTACAATTTTTCTTATTCCAAAAACAATTTCTCTCGGGTATGTACAGATTAGTGAGATGTGTATAGTGTTTTTTAAACTGTGGATGGCTTTTTAAATATTTTAATAAGAAAACACACTAACCAAATCTGTGCAAAGTATAGAACCAACTGTATTTTACCCCTCTGTCAATGTACATATACTTAGATTTCATGTCACAATAACACTTTACAATTACATTAAGAACGGGAATATACTTTGACCAGCATATGTAAAAAACAATTCAATTCTAAAATAAAAAAACGAAAACAAACAAAAGGCCGTAATGAAAGATGACATAACAAAAAGAACTTGAATACAAAATGGAGGTATATGTGTGATGCTTTCATCTTGATTTCCAAAACATTTTAGAATTTCACATTTGAAAATCATTTTTTGTAACTGAAGTAATATCTGTCACATTAATAATTCATATTTTTTAATTGAAGAGAAAGAACTAAACAAAAACCTCTTCATAATAACAGGTATTTTAATTCATATTCAATTCATTATTTTAACCATGTTTTTAAATGTGAGAAATATCTAGATGGTATACTGTTTTTTTTTGTTTTGTTTTTTTTTACTTATTTTCTCCCCTTCCATAAGAAAAGTTTGGACACAAGGTTGTGCTGCTTTATTTAAAGTCTCGGATTTCCTCCTTCTTCAAGGTTTGGGGTGGGGTGAGTTGGCATCTCTATGCAGTTACACAAGTCCCCTGTGTGGAGATGCTACAGAGTTCTTAAAATACAATTTCCCCTCCGTTCTCTGATCAGTCTCGTTCCTGTAGTTTCACACCACAGAGAATATAATGAGCAGGAGAAAGAATTCTCATACTATAATCCTGTGTATATCTTTCCCATGCTGTAAGACAAACAAGGACACACTCACATACGCACACACATGTATTGTGTATGAACAATACACACAGACCCGTCCTGATGCTTTTCTCAGCAGTGTCCTGTATTTACATACATACATCTTTTGTCTGTAAGCCAACACTTGTTTCAGAACAGCCTGGCTTCCTGTTGTGTTTGTTTTGTGCTCTCTCATTGCAGATTGGTTCCTCCAGGTGAGATGAGAGTTATGAGCTTTATGATTTTGCATTTCATGTTCAAAAACTCATTAAATGTTGAATGTGAACATCATGCAGGGAACACAGTTAGCAGCCCAACAGATCACAATGGTTCAGCATCACAGAGAGAGAGAGAGAGAGAGACGTCATACACATCAGACAGGTGTTTTGGTTGTGTTGTTGTCACAGAATGCTTTGCTGTCTAACTGCTGATATGCAAGAAGGTGTTTACAAAACCGTGACACAAATAACAAAGAAAGAATTTGATTCAGGTGTTTCATGACAGCGAGTGTTTAATCTTACTTTAGTTCACTAGTAGTTAAAGTGAATTTAAACTACTACAGGAATATGAAATAAGTTATGATGTCATTCCCTTCCTCAGAGGTGTAAAATTGATCATAAAAACCACACACAAGCACCTGCTTGTCTCCTTAGTAAATTATTTCAGTGAGGGCCAATAAACGATTTCTGAAAGATCTCAGTTTCATTGTTCTATCGTGTTAAATATTCAGGAATAGCACCAGAAAGGTTTATATAAGGTTTGTAGTTTTTGTTGTTTTCTCTCTCTGTCCATGATGTTTTGTTACTCTCCAGTGGAGACCCAGACCACATGAAACATTAACTATTAATGGCAATGAGTGTAGAGAGCATTACATCATCTGAAATGTAATGGAAGATTTTCTTTAGACATGAAAGATATAAAGTGACACAACAATGGTTTTATAAGAGCACAGACAGGAGGATTGATTGATCACGGCTCCTTCCTCCACATTCACTCCTGCTTTATCTTTCTGTGGCAGAACAGGAGAAAACCCTTCAAAGAAGTAAACACGATAAGATTGTGTGTCTTAAATGTTTTTGGATGCAGAGGAGGTTATTTGAAGTTTTTAAGTCCTCAGCCTACTTCCTGTTCACCTCCTCTTTCCCTTGTTCTCACACACACTCTTCAGACATAATACTCCTTGTCCTTATTCCTCTTGCTCTTGGTAGTCGTCTTGGCAGCCGCAGCTGTTGCACTCGGCGTCTTCTCCTTGACTACGGCACTGTTGCCATCAGATCCAGAGTTACAGCTCTGGTCCACCTGATAAGAACCTTCATCTCGGTTGCGGTATTTATACATGGCATAAAGCAGGATGAGGATGCAGAGAGCCGCCGCCGCAACAATGCCGACCACCATGCCTGTAGTGCTGCTGGACTCCCTGATGACTTCCACGGCACCGGGGTGGCCCCTCTCCATCAGATCGGTAGGGTGAGCTGTGGGCACATAGGGGAAGTCAGGTGGGTAGGTCAGCCCAGGGGCGTGGCGGGAGGGTTGGACAGGTAGCAAAAGCACCTGGTCACGGGTGTTCATTTTGCCTGCAGGGATGTGAAGCTGGTTGGGATGTGTGGTGGGCACAGGGGCCGGTGGGTGGCGCCCACCTGGACTTTGGCCCCCACTTTTGCCCACCGCCGGGGGTGGCGGCAGTACCGTCCTATCAGTAACCATGGGGGAGTTTTTGTAAAAGTCCTCGTCATCAGAATCTGTCACTTCCCCGGAGCCGAAGGCCGACACCTCCACTGGGTCGCCGCAGTCCTCCTGGTCTGGAGGACATGGTGGGCGAGGGTTGGACAGAATGAGGGACTCTCTGGTGGTCTGGAGAGGGGTCAGGGAGGTAGGAGGTGCAGGGATAGCAGGGTAAAGGGTGGCCAGGGGAAGGGGGTCTTGGGTGTCCACTGTAATTATGGGCAACACCAGTTCACCCCCTGGGATGAGAAAGAAGAAACGGTGAGAAGAAGAATTAGCAAGACTTAAGATAATTTCTATGTTCACACACATGCAGAACCATAAATATACCTGAATTCAGCATCATTATACTGACAACTTATTACTTTTAATGACCCATTAAACTATTATTCTATCTTGGTTAATTTTAACGTCTAAGACAGATTCTACAACTGCATTATATATCTTTTTATTTTATACTCACATAATATGATATTAATATTTTCAAAACCTATTCAAATGTCTACAAATGTCTACACTCTGTATTTCTAGAGCATGAGGAACAGCTAAAACTGAACAGTGTGTTTTGAAGAGCCCCTGCCTCTTCTGTGGGAGAGAAACAAGGAGTTCATGTCACTTACATCAACAAACAAATCAGTGAAAATCCAGTATTTAAATCTCAAAAGCTATGGAGCTGTTTAATGACTAACTGTGTGTCCACACAAACGCTATTAAAACAAACAGAATCTCTTAAGTGAGATTTGATTCTCAAATCTAATTAGTCTCAAAGACAGTCAGTTAACATCTAACATGCCACGTATTGAGTTTATCTCAAATGAACCTCACAGAGACTTGATTAACACTCACAGCTCATTCTGATGTTAGAATGTGGCTCAGCTAATAGGCTCAGTACACAAACAGAAGACACACACGTACTGGTTACATTGTTTTAATTAAATAAAACTAAGTCCTAATTGTGCTTTCATGCTGAAAAATGTGTGAAACATATGTAGGTCAACATTTGCTTTAGCCCCGCCCCCTTCCTCACACTGAATGACTGCAACACAATCGCAGGCGCAGTAAGTGATTTCCATGACATCACACCTATAATAATGATGAATGCTGAAACCCAGTGATGGAGTGAAACAGCCACTTGGTGTCCAGACAGCAAGAGAAGACCTCTCTTGCTTCAAGTGAATCTCTAACTCAATCTCAGACTCTAAAATGTAAGGTTTAGTTGGTTTTAAATGAGAAATGATCTATGAAAGAACTGCAATAAATCAAAATACATCCGCAAGTGAATGAGTCACTAAATCCCTGCACTTGTAATTAATCGTTTAGCAGTCTGACAGCACACGGGAACAGTGTGTGCTGCCTGTCGACAGTGAAACATGAGCAGGGAGCCTCTTGTGCAGGTCTGCACAGATGCTGGACTTCCTGTGTGTGTGTGGGTGGGTGGGTTTACTCAACCATATATTGGGGACAAAATTGTACCATCCTTAGGACATGTAGGACATCCTTATTTGTTGCTATAAAAATATAGTAAATAAAGTTTTCATGTAATTGTAAAAATGCAGAACGTTCTCTGTTAGGGTTAGAGTGTGGTTTAGTGGGTTATAGTGCTTATAACTAGCTGTGTATAAAACAACAGAAATCTATGGAATGTCCCGTGCGTATGTGCGTATACTGTATTTGTGTATGTTTGTGTGTGTGTATATATAATGTATGTTTGTGTGTTTGTGCTCACCAGTGCCAGGCTCACACTCCTCCAGATCTTCTTCATCACTGGGACACTCAGCTGAAGCCACCAGCAGATCGTCTGAGTTCTGAGAGCAGAAAATCAGTGTTAGTGTTATTAGCACAAAACACACCTGATCATCATAGACTGTGTTCACCAAACCTCTGGTGCAGTTACAGTAATGCTGCACTGTTACTGGTTACTGAAACCAGGACGTAAACTCAAAAGAGATGTGTTTACATTTTCAGGCAATTACAGCAGCAGCGATTCATCAAATGAGCGTGTTAATATGCATGCATGCAGACGCGCTGTAATTAAGAGCACTTGTGTCATTTAGGTGATTTAGGTGTCTGGATGAGAGATGCTGTACAGACCCAGTAAAGCTGCATCTTCTAAAAACGAACTCAGAACCAGCCTGCAGAATGAGTGCAGAATGAACTGCACAGGTTATTCTGGGCGTGTTTAAGGGCGCTATCTAATTTGCATAATAACTTGATGCAATGCAGACAGTATGTCAGCATAAATGACATCATCAGCAGACGCTATTATTCAATCTATGCAATCTATTCACAGTAAATTCAGTTTTTTTAATTCTCACTCAGATTTTTCACCCTGTTTTCTTTAAACTGAACACACAGAAACGTTTTTGATACTCGACCTCCATCAAATATTACACAGCTGAATGCTGCTGAACTGAAGAGAAAATGAAAAAGGAACATCAAAAGAACAGGAAGTACATCAGCGTCTGTGTTTTTAACAAAAGCTCTGCTGTGAACCATCAAAGCCTTTACAGGGGCAAAAGAAAAGCACAAAAACATTGTCTGTATTTTCAGTCTGATTTACAAAAACTAAAGCATGACATTTTGAACCTCAAAATTTCAATTTCAATTCAAAGACACACTGTAGTATAAGTTTTGCATGACTGCATTTATTAAAGGATAATTAGCGAGCTTTTTATCAGCGGTTCTGCACAATGTCTTTAGAACTGCAGCTTGTTTTCGATGCGTCCATTTATGACAAATGCACCAGGACTAATTTTCTGACATGGCAGAGAAAGAAACATCCAGTCAAAGGCATTTTATTGTCTTAATCCTTAATCAAGGGCTGGACAAACACGGTTTACATGGTTGCAGTGTCCGGTGCAGGAGCTCTGTGCTGTTTGCTTTACACAGTGTGCTGCGATTCTAGCACAGATCACTGAGGCTGAAATAATAATAATAAATCTCTGCAGCTCTGACTGATTTGAGCTTGAGTTTAAAATGCATATTGAGTGTTTTGGTCTTCTAATATCCAGATGGTGCATTTGCACATTCGCCCTGATGTTACCTGATGTTCTTTGCATTTAATGAAGATATTTCTTCTAGAGCTTCTGTACAGTAGCTCAAATAGTTCAGCATGGGTGCTTTCAACCCCAAGGTCATGGGCTTGTTTCCAAGGCAACACAACAACTGATTGGATGGAAAAAACATTCATGCAATGCATTCTGGGACTGCCGTCACAATAAAGTGTACATTGCGATGCCCCCTCAGAATCTGCCTAAAATCTTTAAAGACAGCATAATTAACCTGCTGGAAGAGGTTCGCATACTTTAAAATGCTGCCTTAAAAGACAGCTCACTTCGCTTCAGAACAGCATGCTTTTAAAGAACGGTTCTTCAACACGTTATTTTTGCACAGTGAATGGTAATACAGTTCATCTGAAGATCTCATGAATGAATTTGTATTCTATGACACTATGCTTGGTGCTCTTCCATCTAAACGCCTCATTCATCTTGGGAAGGAGAAGCTTGGACCACAGAGAGTTCTGCTGCACTGAGCTGTCCTTCTCAATTCCCCTCCATTTCTCTGTCAGACTGTTTACACACAGGAGGGATTAGGTGTGATTCACAGGGTTTGTGTGAGTGAATCCGCGTCTGTCCTCATCTGTGCTAATGTGAGCCGTCAGTGGATCTTATCAGTTTTGTTATGACTGACACTGACTGTTATCAAGTTTGTCTTTTATTTCTGTCATCTATTGATTAATGGAGCTGAATGTTGTATGAATAAATGCAGACAATGGGGGAAGCAGACAGAGGGGCTGCAATTATGTATGTGAGGGGGGCTACATACATCTGATATGAAAATCAATACTTTTATATTAATAGCATTATGCTGCAACCTTGAACAAAAGGTGTTTGAGGTTAATACATTTTTTAGATGTTTTCGTCAATATATGTGAAGAATTACTGAGAGTTAAGAACATATATACATAAGAACAAACATATAAAAACATATATATATATATATATATATATACAAAATATAAGTTATGTACATTTGAACCTGCCAACAGCAGCGATACTGCAGATTATGATCAAACAAGTTCAACACTTCACACTGATCGACATTTAATAACTATAATAATTAAAATTTGTATAATTCTGTGATCGGCTGTGCATCATTTTTAGCCGTACATCAGACAGCACTCTTTGTGATTTTCAGTCCGGGCCAGCGTGTTAAATCTGAGGACTAGAGGATGTTTACAGAGGACATGTTCTTCCCTTCACACAGCTCAATGGAACAGAACATGGGGCTCTTGAGACACATCTATATTTGTTTTATCTGTTTGAGAAGGCTTGTTTTTGTTAAGGACATGCTTAAAAACAACACTTTAGTAAGACACTGACAACAAACAAACAAAATAAAAATAGTCAGATGCAAAAGACGTGAAGACACAAGATGCGAAAAGACATCCGTCTGCACATGGAACAATAGTTAAGATAATACAGCGGTTCCATCCCAAGAATGAATCAAAATGGCCTTTTCAATACCAGTGTGAGATTACGCTCAAATAAGCACTTGAGTTTCAAAAGATGTCACATTGCAAGCTGACGTGGCTGGAAATGTAACACAGTTTTGTTCCTCCAGTGTGTTTGTTTTCGCGAGTAATGTGCACCAGCTCTAGATGTTTTCACAAGCATTTGAAAATCATGACTGGAGAAGAATACAGCACTGTTATAACTAGCAGATGTCTAGTTAGATGACTAGTTAAATACTGTGTGTGAGAGAACTGAAAGAGAAATAAAATGTGGGGAGCTACATCCTGACATGTGAATCAGAGCGTTACTTTTTCCTGATTCAGAGGAACGGCTCTGACAGAGATCTGTCTCCCCACACTAATCTGTCCTGTCTGCTCTTCCTTGTAAAAAAATGCAACAAAATCCTTCATTCAGGAGGACTAAACGAGAGCTTCACAAGCACTTGAAACATAAAGTTAATGTGTGTGATTGCATTGATGTTAAAATACTTTCTCCTATTCCAGGTAATCCTATAGGGAATTTGTCATTTTATATTCTAGAAATATAAACACTGTGACTCTGTGGTCCTATAATAAAACCCAGCATGACAAAACTACATTGTCAGAATTAACAGTGCATGCATAAGGGCGGGGCTATCTGCTGGTTCAACCAATAGCAGAGGGTGACTGTTCAGGAAACGCTTTTGAAATAGCCCTTAAAGGTATAGCTCAACCAGAAATAAAAGTTCTTCATTATTTTCTAACTCTCATGTCATTTCAAACCTTTATGACCTTCTTGCTTCTGAGAAACACAAAAGAAGATGCATTGATAACCTAACAACAGTGCCACCCATTGACTTCCATTGTGTGGACACAAAACCACTGACACAAAAAATATCTTCTTGTGTGTTCCACAGAAGAGAAAAGTCATACAGGTTTGGAATGACATGAGGGGGAGCAAATGATGGAAACCTTTTTTTTTTTGGGTGAACTTACCCTTTAACACACAACAACAACAACAACTGTGCTTTGTACGCCTATCATCCTCTCCTCACCTGTGTGATACTGTTCTTCAGGCTGGGCGAGCGCTGTCTTCGGGTGGTGGTGGTGGCCATGGTGGTGGTGGTCTCCATAATGGTGGTGGACATGTCTGCTGCAGCTGGAGGCGTGGCCGAGGTGGTCTCTGTGGACAGGACGGAGGGTGCGTCCCCCACCAAACGCAAGTTCCCAGACACCTGTACATTAGGATCACCCTCTGCCGCCAGTTTCAACACCTGCAGCCCGTTGTAGTACAGACCCGAGATCTGACCCTGAAACGGCCGCCCCTTATCCTGACCGCCCACTTTAATGGCTGCCTGACTGTTGAAGATAGTCAACTGCCGACCTGCGGCAGATTGGAGAGGACAAAAGAGGGAAGGAGAGGGAGAAAGAGAGAGTGGTATGACAGTAAGGCAGACAGACGTAGAGAGACAGAGAATTGGGGAGGGGTGATCAGTATGAGCTGTGTGGAGTGCAGCATACGTCACAGTTTTGCTGGTAACACTTTAAACATTCAAACCTGCCGATGGAAATCTCCAATTCTACTGGCATGTAATGGGAGGAGCAAAACACTGTATTAAACATGACCAAATTCAAAGAGGCGAGGTAACTCTTCTGTGAGGGCTAGAACATAGCCCCATCATTACAGAATAATGGGAATTATGTGGGGAACAAATAAAGTGAGCAAAACTGGAAAACAGTATTTATGAGTATGTAAAGAGTGTCTGGATTTGATTTATAGATAAAGGTCTTGTTGATGATAATCTGCATGAATAGGTGTCATCAGCCGGCTCAAATGCTAATGTGTCTCTGAGGCAAAAATGATTTCTCCTCTAGCCACAAAACAGTCGTACATGGGGCACACGCACACACACGCACACACACGCGCACACACACACGCACACACACGCGCACACACACGCGCACACACACACGCACACACACGCACACACACGCACACACACGCACACACACGCACACACACGCACACACACGCACACACACGCACAGCGTTGAGGATTTGGTCTTCTGAATGTCACTTTAGTTATCACAGGCCATTGGTCCTCTTTGTTCCACTGAGCTCATCAGAATGCATGCTGGGATTCCTATCCTCTAGAAAGGATATTCGTTATATTGCTTTTGTAGGAAAGTTGGTCAAAATAAAGTATCTATCAGACTTTGTGTTGGGAACACATCTATAGTGCTTGAAAAGACTTGCCAGATTATGGAACATAATATAATCTGTGAATGTTCTGAGGTCTGTGGTCAGTTTGTCTTTTCACTTTTCTCACACATAAATTCACAAGAATTAATGTCCAATATTATCAAACACAGAATACAGCAACAATTACACACAACTGCTATAGGTTTAATTTGAGTTGTTTTAAAATATAATGTGGGAAACTGTTAAACAAAATGGCAGAACTTAAGATACAAGTGAATGCAAAGGAACCTTCTGGAATGACTACTGAAAGAGAATAAGGATGGTTAAATCCTGTAGATGAACAGATTCTCTGACCCAGCAAATGATGAAGTTTTTATCTTCTTCATGACAGTCACTTAGTGCTTAATGGTTATCATTTAACACAAGTACAGTCTTTAAACAGCTGAAAATAACTACATTTGACATGATAATGTAGATAAAAACTACATCCTTTAAACAGCACGTCAAAACTGAGCGAACAGAAGCCAGACGGACTCAGATTAATGTACAACATTAAAAACGTTACATTATGTGATAGAATCCAAACCAAGAAGTAAAATACATAACAGGCTTTTCAAACACTGTATTTATCAATTGATCAACTATTAGATCAGCGTGCAGTTCAACTGTTGATGTTTTACTTATGATTCTTTCAAGGCTGTAAAGATCTTTTGTCTGTAGTTAAATATGTGAAACTCAGTGACAGACTCATGTCTCACACAGCATTCAGACAGGACACACACCTGACGAACTGTACCAACTCTCATTACAAGCACTCCTCAATTCTAACTCAGAAATCACTGCACATGTTAAAGGGACATTGATCATCACATCTGAATCAGTAAAGGATGAAACTTCCTTTCATTTGATTATGAAAATGCTTCATTAATATTTAGAATGTTTAACCCTCTGAGTAAGTTTCCATTTAGACGGGTTTAAGACAGATTTAGCTTTCGTTTATTCCCTTTTTAATTTGAATACTGGAAATCAAATCACAGTAAGAGAGAATATTATATGTGTCTGTGTTTGTGCGTGTGTGTGTAGATAAAGCGTGTCGTCTATAGTGGATCTT
Source organism: Chromobotia macracanthus (assembly GCA_036877525.1). Classification (NCBI taxonomy): domain Eukaryota; kingdom Metazoa; phylum Chordata; class Actinopteri; order Cypriniformes; family Botiidae; genus Chromobotia; species Chromobotia macracanthus. The sequence continues at coordinate 7,333,017 of JAZGTH010000064.1, forward strand.
CTGAACTGAACTTTTAATCACATTTTTTCTCTACATGTTATTTCGTTCAATCACCAGAAGTATGTGGCAACAGAAAGGTCAGTTTTCCTGAAAAAACAGGCTGAGGGTGTTTGTTTTACACTTAACATTTAAATGTGCTGTTTGCTCAGCATGTGAACTGTTAAAGCAGACGAACCAACCAAAACTTCTGAACACTTACAGCAGATGGTATTAATACAAAATAGTTCTGGATAATGTGCTGATGCAGAACTCGCCGACTGTTTCTGTATTTTAATAACTGAGAAAGTTTCTTGGGGGAAATCTAACACAACAGTCTTAGCAAGATCATCTGTTTACAGATGTCTCACCGGTACAGAGATCACTACACAACACACACATAAGATTTAAACTAGAGCAACAGTGCAAATAATGTTTGTTTTTTATTACACTCAAAGGGTTAAAGATGTATAAAGTTTAAAACTTAAGTTTAATGTTAGCAGAATAAAAATGCAATAGTCCCTTTAACTGCTGGAACTGAAAAAAGATCAAAATATTTTCCTGCTGTATCATTTTGTAAATACTCTCTCTTCAATGTTTGCAAAATCGGGGAGATCACAGGGAAGAAAACATAAGACAGCAAAAAATAAAAATCAACTATTTACAGACAGTTGTTGCAGTTATGGAACGTTGTTAGAACGTTAGTCAGGGGTTATGTTTAAGATTAGACCTTCATCCCTGAAGCGGTGCAGTTCTGACTTTGTTTAGGACAAAATTTATCACTACAGAATGGATGAAAAGCCGATCAGATGTGGAGATGACCGATTCGATTTCCAGGCTGAGCGGGCGGCCACAGGTCACAGTTTGTTTTGGCCCACAGTCAGCACACTAGATGTGCCAATGTGCAGTTTTGGTGTCAGAAGGTTTTAAAGGAACTGCACCTCTTGCAGAGTCTTAGTAAGTCATTAAGTCAGTGTTTAGTTAATTCATCTTTATTACCTTTGTCGACTAGCCACTCGTCAACTACCCGACCAAGTCTGTATGGAATTCTTTGCCTGGCTATAGCAAGTCGCTCGTTATCAAAGTTCCCTTCAAAGAATTTAGAGAGACAGGTAAGAGGTTAATATCAAGCGTCACATGGTTAAAAACATGGCAACAAGAAGTTAGGAAACTAAACGAGCTTTATGCTGGAAGTTATGTTGGTTTAAGGTGGACTGCACTTAGTTAGACAGTTTAGAAGCTTGAGACTAATTAGAGCAGGTTTAATTCTGTTTAGAAAGCTTTGAGGACATGTTTAGTGATGTTTAGCTTCTAATTTTGGCTAATTGGTGATCTGAAAGAATGATGTCATACTTCAGAAAAAAATTCAGACAATAAATAAGGACAGCAATCATCAGTGATGATGTCATACATTAATTATAATGTGCAGTTTTTTAATAACACTGAAGACATTTTCTGCTCTCAACAAGATATCAAAATCATGCAATCAGCAGCTCAACAGCATCAAAAAACTGAAATCTGCATAAATTAGGATTACATGAAATTATAAAAGCACACTGTAGGTATAATGAACTCTGTGTCTGGACTGCTAGATAACAGAGAGAGGGAATCTGATAAGATATAAGAGCTTTCTTTGTCCTCACATCTGTGAGGATCAGATCCTGACACACCTTCACCACAGCTAAAAAATAAACTCTTGGGTCCTCTTACTCACTGAAGAGAAAAATCTCATCTTATCTCTTTTCCAGTCTCTATCTCCTCACTATCCTGTCAAAATACCCCGATCGTCTCAGCAGCACAGCCCAGTCAGTACTATTTGTCCCACTGTGACATTTGATATGTTCTTTTCAGCCTCAGTCCAGACATGATTAGTTTTGTAGTTACTTTAGAGTTTTTCTTTAGAGTTTTTCTAAAGCTGTTTGCATGCCACACGTAACTGTTATGTTACACATATTGTCAGATTCTACAGCCAGTTCAGCCTGCAGCCTGAATGAGGGCCAAACCTCCCACTGCCATAAACCTGTTAACACACTTCATGTGTATTTCTACATTGACCAAAGAACACTTAAAATGGTCTCATCTGTGAGCAAGCAGCATTAAACAAAAACAAACTGTCTTAATGTGGTGCTATTCTTCACAATTTCCTCTTGATTTTATTTATAGGGTGATGTAATGTTAAGAAAAAACAGGGCTTTTCTAGTAAACAAAACCTACACCCACATTCAAAGAGAGCTGAAAATCTAAACTTATCTGGTCACCTCATCCCCGTTTCAATTAACAAAATTAATCAAGGCTGTTGATCTATGCCAAGTGCTGCCAGCTTCATTTATACACGCTGTATATAACGTATAACTTTATTTCTTTAAATCTGTAGGATAAAACTTATCCAAACGTAACGGAATCAACGCTACTCCATTAAAATGCACTTGACTCTGTTTTAAAGATGCATGAGGGAACTGTGGTGACTTTGAAGCCAGGCTTTATCCATGTGCCTCAGAAATCCCCTCCCATCTGAGTCTCACCACCTGAACAGTCTGAGCGGAGGGAAGGCCCAGGCTGCAGCTGTAGAAAACCAATTTTCCCTTTCAGAAATCAGACAGAATCTTGATTCAGAGCTGCAGGACGTGGCACTGTTCAACCTGCGAGACCTCACACGTGGAACCTGAGCTTTATTTAGCCAGAGCTGAATTTTTGCTAAAACTAGAGAAACAAATTGAATAACAAAGGCGGGAAAGACATGACTGCTATTAGAGATGCAGAAAATGTCTTCAACAGCAGCTGTGAGAGGAAGAAGGCCTCCTATGTACACAATGGAGAGAGAGAGAGTTTGCTCAAGGTTAATTAGAAAGCACACGGGGTCATGAGACTGTGGCGAGATGTTTGTACAGGGCTCATACGGCTCATACAGCAGGTTGAGAAGACGAATCAGAGGTCGATTCTGAAGTTTAAAGGCTGTGAAATATCAGGTTACAGTGTGGACAACACCATGTTAGCTTACAAAGCCCAATCTGTGAGAAGTGTTTTTTTTCACTATGAAAAGTGAGCTTTGTGGTTTAAAATTTGTGCACAGTTGAGGAATGGAGCATCTTCACAGACACAGAGATGCTTGGATGCAAATACATGCCAAGAGCTTCTCAGATTTGAGAATGGAAATTTACAGTCTCCATATCACTTTTCTCCTCTCCCTGGAATAAAACTCAATATTTAGGGCCGGTTGTGTTGTTTATCTCTCTCTGACCCCATGTGTTCATTTCCAGCAGAAGCTTCTTACAGTATTTCTACCATCACGTGTGTAATGAGATCCTGACAGCCCTCCCCGGCCCACGCAGGGTCCTACCTGAAGGGTAGCGCTCGATGACCGGCTGGTTGTCCACCTGGAGGGTGGCGTTACCTCCGCTGCGTGTGAAGCGAACCACGTGGTACTTGCCGTCGTTCACGGTGACGGCGGGTTCATCTATGGTGATGTCATCTGTGCCCACATTAAATATCACCCCGACCTTCCCTTGTTCCTGTGTGAAAATGATATTTGTACATTTTGTTTTATTTTAATTTTATTTTCTAAGGGCAGAGAAAAACAAAGTCACTTCAATAGCACTGCAGAGCATCGGAAGTAGAAAATGGTGTCTGTAAATGTACACAGCTCCATGGATTATTAAGAAAGCTATTTCATTTTGTCAGGTATTGATGCGAGTATTGTTTCGACACCCCTCAACCACTACAACACAGATCAGGAATCAGCTAAAGCAAGAAATGTATAATAATAATAATTTTAATAATAATAAGTCAGTGGTCATGGTATTTTGGTCATTGTTGTATACCCAGAATACACCATCAAATTAGAAGACTGTCACACACAAATTTAAACATTTGTAACATTCAAAGGTGTTAAATATGACAAAAATAATTATTATGGCAAGAGAAACATGAAATATCTTCCAAGCAGCATCTGAGAAACATCTGGTCAAGCGACACTGGTTCACTTGAGAGAACAGCTAAACAATGTAGGAGGAGAAACTGAGTGTCCGTGTTTTACATTCATCACTGATCTCTCTCTCTCATACACACACAAAGCACATAACACACACCAACACACACTGACTACTGACATTCTGTCATGTACAGCTACTGACAGTTTCCTGCTGTTTATATGAACAGTGATTCATTCTCTCACTGGCCGCTGGTGGCCTCTGGGTGGCGCACTTGACACCCCCAGATTCATCCTGTGGAGTGGTTTGTTTGGAGAGTGTTAATATTCAGACAGCTCACAGACAGCTATCCTCACATCTGAACCGTCCTTATAACCAGCCAGAGCTGTTCTCTGACACAAAGGCATGAACAGATAAAACTTTCACATGTTTATAGAGTTTGGATACATTCCTTCTTTCCTCTGACCTCAGCTGACAGATTTTCATTGTCAAAGATCAGACGGAGCAGGAGGTGAATGATGAGTGTGTTCTGGAATCTGAAGGGCATAGATGAGAAACTAATGATGTCAATTGCTTTTATCCAAAGTGACTTACAGAGGATTCACAGTACACTTTTTAAACAGTATGTGTTTTCCTGGGAGTCGAATGCACAACCTTTGCGCTGAAAAACGCAATTCTCGACCACTTGAGCTACAGGAACACTGTTAACAAACCATGATTTTACACCTGTAACACGTAAATCAAAGAAGATTTCACAGAATTTGAAGCTGTCAGTTGCTGAGATAAAACTCTTTATTATTCTCTCTCGCTGTTTGTATCTTGTGTAACAAGACTCCTGACTGGAGCTATCAAAGAAATAGGTAGCAAAATCTTACGGCCTAAAAAACAGCATGTTTTGAGAAGTTTTAGATGTAGATTTGATCAGAGGCATGACTGACTCTGAATAAAGTTGCCAGCTGACACTACATTTCACTGCAGCATGAACTAATGGAGCCACTTTGTAAAGATGGACATTTAATCACACTTACAGTTATTTGCCTGGTGCACTAAACATAGAGCTCTTACCGCCCACATGAAAGACTGCAAGATAAATGTTATTTGTAAAGGATGTTTATGTACAACATTTATTGATCACTGCAGCTGTAATTTAGCAAATGATGGAGATGAGCATTACAACAGGGAATACAGCCAGACATTTACAATTATACACAATTATATTTTCTACAATTGCGCTGAGTTAACACTGCACAAACAGCACATGCAAATACAGAACACACCTTAAATCACTTTTAATGAATCCCCTTCAATGTTGTTCTTATGTGTCCAGCAGGAACAAACAGATTCATGTTTCTATTCCTGTGTTTGTCTTAATGCTGATTCTCTTTGTCATTCTGCTAATCCTGCAGTGATGTTTTTTCTTCCCAGTAACACCCCCTCAGTCCCTCCGAGCACACTGACTGACTGTCTGACCTCCATATGTTTTGTGTACCCTTATCTCACAAGCTGCCATTCATAACTGAAAAAGCAAATGACAGTGATGTATGAGTGTGATGTAATACTGATGATGCGTAAGAGTGAATAGTGAGTAATCTCTAGTGCACACTGCCACAAGCACACACTGCTACTGAGCCAGACCAAAGACTATAGAATTAATGTGATGCCGCAGCTCTGTTAGTATGAAGGGGGAAACTAACTCAACTCACTACAGAGTGCTGTGAGGGACTTTGTGCACACACAGTACCTGAAGAGATCTGGAAAACGTTTAATAGGGCAATCTGAGCTTTAGAAGAAGAATTAGTGATACAGTTCATATAGAGTTTAATAGCTCTTCTGAAATATTGCTTTTTGTGACCTCAGACAGTGATTGTAGAGAGATCTTTCTTCCCTCACAGCTGCCAGGTGCTGTGGCAGAGATGGCCACTGAGTGCGGAGACTTCTTAAAGTGACTTTAGCAGGACAGCATTACCTGTCAGAATTCCGTCCCGGCCGGCTAAAGGGCAAAAGAGCCAGATGTCAAACATCTGCAAAAACAACATCAAACAAACGTGACAGAGAACATTTCTGCAAAGGTCACAGAATAAAGAGGGTAAAATGCCAAGATACACAATGACACTGAGCGACTGTTGAAAAGTTCAGCACTGCTGCTCAATGGAATGTGTTAGTTAGGATACCTGGCATGGATTACTAGTGTCACCAACAGACTTCTTAACTAGCTTCACCAGCCAGAGAACTTCATCGGTAAGACATCAAATGTTTTGCTTTTTTTTGCATAGCTATGCTGGTCCACCAGCTAGACCAAAACCAACCAGTAAAACCGTCATGGAAACGTATCTAAATGCGTCTAAGATGGTCCAGACCAGTCCTTTGACCTCCTACTGTCCAGCCCTTTATTGTCCACAACAACATCTAAAGGCCTGCCCACTCACAACTCATACCCAATAAAATTTGCTGGAGCTTGTCATATCTAGAAATAAAGTAAATTATAAAAATATCCAAACACTAATCTAAGCTCTTCAACAAGACTGGTGTGTATTAAACAAACATCATTATATTTATTTTAAAGATTTGATGACAATCTTAAAGTTGTCTGTACTCATAACCAGTGGAACATTTAACATTTCTCTGTAGGTATCATCTCACCCACACACCACAGTCATGCTGTCAGGATGTGCGTTGATCTGCCCCTGCAACGCGATTCAGCGCATTTCTCTCATTTCTGCATGACCTCTCATGCACATTATCTGACTGCTCTTCCCTGACCCCATCTGCCATCCACCTGCTGCAGCCATGGCAACAGCTGCTGGGAGGGTTCAGATTGCCTGAGGAGTTTAGCATTAATGGGATGGCAGCTGATAAAGGAACAGGGAGGAAGGTGAAGGAGAGGACACTATCATCATGCTTTACAGTGCTTCATAATCAATGATTTTGAAGATAAATTAGGTGTTTCCAATAATCTAGAATTGTTCAGTCAAATGTCAGCTGACGTCCATATGCCCCTGCTGACCCACCCCCAGATCTGACCATGGTGGCCATCCTGCCATTTAACAGCAGGCTAAATAAGCAGTGAAAGCTCTTGATTCACAAGCACCAGAACCTGTGATATTTCTCACTCTATCATCTCATACTCAACTTCCACTATGACCATCTGCACTCTTACATTTTTAACCCACCCATAAAGGTTCTCACAGTAAAATCTCAACACCTTTTGTATCATTACAGCCCAGCAGGACATGATTTATCATGGCTGTAGAACTGCCAGAAGAACCGATACACAGACATCTGCTAGTTCTGTTAGTTACAGCAGTACTGATACTCCAGAGAGAGAGAGAGAGAGAATGAACAGAGCTCAGGTCTGTTTAAAACTGACATGATCATCAACTGAAGGACACGACTGACAGTTCAAAGCAGAAGAGACGGACCACACATACAGCAAAACAAGATATGATGGCTGTAGAAAATGATACCTTAAGGTGAAAAACGTTTTTAGTTTGATCTGGAATGTGCATATTCATTAACTTAAATCTTTCTGTTTTGTGCATAATTAGAATCATGAAAAACTGTTCTGGTGTTTTATACCTACCCAGTTCAAGTATATAGAAGCCTTACTTTCATATAAAATGTGTCTGTGTCTTATTCTGACCCTGTTTAACCTGTCAACTGTTCAGTTTCTCTCCACACTCCTAAATAAAATTAAAACAATAATGAAAAGAAAATTAAACAGGCATCAATTGTTGGACAATTACAAGCTCACAATACACTTACAATTGTTACGGACTGAAAGTAGGTAATCAAAATGAGATTCAGCTGATGTGCCTGATGAAAACTCTTCCACAGCCTGCCTGAAAAACAGTAATGGAGGCACATTTATTTGTTTAAAGGTATAAAATTACTGTTTAGTGAATGCTTGCTGTGCGTGAAACTGCAAGAGTTTAACATTTCTGCCACAGAATGATGGGTGTTTCAAACACAACCCAGAAGAAAAATAAACCAGTCAGAGAGCTTTCATTACCTGTCAGAATTTACCTGCCCGTGACCACTGCTCATGCGTCTAAACAGACACTCAAAGCCTGCAGCACTTCAGCTTCAATATCTCTGCATTAAAACGAGGCAGACAGTCTTGTTGTGAGGGGGTGTGTTGCTTACCCTCCTTCGAAATTGGAAAACCCCCCCGTTTATTTACATGAACACTTTGAAAACGTCTGCCCTAGTTTCCAGAGGAGCAAAAGAGCCGTACGACGGAGGAGACAGTGTCTGTTAATGAAGCTAATTCTGAATAAAAGACCCCATAAACCCTAGAGGCAAACTTAAAAGTGGATCTGATAAGTGCCAGGCTGCTCTGCATATAGCTGATAATGGTAATTAAATGTAAACATGTCTTCCTGCCCGTGTGCTGGGAGTGAGGATCGAGGGCCAGAGATCGTGACTCCATTCTAACACATGACCTCATCTGTCTGTTTGCCCACACACGCTGAGGCTACCGGCTGTTACCAAACACCATCTTCACAGTCACACAGAACAGATATTAGTCTCTCTGTGTCTCTCTTTATTTGTTTTAAATGCTGGATAATTTAACCAAGCTAAATGTGATCAAACAAGCCTCCACCATTTCACATAATCAGTATTTAGAGTTTAATAGCTTAAACTTTGTTGTATATTTTCTTAAATATTGCCACTTACACTTTCATGGCATTTTAACGTCCCCTAAAGACCACTTACTATGTTTTGCTGATGGTTCTTGCGCAGTTGTAATTTCGTTTTATATAACGGTTTTCCACTGAGGGGGTTGTCTGTGTTATCTGAGAATGTGTGCCGTTGTGTCCGCGTGTTTCGGGATTTTGTTGTTTCTGTTAGACGTTTTTCTTAAGTGGAACACAAAGGAAGAGATTCTGAAGAGCGCAGCTGTTTTTCATGCAGTTACAATTAACAACCAACAACCAATTCAAGCTTTAAAATGGACATAAAAGCTGTGTTAAAATGTCAGAAAGTTGATATAACTGACACATGCACTATATCCTGAATCATTTAGACTAGTTTCTGTGAAACATCCAGCTCAAGAGACGACTGGTTTTCAGACATTTCTCTCAGAAACAGAACTAGAGGGAGTTTCAGTCTGTTTCTTACAAACAGCTATCGTATGGCTTCACAACATCAGAAATATTGCTATTGAATGGACTACTTTTATAATGCTTCTGCATCTTTTTATACTTAAAAACCTTCATGAGAAAGAGCCACCATTACAATGACTTAAAACTTCTCCTTCAGTTCTTCATAGAAGAAAGAAAGACATGTTTGATTTGGAAGGTTATGAAGGCGAGTAAATACTGACAGAGTGTATATTACTGTGTGAACTCCATTTAAATGACAACACTGCAGAAATCCTAAAGATGGCGCTCTGGAGTCTGAGTGGACTCACAACAGCCAATGATAAAACACATCCTTTTAAGTCTGGATGCAGAAAAGCTTTTTTATGAGAAGAGCATTTTTATTCGTGGCATGTCCTACATGAGGCTCCATTTTTTCTCCATTCTGCAGCTGAACACTCACTATTCTTCTGGTTCTTTCCTGTTCCTGCACTGAGCTGTTTTTTGTGCATCACTCAGATCTGAGACGGAGAGGTCCGCTTGAATGTCAAGTTATTGGCTCCTGTTTTACACTGTATAATAGATTTCTCTTCTGTATGACTGAAAGCTGACCTGCCTGTCATTCAGCTCGGAGAACAGGAATTCCTCTTTTTGGTGGTTGTTTTACTAATCCAGTAACAAATCAGACACATTATTTAATTAAACAATGGTTACAGGATAATGTTTAGGCTTAAAAAGAATTGTAACTTTTAAAAAAAACTTTTGGACATTCCATATTAAAGATGTGGCGCTCATGACACCCATAAACTATGTGAATAAACTAACAGTAAAACACTGTGTGTAAAATAAGTATTCATGCATTCTACTGGCAAACAACATAAAGACAAAGAAACATTTCCATCTATCAATTGCATGCAAAATATTTTTATTTCAATTATTGTGTCATGATTAGATGCCCAGAGACACAAAACCAAACTTTTATTTCAAGATGTACCAAAAGCTCCAAATACATTCATTCAGAGCAGCTGAAAATATACAAAACGTTAATTTGAAGAATGTGAAACGTTTGCTCCTCACTAGATTCAGCAGCAGATACCCGCAGCTCCATAGCACAATAGATCAAAACACATTTATGCTTCAGCTGTCATCTCTGGTACTGACAAGCGACTGAGCTCTGCCTCAAACTGCTCGACAAATGAGACATACAGCTCTAAAAGCGCCATGCTAGAGCTGGTTTCCACAGTTATTATCTGCTTCATGGTTGATTATGATCAAATACAGCCTTCATTTACAGAATCTGACTCAACTGAACACAGAGGTCAAAAAGACTCACAAACAATCTCTGCTGATGCCTCACAGACTTCACGGCACGTCTTGAGGATACACACCACTAAAAAAAGAGTGATTTCCCGGAGGTGTACTGCCGCCCCGGAGTCTGCTCCACAGCCAGAGTTCATCTCAGCCAGACACAAGATGGATGGTGTGACACACACTGACTGAGACGAGCACAACGGCCCTTGAAAAAGTGTTTTTCTTTTGTCTTCTTTCCTGATTCATTTCTAAACTTACACTATTCAATAATGTGGACGAAAAACAGACATACCAGCCAACTTCCTGTCAAACTGAAACTACAGAATCTGTTATGGTTGTGTGGAATACCCTTTTCTGATTGGTTGAACACACCAACCTGCGATCTGATAATCCTCGCACATTTGGAAATTAATAATATTAGACTACTCCTCCAGGCTACTTTACCAGTGGCATTTAAATGTTCAACATAAATTAACTAAAGAAATATTTAATTTAAAATCAATATTATGTGACCAATGACTGACCTCTGTGGTAAGCAAAGGTTTAATAAATGGGATAATGTACAGTCCTCTGGTCATTAACACAAAATAAATTCAGGGTCATGATCACTCTGTCTGGATTTATATTATGATAAAGATTTTTATGTAATGACTGCTGCTTAGAATTTTACTATCGGACCCTAAATTACTGAATATTTAATTACATTTGATGGGATTGAATATGCTAATTACAAAAAAAACACAAGAATCATTGGCTTTAATTATTTTAATCTTTTTAAAGTCTTGATGTTTTAATTTTTAAGGCATAATTTCTGTAACAAAAGTAAAACTGAAAACATCTCCTAGAAATTGCTGAATCACTCCTGCTTCTTTTTATCATTCTAGGTGAAGCTGGTAAGATAAAATTCAAAAGTAATCAGCTGAATAATTCATTTCCCCTCTAGTAATGAATCTAAAATGCACTTATTCTATCTACCAGCAGAATGTGTCTATGTGAAGGTTCTAGAAACAGAGTTAAACCGTTCTTTTGTGCTCTGTTACAGGTTTCTTCAACAGAGATGACCTCTGCCACAGGGTCCTCTCTGAAGTTGTTTAATGAAGGGTGTGTAAAGACCGGTTTAGTCTGCCTATCAGTCAAATGTTTAAAGCAGTCCATCAGAAACTCCAGTGCTGTCTGCAGATTTTCAAACGATTCAGCTCACAGCCATTGGTTGCCATCTGTCATTTTTCACCTCTCACCGCTTTTCACAATGCGCTACAATCAATCCCACAATCCTGTGCGTGCCTGTCAGATGACCACAGAGAACTGGAAATGCTTGCTCAGCTTCACTCACTCTATGTAACCGTATGGTAACGCTAAAACTCTGAGTGTACACGATGGAAAACAGACAGCTTAGCAGAACACCCTGTACTCATGTATCAGTGTAAACAAACAGAAACACATTTTTAAGTAGGGTTACAGATGGCCACTAAAGCATCTGCCATACTGTCTGGGTTTCTGTTTTTAATGTCTGGTCCAGCTGGCAGAGGGCATCGAGGTCACAAGCTCACACACCCCACTGTGCAGATGGGTGCACCCTGTCCTGGGAGTTTGGTTAACATGGCCAGCAAGACCATGAAGCTAAATTAATTCATCACTTTATACCCCTGACAGTGGGCAGGTGAACAACAGGGCACCTAAACACTGTGAGACAGAGGAAGGCCAGAACCTTGAGACTGATACACACTCATCCCGAATACAAAATAAGTCCAATATTCATTACAAGCAGTAACAAGCCCTGCTCTGTCTCATTTATCAAACCTCAGCCTCCGTGGGTGAACTCGAGATGGCCAACATCATGGGTGAGTTGTAGCAGAGGAGAAACAGGGATAAGCCTGAAGTCAGTCACTGTCAGGTTTTGTACGCCCACCGCAGTCAGTCGTTCTTTACATCTGTCATGCTCACGAGCAATTGGATTAACTGTAATTTACAAGCTGAAGTAAATCCTGCTACATGAAGGATGAAGTCTGAGGTGTGAACCGAGATGTTGTGAGAGCGGCGTGAAACCTAAGATGCTTCATAACTCTGTGTTTATGTCTACCATAAAGTTTACACACTCATTTTATATACAGTACTACAACATATTATTTATGACAAGTCAAATAAAGGTACTGAAGTGTGATAGTATAAATGAGGGAGAGATACTCAACGGGTACTCTTTAAAATCCCAAATGTTTCTCTTAGACAGCAGTGAGTTTAAATAAACGTCACAATTTATATAAAATATTACCAATTATAATTAATGAAGTCGAATAATGAGGCACTTTAATGAAGTGTGATGGTATGGCTGAGGATGATTTTTGTCATGTATACCAACAGAGTATCTGAGAAAGATAAATTACTAATCAGATCTCTTAAGAATCTCAGTTGTTTCTCCTAGACAGCTGTGTTTAAACGCACAGTGTGATGTAGTTTTTTACTCTTTAAAGAAGAAATCTCACTGGTAATGTTTCCTCCAGAGCAGAGACATCATCAGAGCTATGCTTTCCACATTCTTTTCATAGCTCTGTACTCATTCATTTCACTCTCACCGTACCGTAAGAAGAAACATATGAGACAAAAGTCACTGCTTAAATAAAACATAACCAAAGTCTCCATTACGTCTAGCAGGCTACAGAAGAGCAGGATTTAACATCCTCAGGTTTTCATCCAGGGAGAAATCCCACACAGATCCATCCTGTAGAATGAGAGACTCGTGTGCTGCACTGAGAGGATGGACTGTAGATTAGACCAATGTGGAAATTTTTCTTTGGCTTCTCCAAAAAAAACCCCACAACAGTTATACACCGATAATACAGCACATTAAAAAACAACCATCAATAAAATGAATCATGCTCACAGATGATGTTTATCCATACTCAGAATTCAATATTATTACTGCCACCAGTGTAAGAGAGTGTTTGTAAATATTTTTATAAAGTTTGGGTATCTTACACCTTCTTCCATTACAAATTCAGTTCAGCAAACTTCATTCCCATTTTTGCTATACCATCAAGTCGTAAATATACATATGCAACTTAACACGGAGACAAACAAACAAACAAACAAACAAACAAACAAACAAACAAACAAACAAACAAACAGAAGCATTGGATCTGCAGCGCAGCCATGCCCTATGATTTAATAATCATATCATGCAATGAACTCAATTCAAACTGAGCTGATACTCACAATGTGCAGCTGCAGGTAATCTCCGAGGCCCTGGCTGCTCTCCACCTGCAGCAGGACAGCTTCACTCTGCTGAGTGCTGAAGCCCACGGCCAGCCGGTCTGCCCTGGTGCTCGGCCTGTCATTGGGGGCCCAGGTGTATGTGATGAGCGCTCCACCTCTACCAAAAATATAGGTGGTTCCAGCTGCCAAATAAAGAAAACAGCACAATCAAAACATGAAGGACTGAAAGAATGAAAAGTGATAAAGAGCAGCAACAGGCGGTGAAACAGCAAGTGTGTGAGGAAAGACGCTCAACATTCTCATATTACATGTTTGGTCTCATTCCCCTGCAGATGCTCATGACTTCATCTTGGCCTCTTGTTGCTCTTCTTCACAGCAGCTGTATAGAAATCGTGCTGCATCAGGGTGGTAAACCAGCGCAGGGCGGGAATGATGCCCGACATCTTTTAAACTGCCAAGTTAACAGCATGGATACAGCCCCAGAGAGTTAACCTCGGCAACTGTGCTGACCAGTCTGCCAGGGTTTTTGCGTTTACTGTACTTTTGGTTTTACTGTACTAGTTTTTGTAATTTTGTTTAAAAGCTCTGCTGTGGTATAGTCATCATGCTAGATGTTTTCACTGCAGTTAGGGTAGATGTTTCAAACAAGCAGGAGTCAGGGTCAGTGTTTTTGAGTAATTGTAAACAGGTGGCATGAGGAGGAGGAGGAGGGGCATTTTTATTTTAGATCTGACTCGACAGAAAGCTGGGCAGTGCAGGATAAGTCATCAGTAGTTTTGATCCAATAAAACTATTGGACTACACGTTTTGCATATATCTGCTAAAACCTGTAATTTTGTCAGCTTTTAAAAGTACACCAGACTAAAGGCACCTTCAAATTTAATAGACATGGACTTAAAGCCACAAAACTCTTATTCTGATTTCCTGGGGCCTTGATTTTTGTTTTCCCTGATAAAATTTGAAACAATGATTTTGCCTGCTGTTTATTGTGCCTTCTCGATAAACAGCAGTTCCTTTCTTATAGTAATATTAAAACTTGAACCACATGGGATACCGAACACATAACAATAACAAAAAATAAATTAAAAACCTTTTCGACTACAACACCTTCCTAACTGAACTCTTCAGTGAAACGATTCATTCTCACAGTTTTCAGTGAGAGTTCATGTCTTCAGAGCTCCACAGAGATGCGGTGATTAGATTAGCTGTATGTTTGGAGGCTACAGGGATGTGTGTTAAGAGCAGTGCAGTTATTTGCTGTTCTCTCAGATGCCCACAGAGCAGGATATTGAAATCATGTCCAATGGATCATGTGTGCACAGGCTCAGGCCTTCTGGACCTGAGATTTCTCAGTTGCTCACAACTGTACACAGAACATGAAAGAGAAGACAGGAGGATCAGCTGCTGATAAACACAACACAGCGACCAGATCTTCTGACAACAATTATCTCAAATTATTCTGCAGTAATGCCTTACAGAACACGAGTACAGCGTGACACAAAAATGAGAGAACATTTCTTCTTTGTGGTATTAAAAGAAGGTTAATATATACTTCAATAAATGGTTTTATTCCACCAGAAGAGGGTTTGATCATAAAAGGCTGAAATATGCTTCTGAAGGTCTCGGCTGTGCGTGATGGTACAATAAATTACAGCATGTAAGAAGGAAAGACTCTCTTTATCCCTCTATATATGCCAGAGATTCTGCTGGGGATTTGAAGGGAATTGTTATCTCAGGGAGGTTGGGAAGTTGGTTTCAGGTTTGTTAGTAATACAGCTCAGGTTTAACATGATTAAAGTCATTAAAGACTTCCTAACAGAAGGTAATTAAGATAAAAACAAAATAATAAAGAACAAAAGAAACTTCTCCTGCTGGATGTCACTGCAAGCCAGAGAGAAACAAGCAGTGACTTCTGGGACAAACAAACTGTTACTGTGAGATCTTTCCCAACTATGTTTTATATTTTTAGGCGTTTAGGCGAATTTTTATTGTGCAAAATTTTACTGTGTCAGTAAAAGTTTTTTGGCTAAGGACAAAAGTTATTTTAAATACAGTACATTTACTTGACTGAACATGTTTCAAATACATCAGAAATGAATCTTTGTGAATAATTTGTAACAGCACAGCATTATTATCCCTGACTTAACTAAAGCTTACATTCAGGCCATTCATCTTCTAGCTGTGTAATTATGTGAAGTGTAACATTAAGCGTGTGTGGTGTAGCACTCCAGAACGGTTTAAATACAGTATGAATGTTGTATGAACACACACTCGTCTTCAGCGAGAGAGACTCGAGTTTCACAGCACTGAGTAAATGTGAACACTCCTCATCTAAAGCTCACGGGCAGATGCCGTTACTGCTGAACCGAAATAATGCTCCAGTAATTAAAATCTCTAATCACAGCAGATGCAACTGAATGTTGCCATTAACATCTATGAGGTAGCAATTCTATACAGTCTTATAAAAACAGAAACAGACACAATCTGCTTACCTCCTTACAGGCACTTATATGTCTGTAAGATCTGGCAACACAGCATACGCTTGTCTCTCTCACACAACCATGGCACTGGTGCGGGGATGCAGAAGTCTTAACCTCCTGCATTACACAGGATAAACTGGCAAGAAACTACAAATACTCCACAGCTGCAGAGAAATTATTATAAGACGCAAGAACTAAAGAGAGTCCAAAAAGTCCTGTTAGCATTATTGTTGGGTCTCTTAATATTTACAGTATTAAAGAAGCATGAAATAGCTGCGTATGTACAATTTAATTGAAACCACAGGACGTGAAATACATTTTATTGTCTGTTTTTCCAAAGCTGTAATAGTAAGTAAGTTTTATTGTGTGGCTCTGTAACAATACTCTGGCCCTTCAGCCATAACCAGAAATAAGCTGCTTGCAAAGCTGCACTGTATTTGAAAATAGATAAATCTGTACCAGCCTTTGCTTTGGGCATTTTTATGGCTAATCACAAAGGAAGCTAACAGAGTAACAAAACGTCTTTTCCACCAGAACATCACTGTATTATTAGAAAACTTTTCAAGATTAACACATTAACTTGGTTAGTCAAATCTAACCGCTGTTTTTGCTGACAGTGCAGATGGTGTTCAAATGAAGAGCCTGCGGTCAGGTTAACTGAATAGTGCTGAAATATCTGTAATTTTGTGTAAGTGTGGAAACCTGAAGGGTATATGTTAAGATTTATGGATTATCTGATACATAAATCTAAATAAATGTCAATTTTAATACAGGTGTTCAAGTTCTGCTTTGTTCACAAACTGTGTATTCGCTTTGGGGGTGACATCCGACTAGCAGTGTTTATTCATTAGTTTTACACAGCAACAGAAGTGAGGCGACACTTTATACTCCACTTTATACACTATACTATACACTATATACTATACCTTCAGCAATATCTTACAAAATTAGTTCAGGATGAGAGCCGTTCCAAGACTGCTGCTATTGGACCAGAAAAGCTCTGTGATGCTTCACTGTTATGTAACACATCACCTACACTAACACTCTAACAAAGTTATTAACTTCCTCAGCAGACATGCAGCAGATGCAGGAAATCACACGCTGCGACTGAATCACAACCGCGCTGATATTCAGCCATAACAGAACTTATGTTGGTGTGCTATTTCTTTACATTCATGGATCTCTAAAAACTTCTCTGACTCAGTGATATTTTGCAGATTTGTGTCTGACATCTGTGCGTTTAGCTGCAAGTTCAAACGAGGATATCTGTCTCACGCTATTAACAAAATAAATGTTTTGCTTTGACAACGAGGATAAACTCATTAAAATGCTGAAACAGGGGTCAGATTTACATTTTATAACTTGCCTCTACAAAGAATGACTAAACGCTACTGTAAACAGTGGAAGTTGTGTGATTTACTGCAGTGCTGCAGAGCTGTAAGCTTCTATCTATAACTTATTAAGCTTCAGTCTCAAGGGTTTCCTTGCAGACAGCTTTGATAAACAAATCAGCACATTTGTGCAGAAACTGTGTGTGTTTCTCCAACCTCACCACACACAACACGTCACCAATCTGACAAGAACATCCATTCAGCTTCTCATACTGCTGGATGCAGATCTGAGAGAACGTGCAGTTTGTCACTGAATGACCAAGAAAAAACAGCTGAATACAATTTACTGTATGTTCACATAACAAACACCTTTTCTAAGCATACAACGGTGTTTAGATGAAGGTGCAAATTAGATTTCTATTTCTAAAATCCACAGATGGCAAGCTGACAGAAAGGTTTGATTGAAACAGTAAATTGATGTTTTCTCGCTGTGATCTTTGTAGAGGTGTGGAGGACAGGCACAGAAACATGTTTTAGAAGGCCGTTATTTTAACCATTTTAACAAGCTTTGAAAACCCCCAAAATCAAAGCCCTTAGTAATGCTTTTTAGCTTAAATGTGTCGTGATTTATAAATCACCCAATAAAACACCTTAAAAACACAAACTATGACCCAACAGATGCATTTTACAGCATAAATGCATACTGTTATTTAAAAAACAAGAAATATACACAAACATCACACAGTGTCTGGCTGGAAACGTGTGTGGCAGCCACATCAAATGCCTGTAATATAATAAATTACATTAGCACCCTTCATTCACACTGTTATAAAATCTGTTTCACTTACGGCCTGTTTGCATATTGTTGAATTCCATTAAAAAGAGCTGCAAGTAAAAAGTGCTGATAAATATAAACAAGCGAAATCTATTAGACATGAATGCTACATCATAAACTCCCGCTTGACACAAAGTAATGCTAATTGTCTAGTGAGATATTTAAAAGGAGAATATAGGATGCACAACTTTCAGTTAACGCTTGTGTGGATTAATGGGGTGAAAGATGAGACTGTGGTTAAATTAGAGCACAGTTGAAGAGTTGTACAGATGTCATATATCTCTACAAAACTGTAGCATCATCTAACAGCACTCACACCCATTAAAGACCCAGAGAGGAGGAGAGAGTGGAGAGAGGAAAGAGACAGAGATGGAATCAGTGACAGACAGAAGAGCAAAATGAGTCAAAACTGTAAGATTAAACCCAGTAAATAAGCAAAAGTTAAACTATAAACTATAAAAGTATAAACTTAAAATAACAAATGAAATAACTTGCTTCTATCTACATAGATCACATCTACACTGTACTTGCTTAATTGCTCTTTAAATTCCATTAATGTATACTGAATATTAAATTCATCTTTTAAAATGTAGATGTGTATCTAAAGTCATTGACCTGTTTCTCTAATATACTAAAATATTCTAATGTAAATGTTCACATTTATTTTATTTGTGTGTGATTTATGTTAGAGGCTGCAGGTTTAATGTAAATGTAAATAAATCATTGTTAATGTGTTGAATTATAAGAATTTACTACAGCTACTGCAGAGTAATGATGCATGAAAATGTTATTCAGAAATAACAACATCCATCTTTATGAATATGTAAAGAATAATAAAACTGACTTACCTTTAATTTGAAACAGCAGCAGAAAACAAACCAGGCCAGCACATGAAAGAAAGAGAAAAACATAGTTAACTCAAGGTTGATTAATCAAACAGTGTCAATATTGAATATATGATTGATGCCTGCGCTAATAAATATACAAATAAAGTATTTAAATATGCACTGGCTGTTAAATAAAACAGTCTTGAATTGATTTGCTTTATAACATTAAAATGAATTACTGTGACATCATAAACATATTCACGTTTACTCCTCCTTCATCAGATCTGTCTCCTCTTACAAATATAACTGAACATGATGACAGCTGGGACAGAACGTAAAGTACAGGAGACACACTGGTGTGTGTTTACATCAACAGGAATATTCCAGCAGCAATCAGAATATGGTCACATTTCATTATGTATGTCATGTAAACACATGAACTCAATGACACATGCCTGAATTAATGAGAACTCTGTGTAAAGATCTTCTGAACATTCAACGCAACAGAATTCATATGCAGAGAGACAAAAACACTGTAGTCTGTAGTAATAATACTTTGCACTAAGTGTATTTGTGTATGTGTGCTGTTTTAATATAGTTTTTGGTAACATGTTTTACACTAACATTCTGAAGTGTATGTGAAGTAATGTGAACATGCAAGTACATGAAGTACACAGTTCACTTCCTGTTGTAAGTGATGTAAAGACTCGCGGTTCAGTAAATAACACAAACATTTATTTTGACTGAATCAGTCAGTGAGTCATTACACTGATTTACCAATAATTCATACATTCAAGTTGAAATTCAGAAATTATTAGACTGATTCATCAAGAAAACTGGCTGATGCCAGCTGCTGTGTGCTATCTGCCAGTACACCACAACAGAAATATGTGCTGACTATTTATTGTCTTTGTATTACATCAGAGTGCCCCATATTTCTCATCCAATATTCAAACTGTAAACTTCTCAACAGTTACATCATTTCCTTTAGAAAGTGTAGCAGGAAACATTGTTATATTAGTATTTCAGTCTCATCATCAGAAGAAAGCACATTAACAAAACAAACGTCATCTCAATCTTTTGGTTCAGTCTGTTTTTTTTAAATGTAAGATTTAGAATATAAATACAAAATGGTTCTGAGTTAGTTCCTGATTCACAAGCAACACAACCACACATCTGCCTCAATCTGCACTTCAGCAGACACCTCTCAGACTCTAGAAGGTGTTAGATGTTTCAGCTATTGTTGCGGTTTCATACCTTGCTGCTTCTTAAATGGGTCAAGCAAAACAGAAAAGGGGGAGGAGCAATCCACCATCTTCTTCAACTCTCTCTTTGCATTTCTCATTGTCTCTCTCTCTTCTGACACACAAAGCTAATTAGGTGTCCCATCTCAACCGTTCCTGTTCCTCACTGAGTGCAGACATGAATAATTTAATACTCTTTTTACTGGGATCTCCAGCCCTGATCGATGGCAGGGGCAGAGACACGGCCAATGAGCTTCAAAATCCCCTCCTGCTCTCTGTAAGCCATCACACACACACACTTGCACTGAATGGCTTAAAATCTGATGCTGTCTCCCACATCAAAACCAGCCTGTAACACTGGGTTTCTGAACCAAAGCTGTGAGGTTGCTCAGGGAGTCATTTTCAGGCAGCCTCTGCTGTTGTACAGCAAACAGAGCTGTCAGCACAATGTTTCTCTTCACAGTCTCACAGGACTCACTGCTGTTTCACATCAGCACCTTTATCTCACTCTCATTCCAAAAGCCAGCTGAGGTCCACTCAGTTCTGCCTTAAAATATGACATCTCAATATTTGTTTAGCTTTTTGACAATATTCAATATGTACCTCAATATTACAGACATGATTTTGCTATGAATCACCTGTGTCCCAATGCTTATGTTTCTTAAAAAAAGCACACAGATGCATTTCAATAGCCACATCACACAGATGTCAGAAACCCATCCTAATGCTTTCATATTAAACCTGTCATGTCCAGATCCTGTGACCTCACCCCGGCCCTTCCTCACCCGGCTTTCAAATGACTTAAAATTAGTATGCTGCATTTTCCACCTGTGCTATTTTCTCCTCCTGTATGTTTTTGTCAGGTCATACTGTGTCCTCTGGGAACAATTATTTCAGCTTTAAAAGCCTCGTCCCCTGGGCTGCTTTTTCCAAGCCTTGCTGGTCACAGGATACGCTAGACTGTTGAAACATCCAGTGACATGCAATAAATTTGCTGCTGAGGGTTTAGCACAGTTTAGAAAGACCATGGATAGTCTTTCCCCACTCAGTACTCTCATGTCACCATGAGCGCTGACCTGCACTCCAAAACATCAATTAGAAATGACAAGTTGTAAAATTTACATTGTTTTATTTTAAAGATTGTCCACACTGAAAAATGAGAAGTTGCAAAACCTTTGACCTAAAGTACCTAAAACAACTGAAATATTTATATTCATGCAAAAATAATCTGATGGAAAAATACAATGCACGGAAAACAAACATAACTGACCTCAATTTTTAAACCTGAATTTGTTGGTTCATTAAACAAAAGAATTGTTGAATTGCCTCAGAAATAAAATGACTGTCACTAAAAGATTTAAGATTTCTTCATCTCTTTTCTAAATGAAACCCATAAACAACACTAAGCACACAAAAAGATGTACAGAAAAACTAACACATGCTCAAAGATGAAATACTGTACAAATCTAAAAGCCTGCAGTTACAGCAATGTGTCATTTTTCTTTTATATATTTCACATACAGTCACACTGTACAGCACCATTTAATTCAGGGAGTCACAGGCTGAAATTCATCAGCTCTGACATGCTCATAAAACAAAACAACGATTATTTTTGATTGGCCTGTATGATTCGGCTCCCTTATTTAACGAACAAGCACAACTGAGCATGCTAAATCAATTAGCAAACCTGTGAAGGATTCGTAAAGCTTGTGGAGACTTCAAGAGAAATCAATTGGTGTTTGAGTTGATGCAAAGGACATGAGTCCTGAATAAATCCCACAGCTGAGAACCAGGTTGAAGGAGAAGATCAAGGAGCTTTAGAAGAAACCTGAAGGAAAACACTGTCTTCACAGATCTGCTCTCCAGCAGACTCAGGCTGGATGTCTGATAACTCATTCTAGTCAAATGAGATGCTGCAGTTTCATGAGGTTTAGAGATTCAGCATGAATTGTGTGGCATACAGAACGTTTATTGTGACATATGCATGAGACGAGTTCCCGGATCAAGACAGAAGGTTTTTATCAGCCACTAAAGTCATAGAAAGCACTTAGCATTTTATTGGCTACCAGCGCTGGTACAGTGGGTAATTTTCTGAAATGGCCATGTTGAAAATGTAGTAAGAAATAATATAAAGTCACACAATAATTACTGCAAAATAAACCCAGACAGAGAGATGTGGACTTTTTCAAGGTTGTGTATAATCTTGAAGGATTTTAGGTAATGATTGTTCCTGATGACTACTTTCTCAAAAAATGAGGACACGGACATGAAATATTGATTTGAATAAAAAAGTTGTTTTATTATGTGAGCACAGAGTGACTCTGCATTAGCAGAACCCCACTCTGTCCCACTCTGGTCTGGTAAGTGCTGCAGTCGTAATCGTGTTTATATTTATAAGTGTAAACCGGATTCAGATTCGAATGAAAGGCTAATGGATGTTTGGAATGTGAGTGTGGATGTGATATTCATAGCTGCAGCACATCACAGCTGCATCTGCAATTACCAGACAGTATTCCTCTAGTTAATCTGCACAGTAACGCCTCTGTGTGCTCGTCTGTGATTGGTTCAGATGTTAGAATAGCTTGACATCTCACAGCACTTCAAAATCGAATAGGATCTCACAGCACGCATGCAAAACACGACACACATTTGCTTTGTAATATGTATTTACTGAAGACATGTAGTGATAAAGACTACCGCACTCACGTGACATTTGACAGCGTGCGTGTGCTGCGTGAAAAATCATGTATGAATCTGAATGATCGTGTGAGGGTTCGCATCACCATGACAGATCTCATCTTTAACCATTGCTGTTTGTCATCACTTACTGTTACATTTTGAATCAAAGGCTTGTCCTTTTGAATTCTATGCTTGATCCATCTTATCACAAACAGGCAGTCGTTTTCAGAAAACATTTCATCTTTGTCACAGAGACAACAACAACACTGAACGTGTTGGCTGTAACTTCTGGCTAATACTAGACATTGTGATTTCATGCAGAGAGTCTATAGTGTCGTCTGTGGCCATGCTTACTGGATTATACATCACAACAGGCAAATGAGAGAAATGAATTATGATGTGGTTGATATGACAACGCAGCGATACGAGTCCAGAGCAGAGGGGAAGAACTATTGTTTAAGCAATAAGACAATAACTTCCAATAATGGCAGAATACAAAAAAAAAAAGATAAAGAAAGATGGTCTGTGGCTGAGCAGGTTTCCATTTGCAAATGAATCAGTATTTTTAAACAAATCTTAAAGTAGTTCATATTTTTCATTCACTGAAGTCTCTTCACTCTGAAGTGACCCTCATCTGCTTTGGTACTTTTTCCTGCTTCAAAATCTGACTGTAGCTGAGCAAATAACATTGGTTTGACCTATGGAATAAATATACCCTTCAACCAATCAGAATGAATCAGTGGTTCGGGTCTAATTGAGAATCACTACTCTGAGTTGTAGTCGTGATCTGAACTGTTTGATTAGAACAGGATTGTTCTGCACCCTGTGATGCTCTTGAGGTGAGGAGCCCCGTGACAGAAAAACTTTGATAAATGTCATAGAGATTTATACTGTCAATAATCTTTCCTCTCTCTCTCTCTTTTCATTCTCTGTCTGTCTTTAACAAACATAAACCACCTGACAAATGACCAACAGGAAAAAGGACAACCTTTCTCAAAACCTCAGCAGTATGCTATTGAACTTTGTGTTTCTCAGGTCTAGTAAAGGACATAATTATTTTACCTCTCCCATCCAAACACATTTTCTATACATATAAGACAAAGTGTCAGGTTTCTTATACAACAAACGCAGTGTTTTGAGCTGTCACTCACTCTGCTGCAGTATCTGATGAGTTCTGTGTTCTGTGAAATACAGCATTCAAGCTATAAAGAGAGAAATTCGAAAACTGGGTGACAAAAATATATTCAGACATTTTTCCTGCACACACACACACACACACACACACACACACACACACACACACACACACACACACGTGAAACACAAATTCTGCACTAACAGATGTGGCCCTTTAGCAATGATAATAAGAAAGTCTTCACTGCAGTAGATCTTTGTTCTGCTGCAGTGAGGGTGAAATTTACAGAGAATGTGCCCTCCAATAATGCCATGCACTTGCACATGTCATCTGTGTTGTGTTCACTAAAGAATTATGCAAATCAGGTAGCAGCACTAACACACGCATAAAATCTGTGATGAACACAGTTTGCATGCTGCGATTCTCCATCTCGAAGGCCAGGTCTGGAGTTTGCATCTCTACTGCGACTGTACAGCATCACAAGAAAGAAACTTGCACACATTTTCACTTTTTATTATTCCATTTTTCCACTTGTATCATATAACAGTATCACTACAACATCACAACAGCGTCACATCTCAGAAAGCTGAATCGACTCTTTAAAGCGCAGAAGGTTCACTTAATTACACCACACATTTGACACGTCTGGTTATAGCCATGATATGATCATCAGTTGTAGAATTGGTGCTGCCATGATCAACTGAATATGTTTACAAACATCTTTTAAAAATATTATATCTACCAGTCACTTTCTGCGTGTGTTAATAATGTTAATTGGGCCAAATTAACAACCAATAGCTGAATGAATAAGTCACAATCAACAAGAAACCTAGTTTACACAGAAAGAAGCTGCGTTTGCGCTGAAAAGAATGAAAATGACTTAATTTAAATATGACGCAGTGTATTAAAACAAGTGCTTGATTAAACTCAATTGTTTGTGTTTGGTACATAAAATGCAGGTTTTGTTTATGAATTATCATTCATGTTTAATAAATCCAGCACTTTACTGGTTTAATGTATCTTCAGTGTTTTACTGAAAATGCAGAATCTGCTCAAAGTCGAGGCTGAAGACAGAAGGCGGTGCCATCCGTTCTCCAATAGAATTCATGCTTTAAAGAAATGCAAATGAGGTGGCGGGTGAGCTAGAGTGGGTGGTGTCACCGCTCTTCTGTCTCTGAATACAGATCAATACAGCCCAACGCTGCCAGACAGCTGAACATGATCAATACACACCACATATGTGAGTATACAACACATCACTGCACGTGTTGCTCGCAGAAGAACGCAGCAACACATCAGCAGCCTTCAATGGCTTCAAATAATCATCATGGGAGCGTGTGGAGCATTTTCTCTACCTAGTTAAACAAAGATGTCTCCTCTCAAGGTAAAGTGAAGCAAAGAAGTGGCTCTGAATAACAAGAGACTGAGAAAGTAAAGCAGAGAAAGAAAAGCACAAGCTGGGCTAACTGCTCTACGCTAGCTGCTAGCTCAGCCTCGCCCCACTCCCTTGATAAATAAGAGAAACACAAAAGGAACGTTCCACAACAAACTCACTTCTGCAGTCTGCAGTGGGATGTTCACGCATTATGGAGCCCTCAGCGTTTTATGTTGCTGACTGGATGTTAGTTTGACAGGCTTCTGGAACGTCTGACTGAGCTTCACTTCAGGGTTCGAGGAGATACGACATACTGTCTGCATAATACAGATTGTTTACAAGCGTTTGGGTTGCAGAGGGAATCTGCAGAACAGCCCCAGATCCAGCTATACTGACTGAAATTACGGCCTCAAAAACATTCATTTGCATTCAGTTGACGTAAACTTTTCCGTTTTACACGTGCTGTGTGAGGGCTCGTATTATACAAAGTGTAGCACATTTTAAAACACCAGCTTTGTCATAATCATCACTAGATATGAGAAAACCAGAGTGATACTTGGCTTATTTTTTTTTTATTTGACAATATTACTACAGGGAGTGTAAGTAAAAGCTTTTTAAAGAGCTCAGTAAATGCAGCCCGGCTGTGCAGACCACTCTCATTTTAAATGGTCATGCTGCTTAAGACAGGTTACGGCTGCTATTAACTAATCAAAGGTAAATATCCATGACTGCATGTGTGTGCATGTAAAATGAATAAGTGCTCTGTGTGTGTGTGTGTGTGTGTGTGTTCACATCAATGTGGT
This sequence comes from Chromobotia macracanthus, assembly GCA_036877525.1. Taxonomy (NCBI): domain Eukaryota; kingdom Metazoa; phylum Chordata; class Actinopteri; order Cypriniformes; family Botiidae; genus Chromobotia; species Chromobotia macracanthus. The sequence continues at coordinate 7,359,230 of JAZGTH010000064.1, forward strand.
CGACATCAGTCATTATTTAATAAGAAGCACAAATTCATGAGCACAGAACTCATTAATTCATTGATTATGCACATAATTAAGAAGCAGTCATGCAGAAGTGTGATATAACTTTACTGGAGGAATCAGAGCAAAGATTCATCCACACACACACATGAAAATGAAGGACTATGAAAACATACCTAAACCAGTTCAATCCTTTCTGCTCTCTGCCCTCCGGTTCTTCTACATTCAGTTAACTCTGATAAATGCTCTGAGCTTTTAATTAAAGCAGGAAATGAGAAACCATTTATTTAAAAAGAATGGTTTAGTTACACAGCTAAATTAACGTTACAATTACGTTAAAGCTAAAGTGTGCAACTTTTTAATGTTCGAAATATTTTCTCTAAGTAAGCCATCTGTAAAGACACGAGTTGTGCGAGCGAGTGTTTGATGCCGTTTGATGCCACTAACTGCACAGAAATAACACCCTTCAGCTTTGTGATTTGTACAGTGAAACTTTCCAACACTTCCTAAGAGGCCAGTCTGGATTATCCATACTGTACACGAGTGCTAATATAACACAACAGTTTACAAAGAGATGACAAATAATTACTACCTGCATAAAGAGCAGGAGTTTATAGCTAGCAGCTCTTTAATCACTCGCCTGAAAGAAAAAACACTGCAGAGATGTTAATTACTGAACATCTCAGCTAAAGCTAATTGACTCAAAGGTCAGTGGAGGAAAAAAAAAAAATCAGTCAAGCGTTGAGTAAATTCCTTCACGACTGTGTGTTTTCTACTTGTTCTATTTAGAGGAGCTCCAGTCATAAGAGATGAATGAAGATGACTGTTCTGTACAGAAGAGTGTTATGAGAAGGTCCACTATTGCAAAAGTAGCAGGTTAATGTGCTACACACAGACTGTCTGGCTCTTAATCACTCTGAGAGAAATACAGCATGTTGACTTCGGCTCACTGTACATTATCCTGCTTCTCCCAGGCCTAATGTCAAACTAACCCATTTATCTTCTGTGAAATACTGTAAAAATCAATTTCCTGATGGATTTTGCACATTTACAGGTACTGCAGTCGATCAGCGCTGGCTAAAGTAACTCAGTAACCACGTTGATGACCATAAGTGTGCATAAGAAATCAAAGGCTTTCTGCACTATCACAATATGAGCGGTAGCAAATATGTCCCGCTCATATACATCAGCTGTTATAATCCACAGACATAATGACCGCTCATCAGCCAATCATGTTTCACCATGTAATGATGCAATGAAATGACTGAAATCAAAAGCTTAAAATAGAAAAAGATTTTCAAAAGAAATTAAAAAGAAAACAAAATAAAACTCTGAACTCCAGTGCAAAAGATATCTGTTCTCCTGAACACTCTTAATTAACACCAGCTCCTGCCCTGTCAGACTTCACAGCAGCTGGAGAGAGAGACGGGTGGGGCAGAAGAACAGAGGGTTTTGAACACACATTGATTTGTGTGTTCTGGGCTGAAACAGCCCCTGCTGGTCTCTGGGTAGCCCTCTCGGGTGTAGCAAAGCTTCTCGGGTATGTGAGCACTGTGCTGTCAGCGTTTTTTGGAGCCAAATGAGAACTTGGTGATGCCAGCATGAGGTTTGTCATCCGAGAGCCTCCATGTTTACTGAGACCTTAGGAGATGTTTACTCAGTGTGTCAGGAAACTGCTTTCACAATGATCCATGCTAACAACTAATGGCAAACTGATGGAAAAAAAATCAATACTGTATATTAAATATGTCTGAAATGTAACGTAGAACATAACAAACTACACAAATTATACAAAAATATAGACAGGCCACCGGATGTATGTAGCTGTAATAATCCAGCTTTAACCCAAGCGAAACACAGACATTAAAACCCATTAAAACTCCTGAATGTAATTACCACTATTAATTTGAAACTGACTGTGAGTTCCAGCTGTTAATTAAACTAAAGTCTAGTTAAAATCAGCTCCAGCCAAACAAATAATACCAGCAGACAGAGACAGAAAACCTGACTGTTCATCGATTAACTGGAAATAAAGTGAGACATCTGTATGTCTTCAGATGCGCTCTTGAGCTCAGCTGAACTGCTGAATAACTCATCAGGTAAGTCATTCCACTAGCAACACAAGGTCAGGGGTTTGAATCCCAGAGTATGAACACTGATAAAATGTAAATCTGCAAGTGATGTCTGTCAAATGATGACTATAACTAGAGTTATAAGAAAACTTCAGGACAGAAAACAGGCCATTTGAAAGCCCACACCATCCATAACTGAACCATATGTGTGCTCTACAGATGAGATGTACGAGTGGATCAGCAATAATGAGAAGAAAGCTGAGAGTCAGAGGTTTGATTCTGTGTGAAGATCACTGTATGCTCTTCAACCACAGGCTGAAATCTTCAGCCATTAACAGCACTGATCTGCAGCTCTACACAGAGCAGTGGGGAGCAGCAGAACTGACAGTGAGGAGAGACTGACATTTTCCTCCTCTGTTTCCTTTCACACCTCTATGATGAGTGCCAGGAACTCCAGCAACACAAGATGTGCGAGTAGTGCGTTTCACTGTACAACTTCACAGGTTTAAAAATGGAACATAATCTCATAACAAAAACAATTGCCACACAATCAATCAAGTAATGAATGTTCGTTGATTTCATGTTTTTATGCCTTTTGAACTTAAACGTTTAATTTTAAAACTGGACAAAATACAATATATGGTAATGTATTGTGATATATGATAATGTATTGTGATATATCATGTGATATATCCAGTATGCATCCATTCGGTTACCAGTGAACTCTAGCCACAGGTGAATAAATAACCCAAGCACACTTAACCTGTGATCTGCCTAGTGGTCTCTGTCCTGCTCCTATTGTGTGTCTGCATCTGCAGTGGTGCATGAAACTGGTCCACTTGGTTCAATTGTCCATTACTGCTGGAGACTCAGCAACCGCCATGTGCACTTCAGAGACTCACTGAATGCACCGTGGATGCAGATCTGTTGTGTGGTTAGTAAGCATATGAGATGTAATGCTGACACACAGGGTCACACTGTGAGGCACACGTAAAGGCTGTTGACTGTAAGTTCTGCTGTGGTTTTCACATGAACTCTTGCTGCAGGACTTGCCCCAGACAACAATATGTTCACATAGAGCTCCACCTCTAACACGAGTATGCAAAGAACATAAAGCAGAGAAAGAAACAAAGAGACAGAGAATAAACAATAGACTTGGATAAACAGAGAGGGAGAGAAAGAGTGAGATAGAGAGAGAGAAAACAGCTAAGATTTTGACTGTGTCTCTGTCTCAGGAGAATGGCTGGACAGAAGCCCCAGGCGCAATCGATTACGATCGAAGTAGGTCACCCTCTCCTGCTATACCGCACTGGTTCTGTATGTGCCCATCAGCTCCTTTCTGCTTCTTTCTCTAATTTTCTCTCTCCCTCTTCCTATAAGCCTCTTCTGGCAGACACGACTAGCTGCATCAGGTCTCACTGGGGAACAGTGAACTGAATCCAGAGTGTGACCAGACTGAAAGAGAAGTGACTCCAGACAGCAGCTCATGAGCAAAGATCTGTCAGCTCTTTCTGAAAATTATACAGCATCCATCCCCATCCTACAAGATGATGCAGTATTAACACGTGACCAGACACTGTGCAGGAAAGGGCAGAAAAAAGGATCTGAATCTTTCATAAAGGAAATAATCTGTTCAACAAATGACCACTGAAGAAGGGCTTAACCTTTTGAAAATGTTTACGGACAGCCTCAAATATTATAAGCTGTTTTCTATTCTGTTTATATGATACTGTTTATATGATACTGTTATATGTTCTGTTAATGACAGCATTAAATAAATATGAAAATTAAAAAAACAGGGTTACTGTAAACATAACATTTGATTTCAAGAAATGTTAAAATTATAATATGCTTTAAATGTAACTTTTAGAATCAGGCGTTTTCTTAATTTTCATCATTGTTTGAAATGAACCTGAACCACATTCTCATAATGTGTGTAAACATGTACAGACAGACCCCCCAATTCACAACAAAACCACTGATGTCTCCTGACACTTACCCTGACAACAGCTTTCAGCAGGTTAGAAAATGAAATGATTAATTCATAAAATACATTTTAGGCTGTTAAAAAAAAATCAGACCTCATTTTTGTTTCCCATCATGCCCAAACGTGTCAAAGCAGAACAATCAATGCAGAAAATGAGCAAGTGTTTGAATTAGACAGATAAACCACCAAGTTTTTATCCTTTAAAAAGTCTGTGACAGCAGATGGGTGAACTCAGACAAACTCAGACAAAACCAGACAAACAGAAGTTTGTCAATCTGGAGTGGTGATCGCATCAGACATGCAAATGTTGTCTGAGCGGTGCGTGGATGACACAGGTCTAGATGAATCTGAGCATCCATTAGCCCACGAGCACCGAGGAAATACATGTGTGTGTGTGTGTGAAGTAAAGGCAAGCTGGCAATGTGTTGCTTATGGGGTCTGTCTGGAAGAGATTAGGAAGCCCAGACGACACTCATGTATTTATATTCCCCTCAGCCTCTCTCCTCTGTTGAAGTGGAATCACACTGGAAGCTCTTTTCTCCAGTTGGAACTGGTAAGAGGCTTCCAAATACATTACAACAATCCAAACAAATTTCTGTCCGTCTGTCTCACACACGTCACCTCGGTTAACATTAACTGGCTCCTGTCAGCTGTAAGATTTAAATTATTTCTGTTTTGCCACCGCATGTCTCTTCTGCAATCATTCATATTATTAATGGTACTTTACTGTCAACACTACACCTGCCCTCAGTATGACAACCCACCAATGCATTTATAAAGAGAGCCATGCAGAGAAATCCATTCTACTCAAGCTGTGTCTGCTGGTGGATAACCTGAGCAGTGCTGATTGTTTGTTAAAGCTGTAGCAGAAGCACACAAAGCACAGCACAGGCCTGGTGGCAGTCAGCATAGTTTCTGTTTTCACTTTGTGTTTTTGGCTGCTTCACATTTTTCACTGTCTTTTCAGTGTCACATGTTTACTGTCTGGAGGAGGCTGTTAGTATTTCAGCGTAAGACAGAAAATATTACATATTACAATAAAAGAAACGTGAAGAAACTCTTCCATGAGGTGGGTGTGATATCCTGCGGACAAAACTCGGTGTAAATATACTCCACACTGCAGCCTGATAGACAGACCAGCTCTGTTTATACAGTTCATGTTTCATTCTCTCTTGCCCTTTAGTTGTGAAGCAAAGGCCAGTGGGAAACAAGCGCTAGAAGTGCTTCATCTTCACATGCAGTTTAGAAGTACAGTTACATTCATAACAACATTTACAGTTTAAAGTATCAAATTTGACATCACACTAAAGATGGGTTGTGACCTCTTCAAGATTCCATCCACACATCTCCAGAAAATCCCAAAGCACAGAAACGAATCATTTCACAGAAACATTCAGCAGCAGTCCGCAGAGCCCTGTGAAGTCTTTGACTGACAGCAGAAGGTAATGAGCCTGATGGAGACAGTTTGTCATTAAGTAACAGACTTTCTGGTGACTGACTGCCAATCACCACACACACACACACACAACAACTCTGAAAGATCTTAGATCTTCTATCATCACACACACACACAACAACTCTGAAAGATCTTAGATCTTCTATCATCACACACACACACAACAACTCTGAAAGATCTTAGATCTTCTATCATCACACACACACACAACAACTCTGAAAGATCTTAGATCTTCTATCATCACACACACACACACACAACTCTGAAAGATCTTAGATCTTCTATCATCACACACACACAACTCTGAAAGATCTTAGATCTTCTATCATCACACACACACACAACAACTCTGAAAGATCTTAGATCTTCTATCATCACACACACACACAACAACTCTGAAAGATCTTAGATCTTCTATCATCACACACACACACACAACTCTGAAAGATCTTAGATCTTCTATCATCACACACACACAACTCTGAAAGATATTATATCTTCTATCATCACACACACAACAACTCTGAAAGATCTTAGAGCTTCTATCATCACACACACAACTCTGAAAGATCTTAGATCTTCTATCATCACACACACAACTCTGAAAGATCTTAGATCTTCTATCATCACACACACACACACACAACTCTGAAAGATCTTAGATCTTCTATCATCACACACACACACAACTCTGAAAGATCTTAGATCTTCTATCATCACACACACACAACTCTGAAAGATCTTAGATCTTCTATCATCACACACACACACACAACTCTGAAAGATCTTATATCTTCTATCATCACACACACACAACTCTAAAAGATCTTAGATCTTCTATCATCACACACACACACAACAACTCTGAAAGATCTTAGATCTTCTATCATCACACACACACACACAACTCTGAAAGATCTTAGATCTTCTATCATCACACACACACACAACAACTCTGAAAGATCTTAGATCTTCTATCATCACACACACACAACAACTCTGAAAGATCTTATATCTTCTATCATCACACACACACAACTCTGAAAGATCTTAGATCTTCTATCATCACACACACACACACACACAACTCTGAAAGATCTTAGATCTTCTATCATCACACACACACACACAACTCTGAAAGATCTTAGATCTTCTATCATCACACACACACACACACACACACAACTCTGAAAGATCTTAGATCTTCTATCATCACACACACAACAACAACTCTGAAAGATCTTATATCTTCTATCATCACACACACACACAACAACTCTGAAAGATCTTAGATCTTCTATCATCACACACACACACACACAACTCTGAAAGATCTTAGATCTTCTATCATCACACACACACAACTCTGAAAGATCTTAGATCTTCTATTATCACACACACACAACAACTCTGAAAGATCTTAGATCTTCTATCATCACACACACACAACCTTGAAAGATCTTAGATCTTCTATTATCACACACACACACAACAACTCTGAAAGATCTTAGATCTTCTATCATCACACACACACAACTCTGAAAGATCTTAGATCTTCTATTATCACACACACACACAACAACTCTGAAAGATTTTAGATCTTCTATTATCACACACACACACAACAACTCTGAAAGATCTTAGATCTTCTATTATCACACACACACACACACACAACAACTCTGAAAGATCTTAGATCTTCTATTATCACACACACACACAACAACTCTGAAAGATCTTATATCTTTTATCACACATATAACCTCTCTACTCAAACACCCCCACACTCCTTTGGTCAATTTCAGGGTTCAGCTATAAGGTTTTATATGTTTGCATTTCCTGTGCATTTTGACAAATACACAGTCTGTTTTTCTTCAAAGTTAGATGAGTAAAGATCACTCTACATCTGTTTTGCTAAGAGTATTATCCACACAAACTGCAGAACAGAAAAATGACACACTTAGTTTTCATTGCTAAAAGGTACTGAACGCGTTATGTTTAAATGATAGGTCACTAATGATTTCACAAAAAATGTTTATATGAATTTGTAATTTATGATACAATGTATAAATCATGAAGTTATAGTTATTTTTATATGAGTGGTGATGCCAATTAAAATGTTCACAGTGAGAGTATGTGAAGTTACAGACTCAACACAACACAAAATATCTGTATTGTTCGTCTCAGTGTTGCTCCAGTGTGTGGCCAGCTGATCTGTTCTCTCAAGGCATGACAGATGCATACCTGCAAACTCTCTAAGACCATCACAATCAAGAGTTCTGACACCCCACACGCCGGGTGTACATGAGTAAAATTCAAAGACCTGCACATCTCCACCAATTAAAACCCTGCTCAATCTTCAGGCCTGTCTCTCATTAAAACCTGCTTCCACCTCCTCTCTCATCCATTTCTCATTATCATGGCATCTTCTCTCTCACTCTCTCCATCAGTGTGACTTTCCCCCCGGAGGCTGATCGCAGCGGTATGTCCCTCATATTTTGTTTCTTGTGCACACTAAGAAGGGCACTTTGGTATGCTGCTCGGTTACAGTCTGTTTCTCCTGCCTGACTCAGAGATCTCCACCCATCCAGAGCAGGAAGTCCAGACAGAGAGAGAGCAATGCTCACGGAGGGAGACAGATTGTTCTCTGATCACATTCAAAACATGCATGTAGAACACTGTTCTGGCCTGGAAGTGCCACTGTGTTCACCCTAGAAAAGGTCTGTTGTGTGACAAATATTTCCAGAGAGAAGCCAGTGACCAGAAAAAACCTCAAGGCAGAAAGTGCAGAAATCTGTTTAGTGTGGAAGTATTCAAGCATCACACACCAGAGAGGGAAAAGTCACAATATAACAGCGTCATTTTTGGATTATTATTTTCTATTAATATTTCTTAAGCAGTGGAATTAATCGATTTCCTGAATTTTCTCTTCAAGGAATCTTGAAGAACTCTTTCAGATCTGCCGCTGGAGAATCATGACCTGCTCCAATCTTAATCAAAACACCTGAACAATGTAATTCCAGTGAAGATGACAGGCAGCTGTAAGAGCAGGGCCGGACTCACTGCTGGATGATGGCTTTCCAGGAACTGATATGAGTACAGCATGTCTGTTTTTACAGTGTGTAGCTCACTGACTACAATTTTAATGTTGGCTGGTGTGTATGTGTGTGTGTGCAGAAGATTGACTTGCCACTTTTATTAGTTTTATACATGTATAGTACATCATTTTTTTAATAAACGTGAGTCAAGCTGATAAGGTTTATACACCTTTTAGATCATTTACAGAGTTCCCTGTCCCTGTCATCCATCTGCCAACCCGGGGAGATGCCAGAATCTAATTAAAGTCCTGCATGCTCTTCATGACGTGTCTTCATGTTGCAAGCAGCAAAACTGCAGCAACTAGCATTCAGACAAATGACATTTAATGCAACCTGACAACACAGACTGCAGTTAGACGCACGCAGGTACATCTGGGGCTTGTAGGAAGAGCTTGAACAGAGGAAAATCACTCCAGGGAACACACAGAACATAAGAGAGAAATGGAGTGAAAGGGAGGAAGAGAGAGGGTGGACGGGAGAGAGTTGACAAGAAAGAAATTGGGGGAGAGAGAGTGAGGTATGAGAGTGGGCACTGAGATTGTGTCTGGAGGCAACATTTCCTTATCCTGACAGGAGCTGTCCGCCGGTATGGTGCTGAAACGAAGCACATGGTCACCAGGGCCATTCAAAATCCCATTTACTGAGCTCATAGCAGAGGAACCTCATATAGTGAGGTGAGCTGAGGAACGTTTACCTGCTCTCTGCTCTTACCATATGTTCTGTTTCTGTCTGCTAACCTCCCCAATGTGATGCTTTTATTGTTGAGTTAAACTGAGGTAAAATAAAAACTAGTGCATACAGCATACCGCAGGACCGTGTATTTCTGTTTTGGCCCAAATTTAAGTTTTAATTAACAGTGTAAATTAACACTGTGACCTAACATTGTTCCAGAAACCTTTAAGATAAACTGTTACAAGATCTAGAGCAGTAAACAGCCGTGTTTGTTTGTTTACTTGTAAATAATCACAAATGACTGCAGTACTAAACTGGGTCCTCAGAGACGTAACGAGAGCAGAAATTCAAACAGGATAAATGAATCTCCCTATAGATCATGAGACTGTTGAGCCGGCAGACCATCTGATCGGGTCCAGCGCATGGAGCAGATAGATAAAAAGGAAGTGTATGAAAAAATAATGGAAGCCATAAAATATGCAACACTAATGCACAAGAGTCGACATGCAGAACTAGGGCTGCAAGTGTGCCTTAAAACAGTGCCTGCATTAGTCACAGGTTTCATCCGGCTCTCCCGATGCATTCTGGGAAAACTGCCATCGCCTGAAAAGAAATGCATTAAAACAGAATGGACCTCTAGCTGTTTGCTGAGCAACAATGAGTCAGTGAGTCGTGTTTTTCTTTTAAGACTGCTAATGTAGTGGACGGAGATTTGGACAGATTTCAGCTTTGATTTTAGGAGGTCTGTACAGTGATTCATGTCACATGAGTCAGTGGTTACAGTAAATCAAAGCCAAACACATTGAGTGCTGACAGTTTTCTTATAGTGGACTGAATGCACATACTGTAAAAACAGATTAACAAACTGCTACTGAAGGATGTTCCCACTGAACAGCACTGCACAGATGCTTAAAAAAACTCTGTGGAATTAATAAAATGTTGAGAATACAGTAGATTACATTTGCATGTTAGCTACAGTAGCTGAGGACATGGAGATCATTAAATAAAAATGGGGTGTAAATAAATGTTAAAGGCTGAAGTTTTATAAGGCTTTCTTGCACATTTATTTTAAAGTAAGAAAACAATGTAAAGCTAATTGTTGGTTTTTGTATGTTTGGAAATTTATACAGTACAGAAGAGACCATACTTATAGACATACTTATTTAAAATCTCAGATTTTCAGTTAAGTAAAACGATACACAATATATTGTATATATATAATATAACAATATAATATAACTTTTGCACTAATTAAATACACAAACTTGACATTGATCATGTTAATTCCTCTACACTGAAGTCAGACATTAAAAATGTTCCTTTAACCAATGAGTTCACCTATCAGAGCAGAGCTCACCTGTTCTCTAATACTGCCTGTAATACAAGCTCTCTCTCTCTCCCTGTTTTAAATGTAATGCAGTGTTTCAAAGGCAGGTATGAAGCCCCAGGAAACTAATGTGTGTGTTTGACTGAGAAACACTTTCTGTCAAAGTCACAGAGTCCACTGTACACCAGAACAAAACACAAAGAGAGAGAGAGACCAGAACACACTGTTAGAAAAGGTCCAGGTCCAGAGGTGCGCCTGCCTGCCTGTCTGACAGAAGAAAACGGACCTGAAGCAGTAAAGTAAAATCTCTCACACAATGGTTGTGATTTGATTGATCTAAAAGACTGTTATGACTGTGAGAGATCTGCAGACATTCTGACGCCGGATATGGAAATGAACTGTGCTGATAGTGATGTTTATTTGAACACATCGTCTGTGTTGCTTAAGCAACGATTTACCTGAAAAATTATGCAAATTAAGCAACACATTAAACATACCCACAAAATCTATGCTGACTGCAATTTGCAATCGGCTCAGGTTGGTTCTGAGTGCTACCGCAGGTTCTGGAGGATAAAGTATTTTACCACAATCTGGATTATTATACTACATGGCATCACTCTACAACTGCGACTAAAAAATCTGAATCCAGACTGATTCTGAAAGTGAACTGAATTACTGCCAGAGGAGTGTTTAATGAATTCACTCCTAATTGTTCATAAAAAATCATTTAGGAGTCACACAGAAGGATCTGCTGAACACACGGACTCTTGCATGAAAATGTCACATAAAACATGAGTGTATTACCAGTGCAACGACACACAACAGCAGCTATTAAAACAACAACAACACGTGTGCTGACTGCTAATGGTTTCACAGATGTCTACATAACATTTTTGGATGGTTTTGTGTCTGACTGCTGTCATTTCTCCCCGTGGACAAACACTGCATATTTATTCTGCAGTTTAAGTTTCATGACTAGGTTGTGCAGTGAATGAGCGACAAACATTATTGGAAAAAGGGATGGGGGTGTGAACAGACTCGAACCTGCATGATTCATATAAGCATTCAAGGTCAATAGCTTCCACCCCTGCATCATGGTTCTTTATTACTAGAGTTCAATCTCAACTGTCTCTTTAAAAACAGACTCAGTTTTCTGCTATTTTCACACAGAAATATGTGCCAGAGCTTCTATATAAAGCTGATCATTATGTCGTCTTCACTGTCACACCAATATGAAGCTGCTTCAAATGTATGCAGAGATCTGCACAGCGAGGCACAAACACACACTGATAAAACATGCAGAGAGATTTCCTCAGCAGAGAGAGAGAAGCTGATCCCTTACAGTCTTCTGAGCAACCCTACCTTTCGTTTTGAGATAACTCACACAAACTGCTCATACGCAACACTGCCCCATCTCAGGTCTGCTTACAAGATTTTATTTAGTTTTAATTTATTTTAATGTCCCAATATGTGGTAAAAAAATTTAGGTTTGCAAATTACAAACCTCACAGACAAGGACCAGAAAATCCAGCAAGTATCAAATTTTCATGATCATCGTTCTTTGAAGGTTAAGCTCCGCTGTTCAATGACCATTTGGTTAGAGAGAAAGGCTTCATTTGTCAGTAATTTCAGGCTCTGTTGTTGCTCTCTATTCTGAAATGATGCAGAGATCTCAGAGTGAGTGTAGAGAGGAGGGTATAGACATTGATTGCTGTCTATACAGAGTGTGTGGGAACAGATTCTACATCAGCACTGAAACACTTCCTAATCAAAGCTGACTGGAGAAATCTGCATTAACACAAAAACACATTTACCAGACAAAACCTTTATCATCACAGACAGAAGAAAATGCCACTTAAAAACCCCAGAGTAGAGACAACACATTAAATACTGGCCAATATAAATTTAAAATGCCATTCGATGGACCATTCAATGGCTGATAGAAACCATCGAATGACTCAAGGCAGTCTGTGCAGTGAGTGCTCAGATCCGTCTCTTCCTGTAGTTTTTGTAGTTTAGTGTTAGAGGGACTGTAGTGGGTTACAGATGCCGTCAGATGCCCCACACTTCACTGCACTGAACACAAACGCTGGTCCAGCGTTATTATTACTGCACCAGTTGTTATTATAATATAAACAGTAGAGCTCCATTTGTTTTTGTCATGTTTTTGTATGGCTCAACAGGGAGATAAAAAGACTACTTAACCCTGGGTAAACATAATCCTGGAATATACACTGTTACATTGTTCACACTGTTTCTAACTTTACCCGTGCTGGCTGTTTTAAGACATCTTAAACATGCAAAAACAAATTCTCCAAAGATAACAATAACAGCATGTGGACGAAAGCAGCTGTGAAGATCCAAACAATAACTATAAACCAAACATGCGGAATAGCATAAAAGAATAGCACAAAAATTGCTTATTGCAACTGTGTAAACTTAACTCACGACTAGAAAACCATCAGAGAGTTTCAGAAATATCTCAAGGCCAAAGATATCCTCTTGGGTAAAGGACATGACTTCAGTATTTCAGTCCAGGTTCTTCAATAATAATGAATGTTTCTCGTTTGACTGCGGTTATACTGATAGACCTGAAGGCACGGGGGGTAAAGGGTCTGTATCAAAGCTCTGAGGTATTCTGAAACTCCTGTGAAACAAACAGAATCCACACTGACCCCACGGGCTGCTGACCGCGTCCTCCACAGAATTACAAACAGAAAGAAGAACTCTGCTCCTTCAGGTGGGAACTGTCTCCATAGCAACCAGAGAATCCAGGAGAAAATTCATTCAGTTCAGCCTTGACTAAACAAATGACCCTCAGCAAGTTTCCTCACAATATTTGTTATTTTTCTCAGGCTGTCACAACACATTTAGCACAATCATCCCCGTATACTGACTGGGAAAAATAAACATTATTTACGTTTACATGTTCACATATATCAGCTGAAATACAAAATGAAGTGCATCCACACAGTGCACAGAATAATGGGAACAGGTCTTCTCTGGTTCTCTACTGGTTGCTAGGTTACAAACTAGGACATGGCTTGACACATGATGTGGGGGGGGTGATCGCTGGTTTCGTCAAGTGTAGCTCTCGTGTGTGTGAGATATGAGCAGCGTTTATAACTTTAACTCACGGATCAAAACAAGTCAAGCGGATGGCTAATTCAGTCTGACAAGCCTGAAGGCAAAACGCTATCCAGGAGTGTGCTAATTCACAAAACAGAAGAGCTTTAATTTGTGATGGTGACAGTTTTCTCAAACCATCACTGCTGAGAAAAGAAAACTCCTTCTGTTCTGTGTTTTTGCTGTTGGCATCAGGTCAGATTATAAAGCACTGCTTCACTGCTGCTTTTCTGTGTGTGTTTTATTTCAGGTGATTTCAGAATGTTTGACTGTTCTGTGAAATATCTCTTACATTCGTCTGGAACAGTTCCAGTATTTACACATTAACAGGCCTAAAAATGGCTGACGCCCTGTAGAAAAGTATTTACACCTTTATTTTCACTGTTTTGTTGCAGCTTGACACCATATGTTTAACAGGCAGATTTTAGTCACTCATTAACAGAGCGCTTGTGATGTTTTGATCAAATAAAATAAAACAGCTGTGCCAGGCAGAATCCAATACTTTGTGTTATTTAAAGGATCATAAACATTCCATGCAGATCTGAGATCAGTTTCACAATACCAGTTGGGATACGACTACCACAAATTCTCCGTTCAAAAGGTAGAAGAACATGGAACAACAGCTAATCTGTCAATCTTTTAAAAAGGAAAAACGTGGGTAATGCATGTGGGGACATAGAACCTGTATCAGATCACGTTAGCTTTTAGAAACCTGACGTGAACAGAACAGCAGCCACCGGAAATGTGGACTGGATTTTATTCTAAATTAGAAGAATGATTTATTGGTCTTAATAGTATTAACAGTATTTCTTTTAACAGCAGACATTTTAACATTGTGTTTCAATGTAAAACACAACGGCTTGATACAAATCTACCACAGCACATAACACAGAATATATTCTTTCCAACTGTAACTAGCAAACGTTTACACAAAAATGTCCTGCGAGTGAAAGCTTGAACAGAACTTTACATTCCAGCTCAATTCACACGCCTGTTAATCAAATAAGTTGATCCCATTGGCTGTCTCACCTCATCTTCATATGTCTGCTGCTGGTCACATGCCGAATGTATCTCTCTCTCACAGCATATAGAAATGAGCACAGATTGAACTGAGAATACAGTCTGCATTACACAGAATAATACATCCACATCAAAAGTTCATGTCTCCAGTTTATAATTACTTACATGTGCTTGACTAATGGATAGCTTTACCATCATGGCTGATAAAGTAACAATGGGCAGCATGACGGTCATTACGAGTGTCTAATTAAACCATTTGGCTTGTGTGACAGTGTGGCAGTAATTGCTGCCGGGCTTTGACAGTACTGTTGAATAGTCACTACTGAAATTAAACTGCATAATTAACTGGACCAACACAAAGTGGCTCACGTTGGCCTGCTTCAGCAGGATGTGGGTAATTATTGTGATAAACACTGTCCCATAAGAAAGCACCCTTGTAGGGCAGCATGGCGGTCACAGTGCTTATGAACCACACGCACTGATTGCCTGCATTCAGTAACCCCGCTCAAGAAAAACAGCCTCTTCTGCAGGTATCTGGTGATTATTGTGATCTCTGTGAAAGCTGAGCTTAAAAAAACCCATCTCATGTTTGTGTGTTTGCACAGACACACGTGCAGAGGTAAGAGGGGTCAAAAGTTAGTGAAGAGGAAAGCTGCATGTGCGCACACACGCGGGATGATGGCAGTCTGAAGGAGTCTGACTCAAGTGTCTTCTGTAATCACGGCTGATCTGAGTACAGTCTGTCACTGGTGATTCTGAGAGCGCTCGAGGGTTCTCCCGCAAAGAGCAAGTCCCATCCAAAGAAGCTCAAGAGAACACCAAGAGTCAGTGCGAGTCCCGCTGAATGCGAACGCCACAACGAGGGCATTTCCTGACCTCAAAGAATAAACTTTAAACATTCTTTAGAGAAACTTTCCACTTATGTGATGAAACGAAACAGCTGATTTAATAAATTACAAAGTAACAGGAGAACATACAGCAGCCGCAGTCCATCACAAATTATTTTCAGGAGCTGTTTGTTACCTTTTCAAACAACATTTATTTTCTAACATGCAGCATGACATTTATGTTAAAGTTATTGATATAAAGTTGATAAAAACAACTAGCAATTGTTACGTTGAAATTGCAAAAAAAAAAAAAAAAAGTTAACACAACAGGCATTTTCAGTGACATTTTTGTTTTAAGCCCTGATTAATTTTTGTTCTGTAGCACACAGTGAGAATGTGGGCCGATATCTCTAATGATGACTAAAGGAAGGAATTTTAAATGCTTTAAATGTACAGAAAGCTGATCCTACAGCAGGTTCAGGCGTAATACAGGTGTGTAAATCCAGCACAGTAAACATACAGTAAAGATCAAAGAGGCAAGAGAGTGAAAGTAATGAGTGAGCTGAGAGACTGAGATTAAACATTCTGCATTTGAGCTGAAGGTGCAATGAAAGAATAATGAGCAACAGAAATCCTGCCCTGACAGTCCCGACTGTAAACTGAGGTGAACAGGAAGCTGTACTGTAAATCAGCTGTCAAACAGGTGGGTCATTATGTCACTTCCTTTTTGTTTTTGGCTCTGCTGCCTAGAGTCCACACTCAACTACTGGAAACATCCGACTGATGGTAAAGTAACTTGAAATAAGAGATAAAGCTAACATGTCACATGAGATATGTCACGTCACATGAGATGTCTAATATTTCACATGAGTATGTTTGCTATAAGGTGAAATGAGAAGAAAGCAACTATGACACAAGCTGTAAGTCTATTAACACAATATGCCACGTCCTGGGAGTAAACTGTTAGATGAGGAGTTGGAAAATGTGTTAATGATTTACATAGAAAATAATAATATTTACTTATCTTACCCCACCCCTCACTGTGAGAGGTCACAATACATGTGTTGAGATTACAAACTGAATGTAATATTTAGCTGCACAACTGTATTCTTGACACAGCTTCGACAGAGCCCACAGAGGACCTGATTGAGACACGCACTGACTTGCAGCACATTTTAAAGTTTCAATAATCTCCTTTATCACAGCGAAACCACAGAGAGAAAAACGCCGCCGTGACTCACAAGGGCCTGATTCACACGTCTACCTCCAACATTATCACCACTGTGTGATCTCATCTATCTGTGAGACTCTTAATCCTTAGAGATATTACCCAGAAGAATTCTATTATCTTTAAACAGCAAAATGAGCCGAAAACTGTTCCTGCAAAATCACCAAACCTGCTGAATGTTGTTTCAAAATAAACATGGAACTTGAGAAACATGACCGAGATATATGTCATTGTTTGGTTGTGTTTTCATTTTTAGTTCCCCTCTGAAGTCTCCAGTTTTTTAGGAGCAATGTGCAGCAGCCTCAGTTCAGTTGACAGAAAGATTGTAATAAATAACAATAATAAAAAGATTTAAGATGAACATAATTTCATTACTGCCTTTAAAATGAGGCATTTAATCAAATACTTGCAGGATTTTACAGCGAGGGAAAATAATCAGTGTATTTTGAATGTGTAAAGTCTGGCTGGCAGCTCTGAGATTTATTAATGACAGGTGATGAAAGAAACACATGACTGCACGCAGAACTTCATTAACAGTTATGAGACTCGATTTGTGTTGTGCAGAGATGCTTTAGTGTAAGTAGGATTTTGGGATTTCATTAGTTAAATCTGGATTAACTGAAATTCCTGTCTTTTGTCTTTGTGGACCAATCCACTTCACAACTCAGAGATCAGAACTCAAAGCTCAGTTAGGTTTCATTAAACTATTAAGATTTTCAATTTCTCCAGGATTCACATAAAACAGCATGCCAAGTTTATGAACATCCTGTTTTAGAAACACACGAATGAACATAAATTTATTATTTTCATGTTATTTTCTGTTTGTGTAGCTCTGAAGTCAGAACTTCAAATAATGAACTGTTAAACATTTATCTTTGACTGGCCAAACCATGTCAGTAATATCAACAGCATCAAAAACTCAGCAGGAGAACAACCATATCCAGGTTCTTTTAAGCCTGAATAACACAGTTTTTAACACTATGTAAAGCAGCATCACATCTGCGGATGTTTTAGCAGGCTGCTTTTCCAAGCCACCAGCAAAGCTCTTGGTTTGGATTTAGTTGGGTGTAAACTGGTCGTAAAGCAGTCAAAAGGGTTTTTAGCAGCTGCCCTCAGGACAGTTTCTGGCACGGTTGAGCTGGTTTTAATGCAGGTGTGAGGGAGAAATGCAGACACGTGGAGACTGATTTCAGCCTCACAGCATGACTGTCTCTCTCAAAACGAGGT
Organism: Chromobotia macracanthus; assembly: GCA_036877525.1. Classification (NCBI taxonomy): domain Eukaryota; kingdom Metazoa; phylum Chordata; class Actinopteri; order Cypriniformes; family Botiidae; genus Chromobotia; species Chromobotia macracanthus. The sequence goes on from JAZGTH010000064.1 coordinate 7,377,273, forward strand.
CTTGAGTGAGACTGTGCACAGATCTGTACTCAGAGAGAGAGCATACAGGAATGAGAGAAACTTTAACCCTGCCACTGCACTTACTGATCATTACCGAGTGCCTTATTAATCATTCATGTTATACTGTTGCTGAGGCTTCTGGAAGGTGTGGGGACCAATCAGAGCAGAGCTTTCACAATACCAGCAGTGTACTGGTTAATACCAGTATATGTCATGAAACATTCTCAATTAAACATGACATCAAGATTTTTCAAGTAATATTGAGAGTAAACAGACTTCGATCAAGTGTAACAAGCTGTTTATGTTTTCTGCTCAATATTTTTCTTTGATTATTATCAACACGCAGCAACAGACAGCGACACTGTCTGATATTTCAACACAAATCTCATTTCCAAACGCGCCTGTTTACATCCACTTCCAACATAATGACTAAATAAATAACTCACCGTAACACAACCACATTACCACACAATATAATAGCTCTTCACATACATACACAGCCGTATTGTTGTTTTTTGTATTGACTTGGAATGAAAGAACAGGTAAATTTCTAAATGACGCAGTGTTGTGAGAACAATTTTGTTGTGTTTCTCAATTTTGTGTACAATTCTCCTGGGCTGCCCGACCACAGCATCAACAGAGAAACTCACATTCGCCAGCGTGATGTTAGCTCTGTCCAAACCACAGTTCTCTGGTTTACTGTCTGCCCAGCACACGGACTGAACTGCAGTCAGTGTCTGTTCTCTGCAGCTGAACTCAGATGACACATGAACATGTGAAGACTCTACATCCAGTCAGTTTCTTTCAGGAGGAGGAAACTGTGAAGAACTCTTGATTTCAACACAAGAACTCTTGATTTCAACACCAGCAGTGTAGAGAATAAGAAGAATTAAATAGTCTCTTGTTAGTTCTACACATTTAGACCACGGAGGACAAACAATGGATCATTCCCAGATCAGTTTTGTTTTGGCCAATGATCAATTATTCCTTATTTTTCCTCTCCACTCTTTTGTGCAGGTGTTTAACTGAGACAGTAATGGATTGTGGCCCTCAGTGAAACAAACTGCTTTTAATGGGGTTTAATCTATAGCTTACAGATCAGTGATCCAGAAGGACAGACTCCTTCGACTGATACAGGGCTGCACCCATCATGACTTTCTCAGACAGATGAGCATTAGGAGATGCAATTGAGCAGATCAGGGCAGCTTCCTTCAGCCACTGGAGAAAATGAGTGTTTGATCTGAAAACGGAGTGAGATGTAGCTGAGAAACCCAACATCAGCTCACAGAGGCAGGTGTGAGTGAACAAACAGAATCATCTGCTTTTCAAACATCACACCTGTATCAGCACACTGAATTCTGGGTATTAAAGAGACAAGGAGGGAGGGAGGGAGAGAGGGAGGGAGGGGGTAAGTAGCATTTCAATGACTTGATGACTAAAAACAATATGGAGAGAGATCGAGAGGATGGGATACTAGATGTATGCTGGGGACACAAGCTCAAAGAAAATGCTGGAAATGTATCAGGCCATCTGTGGATCAGTTATCAGAGAGGATGGTGGGATATTACAGGGACAGTTTACCCAAAAATAACAGACAGTCGTCTGTCATTATTTATTACACTTCATATAATTTTAAACCTTTAAAAAAATTATTTTTTTATGAAGCAAAAATTAAACATTTTGAAAAATCGTCATGCAGGTCTTGTTGCGAGGTGTCAGAAGTAACTGTATGATCTGATGGCACTTTAAAACATAGAAACAGTCACAAATAAAATCAAATGAACAGGAGCTATGATAGCTTGTGCAATAAACACACTAAAACATGCAAGTTCTGGTGTTCAGAGCTTTAAGCAGATAAGTGCTGTCAAGGGTTCTTCAGACAGCATGAGATTTACTGTACATTTACTGTAATGTATGTAAACAGTTTGTGTATTATACATAACAAAGAAACAAACAAAAATTGCATTAAAAAACAATTCTTTACCCGTATCTATGTAAATGGAATGGAAAATATTAAATCTCTAGAAACAGCTAACAGTTAGCAAGCTAGCAGTTAAGATGCTGTTTTCTACAACACTGATCTGAGAACAGCAAAGTGTCTGACGAACTGAAAATAATCAACAGTGTAAAAAACAGCCTGGTGCGTCTGATATGACAATAATTGTTGAATTACACATTCTGCTTTATTCATTTATTCAAATTGAATTTAAATGAACTGAAATTAAATGAAAAAATAAAATCAGTTTTTCTGTCACAAATTATGATGGAAGAAAAACCCAGCAAAAACCAGAGAAAAACTCTGTCATAGATGATGCATGACCTGAGACAGCTGTTGCAGAATAACATTGGTCCAAAAACCCTAAAATGACATTCACTTAATCAGCTGAAACCTCAACCAAAGAATGAAAGAACGTGGCCCAGCTCATCGACTTCATCACTCTTCATCACTGAAATATGACGAGTTCAGTGGTCACTCAACATATGCCAGAGCTCAGCTGGATGACAGACTGTCAATGCTGAACACAATGCTTGAATGACACAAGTCAAAAACAGCAGCAGCGATTCAACGTCTTGAGTTAGACATGAAAACCAGCTCATCCCACTCAAAAAGCCCATCTTCCCCCTAGATCTGCAGCGCAAAGCTCAAAAGAGCACGAGACCACTCCCTGATCTATAAACACTCAGATCACAGCATGTGTATGACGTCCACACTAAACTCTGCTCCACACGTGCCCAGAAACATCAGTGCACCACATCAGCAGACTGCGGTCAGTGTAAGAATTCTTCTTCATCAGATTTCTAGACACAGGAACCAGGAGCCACTGGTGAGCAGCCTGGTGGATATGGAGGAAATGCTGTATGGAAAGACATGGAAATAACGGTGAGAACTCACCGTGGCCTCCTCTTGTTAGGAAGGGCATCCTGTTGATGGCGATGGGAACGGTACCATGTTTGTTGTGAAAGTGATGGACGTGATGGGTGGTGCTCAGGCTGGAAGACACGCGGGCATTGGCTGTTTTGTCCGGCAGTGAGGTCAACAGGGCCAGAGAAAACACCAGTCTCCACCAAGAACTGAAGCCCAGCCATCTGGTTCCACTAACCTCCCAGCCCAGCAGCACCACCTCCAGCCCCGGGCAGGAGGGCCCACCACAGGCCCTTCCGCACACCATTTGTCCCATCTGCCGTAAAGAATACATCTCAGAGAGCAGTACCCATATCCATCATTTTCCACGGGTCAGAAAAATGATTTAATAGAAAACAGGCGATCGCAGCTCTACAATACCCAAAGCCTCCAAAGAAATGATAAAATCCTCATACAGAACTAATCCCTCACAAATCCAACAGCAGAAGCGGCTGTTTCACGCTTGGTCACCGTCAAACAACGGCAGAATTACTGAGTGTCCTCCCAAGTGACGAGACTCCCAAAAGCGTTTTAATCGCACCACACACACTTAATAAGCGAGGAGGAGGCGGAAGGACCTCCGTGTGCCCGCTGTGGAGAGCGAGAGGGCGGAGGAGAGAGACGGAGGAACGCGCTCCGGCTCGACGCAGGGCGACGCGTCGGGAGGTTCACTTCTGCTGCAGAGAGAAAAAAAAAAGAGCAAATAAATAAATAAATAAATAAAGCTAGCTGCGATTCCCGACGCGTTGACTGCGGACGCGGCGCGACGCTTCTTTCGAAGTGGAAGACGCTCGTCTCTGTATCGATCAGTGACGCGTTGGATCTCTCCTCCTCCTCCTCCGGGTTATTCTTCCTCTGATAATCAGACAGCGTTAGCGGCGCGATGCCGCTCGCAGCCGACGCGCGGACGCCTGAGATCCGTCCATCCGCCGCGGTGCCGAGACGCGCGTTAATTCAGCTGAGAAGCGCGACTGACTGCGGCGTCCTCTCCACCCGACAGCGGCGTCCTCTCCACCCGACAGCTTCTCTCAGCACTGACGGAGCGCAGAAGATACAGAGCAAAACCAGCGTGAGAATCAACACACGCAGTCCATCTGAATGACCAGAGACCGAGAGAGAGAGAGAGAGAGAGAGAGAGAGAGAGAGAGAGAGAGAGAGAGATGAAGAGAGAGAGAGAGATGAAGAGAGAGAGACAGAGATGAAGAGAGACAGAGAGAGAGAGAGAGACAGAGAGAGAGAGAGAGAGAGATGAGAGAGAGAGAGAGAGAGAGAGAGAGAGAGAGAGAGAGAGAGAGAGAGAGAGAGAGAGAGAGAGAGAGAGAGAGAGAGAGAGAGAGATGAAGAGAGAGAGAGAGAGAGAGAGAGAGAAGAGAGAGAGAGATGAGAGAGAGAGAGAGAGAAGAGAGAGAGAGAGAGAGAGAGAGAGAGAGAGATGAAGAGAGAGAGAGAGAGAGAGAGAGAGAGAGAGAGAGAGAGAGAGAGAGAGATGAAGAGAGAGAGAGAGAGAGATGAAGAGAGAGAGAGAGAGAGATGAGAGAGAGAGAGAGAGAGAGAGAGAGAGATGAAGAGAGAGAGAGAGAGAGAGAGAGAGAAGAGAGAGAGAGAGAGAGAGAGAGAGAGAGAGAGAGGTGCAGTGTGTGTCTGAGGACGAGCAAGAGAGAGAGAAGGGAGGGGTGTGGAAGGAGATGGTAGAGCATCAGCACACATACAGAAGCCAAAAGATGGAGAATCAGTCTCACACGCAACCACAAAACGAACTGTGAGTCTCTTCAGAGAGGAGACACGAGGAGATGAAGTTGTTTGTGCTGGTGATGAGGGTGAAGAAACAAGAAAATACAGTCTTGACATTTTACAGGTTGTCTGTTTTCAGCCAATGTGAAAATCACGCGCAGTGAAGCTGACAACACTCACTGGTGCCAGATAACTGTGGATGAATCATTTAGTGCCTCCGTCTCTGTCTCTCACAACTGCTCCATTTCTCACTGCAGGTTCATTTAGGGGTCTCTAATCGAGTCATATGAAACATTATATACTATGAAACAGGGCTGGGTAGTTAGGGAACTAAATTAACACCTTAGACAAAGAGCTTCAGACAAATGATGAAATTAAACTAGTACTGTCAAAACATTCAAGAATTCAATGAAAATCTGTGATTTGCGACTTTGTTCCTTTACGGGAAAACCAGAATAAGGTGTCCTGGGTCCCACAGCTTGACCAGTAGCTGAATATAATGTATGTACATATATAAAGATGTTGGACAGAAGAAAACATCAGCATCATAATGAATTCATTAACTAACAACTCTCACAACACTTCACTTACATCAAAGATGTTTTCCTCATTAATGATAATTCAATTCCAACACAAAATGTGTGCAAATTACTTTTGAAAAGCAAAAGCAATCTAGATTTGTCAAAATTAATTTACAAATTTGTAATATTAAACTCAGTTAATGTGTTAGAAACATTTAACGAATCTCACTGATTAAAGCATGAATATTTACACTTTTAGCAGTATGTCCAACTCTACTGTTACTCAACAAAATTTTGGTACAGCATTTAAAATTTCAACTTCAATGTGTTAGTATATATTCATTATATATTTAGATATTCAAATTCATTTACATTACAGGTTTATTTAAAGTGACCATATTACTTGTTTTACAAAGTACGTATTACTTATTACTTTAGAACAAGTTTAACCAATAAAAATGATTGAATTCTACGAATGATGATTGTTCTGTCAAATTGTGTAAAAGAGAGAGACATTTGTACCATACATCAGATAAATCATCTAAGATAGAGATCTCAGCTGGAATTGCCTTTCCGCTTGAAAAGACGTACGTGGAAATAAAAGCCTGAAAAGGAAAGAGCCAAAGCCACCTTTCATGGTGACAGGAGAAGAGAAGCGAGCCATTACTCAGCCACACAGACAGAGCGAGAGGGGGGCTGGTGTTAGAACAGAACAGAGAAGAGGACGGGGCAATTCCACGTTACGACAAACAACAACCGAGTCTGTAAATCCACAATGTCAGCCGCAGCTAACGTCCACAGTTAGCCACGCTGTCGACTCCGCTCAAATAAACACAAAGCCCGCTCACTGAGATTTAGCCCCGGGGCAGACCAGGAGAAAAGCTCATCCTGCTATAATCGATTGTCGTTTCTCTGCAGACCGTCTGCTTGAGATACACGGTAGATAACCTTGAGATCAGGTGACACTTCAAATACATGCGAAAACATTCAAACTGAAGGATCTGGGATGTAAAAATAGGGCTGAAGCAGCCGAACAGGTCGTGTTGAGAACAAATCGATGATGATAATAGCTGTTTAATATTTATGAGGTCACTGTCTTGAGGTGATGAGGTAGGGAAAGTGGTACACAGAGCTCCAGGAAAGATCTTCACTAGTTTAATAATGAGGCCCAGATAACCCAATGACTGATGATGATGACGGCTGAAGCAGATTAGGAGAAGAGTAGTTCACAGGAGGTGTCATCTGCTGCACATCAGGTAGGATGAGAACATTCAGATCTGATAATATCTCCATGAGGTTCTCAGAGATGAAAGACAGGTAATAATCAGTTTGTCAACCCTGAGGTTTCTCAGCATGATAAGAGACGATGGTATCTGGTCCAGCATCTCTGAGTTTAACCACCTGTCAGCTTCTCTCCATGCAGCATGCAGGTCCACTCAGAATCAGAGGTTCGAGACAGCTTGAGGAGTGTATGATAAAGGTGCTCACAGGAAGCAAAGCACCAATCATGAGCATTGTGACAGCTTTAGAAGCTGCACACTGATTATATTACAGCACACCGCTGTTAGCAGACACTTTACCCCAGCAGAACACAGTCTACATACATGAGCTAGCACAATCTGTTTCCTTTCATTTGAACTGCTTCAGCTGACACACCAATTATTAAAGCAGCATAACAAGGCAGAGACAGGTTACGTATGCTCTCTAATATGTTGCCTGGTGGTGCTTTCATGCAGATGAGCCAAGTTTAAACCTGCCACCTTCGTTTCCCTATTGCTTCCTGTCTCTCTTTGTTTTTCCCTAACAAAAACAAAAGTGTGGAAAAGAAATAACTAAAAATAATACAGCAACCCCTGCTAGTCGGAAGGATTGAGAGAAAGCTAAGCAGACAGTAAAGAACACAGCTTGCTCCTTAATATTGCATGGTTTGAGAAAAACCAACAGCATAATGAGTGTGTGGGGACAAACAACAGAAGAAGAGACATCATTTACTCTTTTCTGCACCCAAGACATTGTACAGCAGCCTCCAGGGAAGACGAGGTCGGATTAATAATGGCAGTTCTGGTCTAATTACTCATAATGCACGTCTCCTCTGAAACTAATGGCCCGCGGTTGAGATATCTGCTGGATTGAATTCAGTTTAAAGAGACAGCACCACAAATTGCTCTTCAGGGGGAAGAGAAGAAGCCCTGCGTGAATACATGCTCGGCTGCACCCAAAGACACTGTGGTGCAGAGACCGCCTGACAGGTTAAATAGATTGTACTGACTGTCAGTGTGGCTAAGGCAAATTTATGTTTGAGGTTTCGGCCATTATTTCTTTACCAAAAATATGATATTACGTCTTGATTTATGAAAATGGAAACTATATTTTTCTTTTGTCTAGGTAACAGAAGCTATTAAGGAAAGTATTAAGAACTCAGGAAATGATGCGTGTCATTCACTAGTGCCTCCTCACTTATCAGAACAAATTGTGCCTGAGCTGGTTCTACTCACATCCACTGAGAGTATATTAATACAAACAATAAACCAACCCGCTCTGGATCCCGGACCTTAAAGCACAAACACACAGTGTAACAGCTACAGACCAAAGCTCTTCATTTTATCCTTAATGTAATACAAAACATAAAACATAATAAAAAGCATACAATCACAGCTCTGCTTCAAAACCCAGTGAGCTACTTTACTGCTTACATTAGCATGTTACTAAGCAATACTCTAATAAACATAACAAAACATAGCATGCACAAATATTAGGTAAATAATACCTACAATGAATCAATGCTTTTCACTAATGAAATATGCTTTAATTATATATAATAATATCATTTAATTAGGACAGTCCAGTTATCCTCAGTACTGATGCTGGACAGAGAGGGTTAAAGGACCAGATCTGCTTTAATGAGCAAGACACCAATCTGTCCATTCCTACATTTGAGTGATGTTTTAGTGATGTGTTCCACAGGTCAACAGTGAGATTTCTCTGCCTCTGCTGGCAGAATCAGTGTGAAGCAGAATCTGATCTGATGCTAAGAGAGCCAGAAGAGAGAGGAGAGGAGTCAGAGAACCAGCGGTTCATTAAACAGACAGCTGCAGTGGCCCGATACTGATTCTAAACCACTGTGTGATAAAAGCTGTAGATATACTGCAGCCACTCCTCAACACACACACACAGATCACACCTAACACAATGTTAACTGCACCGTATATGCAAATGAACAAGTCTGATTTTTTAAAGAATTACAGCAGCTCAGTTTCCACAGTACACACGAGGTTTATTTAAAAAGCAGACTCAGTCAGCTGTACATGTTGTGCTAACATGTGGGTAGCTGAACTCAGAGCTGCTCCCACAATTCCCGGGTGTTTTCCGCCTCCACCTCACGCTGCACTCAGATCCCAGTGTCCTCCACGATTTAAAGGAATAGTTCAACCAAAACTGAAAAGGCTGTTATCATTTACTGAACCTCATGTAGCTCAATTTCTTCTGTGGAACACAAAACATGAATTAGCCACACCAGCTTGAAAATGACAAAAGTTTAAAAATGCAAATCACTGATGCTCTCTCTCTCTCTCTCTCTCTCTCTATCGCTTTGTGTGATTTGTAAATGAATCATTCTTTAGAATCTGTTTTCTAAACTGATTTCCTGAAAAGAAACAACACAAATCTTTTGTTCATGATACACAAATGGCAAGTTTTCCCATGAACATGCCAAGAAAAGCTAGAGGGGATGTCAAGATTTTGAGTGAAAATGTTCCGCACACAAAAACTATTATCATTTTAGAAAAAATATAACTGAAATGTCAGAAAGTCATACTTGTCCAAAAAGACATGAGAGTGAAAAAATAATGACAGTATTTTCACATTCATTTGAACTAGCTCTTTAAATCTCCACTCTGATTGGACGATCATTACTCAGCTCTTATCAATCACTCAGTCTCTCTGATGGGAGCCAGTCCTCACTCTGCTCTCCTAGAAACTACTGGCCAGGCTGCCAAGAACATTGAGGTTCACGTGTAACTGTGAAAGCATTTCTGTGAGGGAAAGAAGGTTGTGGAGAGAATTGCATGAGGTAACAGCTATGCATATTATTATTTGCCCACAGAGTATCTCCATCGTGCTGATGGAGGGTTCAAAATGCATGAGTGGGCAGGGCTTCAGGCTCCTGCTGTCTTTGGCACCACTGTAAACATCCCTGGCTAGATTCTAGCAGCCATGGTGCGTCATGTCACCTAGCAATGCACATAAACACATTAGCTGCCCAATCAGACGCAGACAGGTCCTCCACAATCCCCTCCTCACACTGTGCCCGACTCAGGTTGCCATCTGCCCAAGGTTTCTGACATGAGAGGACAAGAAGAGAAGAGCAGTAATGTGTGAGTCAGAGGCTAAAGAGAGGATAAATGAAGATACAGCTATAAATGAGGATGAGAACAACTAGACAATGAGTTGATGCTTAGTCCTCTAAAACACTCCATCAAAAACTCATCAGAGAGGCAGATCTACCGCACGCTGGGATATTTTAGCTCGCTGTGAGAGAATAAACTCTAATAATTCTGTCAGCCAGTCCAGCATGATCTCCCACTCTTACATTCACAACTACAACAGACAGATCTGATGTATACATAGTGACTTCTGTATTGCAGGTTCTCAACCGTCTCTCCCTCTATGACCTAAATTATTTATTTGTGGAACCCTCTGACATTATATCATCATTTTATATTATTTAATGTTAATAATTTAAATGTATTTCATCATTACTGTAGGATCTGGTAAGTGTTCTATTATAATTTAATCGCATACTTAGATGGGGTGAACAAAAACTTTTGGGCAATTGGAAGACAATCTTACAAACCTGCAAAACATCACGAACCACTAGGGACTCACAAGCGCTCCTGTTGGGAGCTTTGAGCAAGACAAACAAATCTGCCCTATGGAGCTCCAGTCATTACACTCTTGAACTGCCACACCACAGCGTGTATTCATGTATGCATGTCATATATACTGTGGCAAATGTGATACACTCTCCATGTGAAATAGACTTCTAAGGGTGCTTATATTCCAGAGTACATATAAAAAACAACAGTTTTCTCTCCACTGCTCTCCAGAGGAATCATTCAATCAAAACATTCAATCCTGCAGCTAAACTCTCTTGAGTTTAAAATCAACACCTCGTCACAGTCAGTTAAGAGTCTGCCAGTGAATTATTATACTTCCAAAACAGATCAAAACAGAAATGAAATAATCGTGCAACAGTTGCTCATCCAATGGGATGCAACACACACAGCACGTGTCAGACGCTTTCAGAAGACACTTCCATAAGGTAGAATGGAAAATCCAGAGGGCTCAGGTTGATCACAATGCATTCACTGCAATCTGACAGGAAATGACATCTAATGCTCATGAGGATAGTGAAATTAACACGAATTAAAAACAGCGAGAATTTTAAAGAATGTGATATTGCTACAATCCCTAATTCTACATTTAAAAATGAAACAACAATAATATAAGGAGGAATTATGGGTATTTATGCAGTAAAACTGCTAGATCTGATTCTAGATGCTGATTGGCTGATCACGCTTTATTTACAATTTAAAAAACTAATACGCCCTTTTCACAGAGCTAATATTAGTAACGCTGCACAGAACATATACAGTGACTGATCTTTTAACGAAGAACGACATTTAATGATTGTACTTTTTAATGGCAATGGTTTTATACGGCAAAGGTAATACGGCCTGTAATATAATTACAGTAATATAATTCATAATATATTAAGAATACATTCATATAGCCTCTCGTACCGTACGTCTTAATTTTAAGCTTGCTAAAGATCATAACTACAGGAATAGCCTGAGGCATGAAGAAATGGATTATGAATTGAATTGCACTGCTCTTCTTATCTTCTGTAACATCAGGTCAGATGACTGGCTTGATTCAATGCCTTCATGCATAATTTATCTGTTGCAGTTATCTGTATGAGACACTGAATCTGTGAATATACCATTCCTCTGATCTGCAGTACAGCACGCCAGTCATCAGTGTTATTCACCTGAGCCTCCTCACTGGAATCATGCTTATTATTCACTGGGTTGAGTACACACACTATCAGGGTATCAGGGTGATTTTTCCTGTTTTTGCTGAATAAGGAGCGAGAGGGCTTGTTTACACAATCACTCTTGTACATGTCTTTAGGAGGGGATGAATTTTACTAAACGCAGAGAAACGCCATTCGTGGCAGCTGTGAGACAGGAGATGTCCAGCTAAAGCTTTGGCTGGAGTCGTTTCTGGAAACTAATTCTGAGGTCAGGTGCAAAACTAAAATATTCAACATAAACTGGCATTGTTATTGTGTCAGCAAAGTTGCCATGACTACAAAAACTTCATCTTTCAGAAACTTAAATTTTCATAAAAATAACTGCAGTTTTGTGATTAACAATTTAATTGCCTGTTTTGTTTGTTTCACCTATGGTTACACTGCTGAACCTAAAACCGTCAGAAGTTGTTAATTCATGCTGAACTTAAAATAAAAAGTCTGATTTCTTTGAAGGCTTTGTATGCAAATGTTGTACATATAACACTATTTTCACTATTTTAGACAGAGCTTTTATCTTCCATATAAATCTAACTGGATACTAAAGTGTACAATGATCAATTATCTTAAATAATCCCAACAGGCATAAATGTGCAGTTCTATGACAGTTTAGAAAACAAGCAGACAGTGAGAAAACCTCAGCTGACGTATTCACTGTTGTTCCATGAACATCACTCTCAGCTCCAACAGCAGACTGCTTGAGGGAAACAGTGAGGTTACTGTACAGCATCACACTCTGCTTCCTCAGCTAACACAAGACGCTCCTCACACTGTATTCATCTGCTTTTCATCTGATATTCTCCAGCAGTGCCACAAATACATGAGCTGCTCAAATCTGGACCATTTCCTGTCCTGCAGACCTCCCGCGCTGGGCTGAAAGGATTTCTCCCCCCGGCTATTCTGCTGTTATGAGTTTATTCTGAGACAAACTCGGCTGTTAAAGTGACCTGGAGGGATGGATTGGCAGAGGTGAAGTACGCAGCAGTATCATGCTGTGGATAACTGCTGCTTTCTTTCTAATGTCTCCACCAGCTTGAGTGCTCCAAGATATTAAACAGAGAACACATTTCCCCTCTCATATTCACCTCGCACTGCTGTGAGAAGATGGCAGGTTTATAAATAGACTCTAGACAAACACACACACACAGAGCCGTAAGCATGGGTGCTCTGCTGAAGAGCTTTCAGACGGTCACAGAGCATTCAGGACGGTGACAGGGGAGTGTGTGGGGGGGTTAGTATGGGTGGAACACAGCTGTGGCTGCACCTGGTGTTCATTTACTCTCATCAACCTGGTTTCACCTCCTCAATAAATAAATATTACAATAGTGGATACGGTTTAGCAGGAGATCCCGTTACTGTATTTGAGGAAAATAAACAGAATAACCAATAAATTTGCCATTTTCTACTTAAAAATGCTCTTCTTTGCACTTAAATGAAACACTTCATCGGTCAACTGAATAAAGAAGCTGCTGTGACAAGCAATCCAACAACAAGACGATCAGTGATGTGTGTGGAAACACTGTATTTCACCAATAACAGAACAGAAAGAATAGAGAGTTGTAAAGAGACACACGCTGAGATTTATCTTCTGTGTACTTCCCTTATTTGACATAATACACATTCTACATGGACACCAATTTTAACAGCATTTACTTTCAAATGTAAATATACTAAAACATCACAACACACAGACACTTTAGCCATCTTTCATTCTTCTATGGCCATATCCTGTGTTTAAAAGACCAAAACTGATGAGAAACTGCACATGTGCTTCTTACGGCATGAGGGTACTTGGTGAGCAGTTATTAGATCTAAGCAGGTATATTATTAACAGTCTGACTGTTTTAATATCTGACACACTGTATTACAGCTTCACATTAGTAGATATCTGGCTGCTGTTTCATTCATCCCTGGCAGCCATTAACCGACAGGCTAACAACATTTGGAGTAAACTCTACTGTGTGTTGTGTTATAAGTCAAATACTCTGGCATGTTTCTGGGCAGTGAGAATCTGTTCTGTTTCTGTATTGACTGTAAGGAAAGATCACATCCACTCCAGACAGATAAATCTGACCTCCAGCCTGCGTGTCTTCAGAACCTTCATCTTCATCACACTCCAAGACTGCACAACATTTTAAATGTGAATCTGTGCAGACTTTATCAATATTTATAGCACTGCATCAGTATGAAAAAAGACTCTTGCTGTGTTTAGTGCTCGAGTGGCTGTACTTTTCTCCTGCTTCTGCGGTTTGTTAGGCACACAGTCTTGTGGTTTGTACGGGCACTAGAGGACTGTGGGGGCTTGTGTGTGTTTGGTTATTTTGGTCACGATGGCGAACATATGCCCAGAGCCGCCCTGCCGTCTAGTGTTCAACTCCACCACACTCGACCTCACATTCTGTATGAATCTCACCACTAAAGATTTCACAGTCAATTGAACTCGGACAGAATGCATTACACTGCCCCAGCATGCAGCACACACCCAAACACAAAGCAAACACACGCGGAGCGTCACGACTGCTGGCACAGTCTGTCTTATCTGAGGGGGAGATCGGCCATAAGAAACAGGTCATCAGTACCACACCTACACGATGAGGAAAAAAGACCTGTTACAAACGTGGGACTTGTTGGTTCTGTCATATGTTCAGAACCCAACATGCTGTTCCAAAAGAGCTACATCTTCTGTCGGCTGTTTGTCATTGTGTTACAGTGTTGTGGAGGATTGTTTGATGTTTCATAGCCTCTAAACTCAGAGTGTGTTTTCAGCACAGCACTGCAGTTTACAGCTGTCTGTAAACAGGGATTCTGCAATTCTCAGATGCCGATTCTGATGCCATGACCTCTTTAAAGTATACTTTAAAGTCTATTGTTAAAATAACTCTATTTGGAAATATTGATAAAAGTAGCTCAGTGTAATTAAACAGACTATTCAGCTCAATATTTTTATTGCATTTTTATGGTTATTGATGCCTCACGCTGTTGGCGTGAGTTGAGTCTCATGCAGAGAGCTTTTCTTATGCTGTGTTAGTCGCTGCCACGATGTCCAGCATGTCAGATCAGTCACTTATGAGGTTACTTTAGAAGACGACATCGAGGCAGCTTTCAGAACAGATTCTGGAATGCAGCCCTCATCTGAGAGGTCCAATAAATGCCTGAGATGAAGATAAACTGCAAAATTAGCAAGTCAAATCCAGAAACTGGTCCGTTCTGCTCCTCACGCGGGTCACTGTTTCACGCTTTGTTTCCTGCTTGCCTGAGTTTTGTCAGGTGATGAGACAAGAGAGGACAAAAGAAAACAGGTCGATTACAAGAGTACAGCAATGCCAACAACTCATGACAATGGTGCAAAAACAGACCTTTCAGAGAGACAGAGAGAGACGGAGAGAGAAAATAATGGAGATGTGTGACTGTCCTTACAGCTCTCTAATAAATGCATCTCACCCTAAACCAGCTGATGAAATCCACCATAAACAAGCCCCAAGCAGCAGGTCTCTGCACTCCAGAAGTATGAGACACACACACAGACACAAAACTCACTCTATATTCTCTGTCACACTTTCTGCAGCACATCTTTGCATGTGTTGTTATTATAACTGTTGAGCATCACAGAGGCATTTCTGCTTCTCACTGTAACACTGATTTCCTTCAGGCAGTGTGTAGTTCGGACAGCTGAACAGCATTCTGCATGTTTCATTGTCGCCTTCTGATATATTTATACAGAGCTGTGATCGTATTAACGGGGGCATATAAATCTTCAGATAGTCAGTGCTGTATAGTGACTGGACTGATATTTGTGTTTCAATTACAGAATGCAAATCAACACTGACTGGCTCTGAATGAATAATGGCTTTTGTATTTTAGGCTTCGAGAGGTGAGCCCATGAGAGTGGTCGTAGTGTTGCTGCAGTCTGGGGTTAATAGAAGTATTGAACAATGAGGAGTTTCTGCCAACCCCATCAAACCTGTTGTTAATATTTTTTTACTTGTGCTGTTGTGTGTTGTTAATATTTTTACTTGTGCTGTTGTGTGTTGTTAATATTTTTACTTGTGCTGTTGTGTGTTGTTAATATTTGTACTTGTGCTGTTGTGTGTTGTTAATATTTTTACTTGTGCTGTTGTGTGTTGTTAATATTTTTGCTTGTGCTGTTGTGTGTTGTTAATATTTTTACTAGAAATGTTGATATTTGTTGGCAACATATTTTTTAAATGGAGTGTCAGGAGCGCAGTATATCTTAGATTAAACATTACGATTTCATCACAAGACAGATTCAACTTTTGAAAGAGGACTCTTAAAAACTTTATAAAGATTTCATAACTTTCATAACTCATCATTTGTAATGACTGTTGTTTTTACAAATGAGATGAGATGTTGTTTTTCATCTTATGGCATTACTTTTGTAAGTTCATAACAGTTTTAAAAATGTATTGTCCTTATTCTGTATCTTATTCGTATGGCCTTGGGCCATCATTTTTGTCAAGCTCTAAATAATGGAATTTCTTGGACCATCACTCTGGATAAGGCCTGCTTCCCCCTCTCTCTCTCTATCTCTGTTTGTATAGGTCCACTAATGCCCTGGTCAAATTTCTCATTTGTAATAATGATCAAAAACCAATTACAGCAGCACAAATAAACACAGCCGAACAAAGACAGCCATCAATCACCAAACACACAGTGTCAACATTCCACCTTTTTCAGCTGCATCTCAAGTGTGTGTGTGTCTGAGAGAAAGAAAGAGAGAGAGAGAGTGTGTGTGTGTGTGTCTGAGAGAGAGTGTGTGTGTGTGTGTGTCTGAGAGAGAGAGAGAGTGTGTGTGTGTGTCTGAAAGAGAGAGAGAGAGAGTGTGTGTGTGTGTGTGTGTCTGAGAGAGAGAGAGAGTGTGTGTGTGTGTCTGAGAGAAAGAAAGAGAGAGAGTGTGTGTGTCTGAGAGAGAGACAGAGAGTGTGTGTGTGTGTCTGAGAGAGAGAGAGTGTGTGTGTCTGAGAGAGAGAGAGAGAGAGTGTGTGTGTGTGTCTGAGAGAGAGAGAGAGTGTGTGTGTCTGAGAGAGAGAGAGTGTGTGTGTCTGAGAGAGAGAGAGAGTGTGTGTGTGTGTCTGAGAGAGAGAGAGTGTGTGTGTCTGAGAGAAAGAAAGAGAGAGAGTGTGTGTGTGTGTCTGAGAAAGAGAGTGTGTGTGTGTGTGTCTGGAGAGAGAGAGAGAGAGAGAGAGAGAGAGAGAGAGAGAGAGAGAGTGTCTGAGAGAGAGAGAGTGAGTTGTTATAGACACTCACTGTTTTGAAAGATGATGTCTGCATTGTTTTCCACTTGGCTCAATACATGAGAGGGTTATTCATTGAAAACAAGAGTGAAGTTGACTTCTGCAAAAGATGCCTTCAGCTTTTTAGAGGACAACATGAAAAGCTAACGGTATAAAACAAATATCATTTCTGCCAAGCAAAGCAGCACTGACAAGCGACATAACTAGATACAATCATAACATTCTATCACCAATACAATTACATTTATTCACGTCAATTTGCTTGTTCTTTTTTCTTTTCTTTTCATTGCTGTTGATCTTCTAAACAGAAGATTGTGAAGTGCTAATGAAGTTCAGACAGAGGAACTAAGATACAGGGATCAGAGAAACACTGAAAAAAATAATTTTTGTCTATTAATAAAAATATCTAAATATCACAAAACAAGAATAATTTCATTGAAAAGCAAAACTGTGCAAAATATAGTGTTATTGTCAGAGATTATATCTTGAAATCAGTTTTCCTTCCCTCTTAGCAAAGTTTTTTCCTCTTTCCTAAAGAATTAACTTCACTAAATTTTGTTAGATTTTTTATAAAGCAAAAAGAAGAGATCCTACTAAGATCTGACACATCTAATCTTGCTCCTTAAGTTAATTTTTATGGTTGTGAGGATGTCTGGGTTATTTTTAAATAGAAAAACAGAGAACTGCTGTGTTCTGCTGTGAGGAGAAGGCTGTCATGTCTGAGCAGTGTGACGTGTGGTGTTCGTGTTGGAGGATTACTGTTTGCACAGGTCATGAAACCTGGCTCTTATGACAGACCAGCTAATCCTCTTTGTGAACTGTTGGTAAACACACAGAAAAACAGAAAACTTACTTTCTCAGAAGTCTTGTGTTTGGTTTATTCAAACCTTTTGTAGCCCTGTAAAGCTCTTAGAAACTGATCGCCACAGCTGGTGGAGATGAACTCATTTCTTACCTCAACTCGAAACAAACACACTATCTGTTGCGATATAACTTGCATATAAAAGCAGTTAACAAGAAGTGTCAAAAGCTTTCTAAACAATTTATCTGTCAGCAGCTACAACAGCATGTTTCAAACTGATGTCTGCAGACCCCTGAGGGTTCATCATGAACAGCCTAAAGGTCACAAAACTAACTAAGAAGAAATACAACATTACCACGTTTAACTTTTATAAAAAGCTGAAATCGCACTGGCTCACCTCAACAGAATCATATGCTGTATTACAGCTCATGCTAGGTTTTGAAAGCTTCATAAAAATCTATTTCTCTGCATTTTATTACCTGCCAAAAATCTGAATCTGCTACCGAAACAGCCTCTTTCTTCACATTCTGCAGTCATTATACTGCATCAGGGTGGCAGTGGGGGTTATTATTGGGGCATCTGAGGTTATGAAAGGGGTCTTTGGTTCATAATAGTTTGGGAACCCCTGAACTACAAAAATCTGTCAAAATTCTCAACTAGTTCAGAGAAGGGTTTGGTTTAGTTTCTGGTGGTAACATTTGGAGCATGGGTGTGCAGGGTAATTCTGGACCCCAGAGCTGCAGTTTAAATGTGACAGGTGACTGATGTTTAATCTACACAGACGTTAACTCTGTTCTCAGAATCTGATGAGATGGGCCGTGACCCGGTGTGATCAGAGTGCTCTGCACTGAGCACCTGAGATGACAGAATGAGATCTCTCACACATGAGCGTTGAATTCTAAATGAATTTAGAAACAAAACAGCGGCAGTAATTGTTATTCCTTCAACATGTGGCTCATTTATTAATTTTAATTGAATTGTTTTATCTAAGAGCTTGTGATGGTTTTGGAATACAAATCAACATAATTAAAGCTCAGATGGTTTTTTTTCTGAATAACTGAAATAGTCTTGTATATCCAATACACTCACCATATATTCTTCTGTAATAAAAAATGTAATTAAATCTCAGATACTCTCCTCAGTTTTTTACTAGAGCAGAAGTTTTTCATGTCTGTCTCTCACTTGTAAATAGTTGCCTGTATTATGCTGGATGGAGCTGTTGCTCTGCTGTCTACCACCAAACTCTCTCTCTCTCTTTTCTCTTTCTCTTTCTCTCTCTCTGATCAATGGACCCACTGATGGCCTGTCCGTCTTTCAGGTGAGGACAGGAAGCTGAGTCCATGAATCCGGTGTGACGTGCTTTAGTCGCATGAATATTTCATGCTCTGCTCTTGCAGAACAAATTATCTGTTAACACAAACACACAGCTCAGCATGAGACTCGCACACAACACACACAGCAGACGTGTGGGTGTCAACACCATCACCTCGTGATTATTATTCATGTGTGCGTGTCATACGGTACAAGAATTCATTTTGTGTGATAACAGTGTGAAAGTGTGTGCATGTGATCACTGCAACGTATGATGGACGTGTAAATAATTGCCATGTAGAAACTCGCCTTTGTGTAAAGTCTTGATAGAGAGAGGGGGGGAGAGAGAGTTGACAGAAGAATAGATATGCGGATAACTACATACTGTCATAATTAAACATTCTGTGAGTTGCCTGAATGCTGCAGTCTTCATGTGCTATGGAAAACATGCCTAAAACTAAACAAATTAGTTTCTGCCATTGTGTTGTGCTGTAGCACAGTAGGTAGAGCACTGCATTAACAGCGCAAAGGTTGTGGATTCGATTCCCAGGAAACACATTTTAAAGTGTTGCTGCTAACAAGACAAGCTCTAGATAGCTTAAACAAAAACGAGGTGACACACAGTGTAGATAAATGACGCAGACTATTTACAGTGAGTGCTTCCGTTTACATTTAATTGGCATTTCTTTTTTTACTCCACACTGATATTTGATTTATTTTTATTATGCAATACTGAAATTGACAGAGAGAATGTGAGAGAAAGAGAGAATGTGAGAGAGAGACAAATGTGTTGCTTCCAGCCCTTATTCGGCTGGTGGCACTGGGTGTAAAATGAGTCATTACACAGTGCAGGGGCTCAGGGTGTAACACACAGAGGCCTGTGGATGGAAAAGCTGCTTTGCATGCAGCCTGTGTGCTGCTTGAGTCCCAGCACGCTCCCGAACCTGGACAGACTGTCACTGCCTGAAGGAGACATGCAGAAATGACTGCTGTCCACTGTATTCACACAACACAAGAGGAGGAGGTGGGATTGCGTGGATCTCTTCTCCTGAAGCACACGCATCTGCTGCACATTACTGTGAGAAACCATGCACAGCTGCAACTGTTCTTATTCCTGCTATCTATGAAATACAGGCAGTCAGAGAATGTTTACTGCGCGTCCCTGTTTTATATTAGCAAAGACAAACAGCAAACGAATGGGCTGTTGTTTGTGTGTAAAGTATTGTTTTGGACCTGACAACAATGCATGTGTTCGTCTCTTATCCGCACTGCCAGACACAGACACCAGAGAGAGCATGCGCATGCTCGCACCCGTGCAGAGAGAGAGAAAGAGAGAGAGAGAGAAAAAGAGAGGTGAAAAATGAAAGAGAGAGAAATAAGAGAGAGATGGGAGAGAAAAGAGAGAAGAGAGAGAGAGAGAGAGAGAGAGAGAGAGAGAGAGAGAGAGAGAGAGAGAGAGAGAGAGAGAGAGAGAGAGGGCATTTAAATTTAAGCATAATGCCGCCCAGGGCCAGAGGTGGAGGGGGTAAAAGTTAGCCTCATTTAGGACAGGAGCAAAGTATTTCAGTATTTCTTTAGCAGCCATTTTCTGTGTTGGATTTGGCCTGAGGTTTTTATTGGGATATCAGATGTCTCTGTGTGTATGTGTTTGTGTTCACTTGTGTGATTACAGAAGGCTGGAGATAATCATTTGTTGCCTGGATGATAGTATTCTGTGTAATTGTCTTTAGGGTCAGTGGAGCATGTGTGTGTTTCTGTTACTCAAAGATAACCATGATGAGCAGATGAAAGACACGAAAGAGAGCAGAGGAGATGAGAGCAGAGGAGAGGAGAGGAGAGGAGAGGAGAGGAGAGGAGAGGAGAGCAGAGCAGAGCAGAGCAGAGCAGAGGAGAGCAGAGGAGAGGAGAGGAGAGGAGAGGAGAGGAGAGGAGAGAGGAGAGGAGAGGAGAGGAGAGGAGAGGAGAGGAGGGAGGAGAGGAGAGGAGAGGAGAGGAGAGGAGAGGAGAGGAGAGCAGAGGAGAGGAGAGCAGAGGGGAGGAGAGCAGAGGGGAATAGAGCAGAGGGGAGGAGAGCAGAGGAGAGGAGAGCAGAGCAGAGGAGAGCAGAGCGGAGGAGAGGAGAGGGGAGAGAGAGAGAGGGGAGGAGAGCAGAGGGGAGGAGATCAGAGGAGAGGAGAGCAGAGGGGAATAGAGCAGAGGGGAGGAGAGCAGAGGGGAGGAGAGCAGAGGAGAGGAGAGCAGAGGAGAGGAGAGCAGAGGGGAATAGAGCAGAGGGGAGGAGAGCAGAGGGGAGGAGAGCAGAGGAGAGGAGAGCAGAGGGGAATAGAGCAGAGGGGAATAGAGCAGAGGGGAATAGAGCAGACGGGAATAGAGCAGAGGGGAGGAGAGCAGAGGGGAATAGAGCAGAGGGGAGGAGAGCAGAGGGGAGGAGAGCAGAGGAGAGGAGAGGAGAGGAGAGCAGAGGAGAGGAGAGCAGAGGAGAGGAGAGCAGAGGGGAATAGAGCATAGGGGAATAGAGCAGAGGAGAGGAGAGCAGAGGAGAGGAGAGCAGAGGGGAATAGAGCAGAGGGGAGGAGAGCAGAGGAGAGGAGAGGAGAGCAGAGGAGAGGAGGCAGAGGAGAGCAGAGAGGGAGAGCAGAGGAGAGGAGAGCAGAGGGGAATAGAGCAGAGGGGAGGAGAGCAGAGGAGAGGAGAGCAGAGGGGAATAGAGCAGAGGGGAGGAGAGCAGAGGAGAGGAGAGCAGAGGGGAATAGAGCAGAGGGGAGGAGCAGAGGAGAGGAGGGGGAAAGAGCAGAGGGGAGGAGAGCAGAGGGGAGGAGAGCAGAGGAGAGCAGAGGAGAGGAGAGGAGAGCATAGGGGAGGAGAGCAGAGGGGAGGAGAGCAGAGGAGAGGAGAGCAGAGGAGAGGAGAGCAGAGGAGAGGAGAGGAGAGCAGAGGGGAGGAGAGCAGAGGAGAGGAGAGCAGAGGGGAGGAGAGCAGAGGAGAGGAGAGCAGAGGAGAGGAGATACAAAAGACGTGAAGTGAAACAAAATACAGCGCACATACATTACAGGTGCTCATGTCCTATTTGTAAAATACAAACAACAATTAAATTCTTCCTGTGGCTCTCTGAGCAAATGGCACATAACCATAATGGAACTCTCTCTGTAAACTGCCAATGGCACATTAGAGCTGCTGCAACATTTACTGCATGTTCATGCTGTGACTGGACACTGATCATACGCTTTGTGAGCACAATGATGACATATGGCTCCACCTGAACCCCAACAACAGCGGTGAATGCAGCCAATTACACTGAAATACAGCAGTCCAACAACATACTAGACAAAAACACAACGAATATGAAAAACAATAAAAGTGTTGCAGTCACAGTTTTGCCATTTTATTCCCTTTGTCTAAAAACAATGAGTAAATTCAATTAAATGCTACATGATTTCTGTGCTCATCACAACATGCCCAATTTTTACAATTTGACTCATTCATGCTTCAGTATTCTGACAGTCAAATGAATGAAACATAACTGAACTAAGGTGACATTAATCTTCATAAAGACAGCAGCATACCTTTTATTAGCAGTGTATATTATTTGTTATTGCAAAACCTGAAACTGCTTGCTAGAAATTCTGTACAATCTGACAAGTTACCAAGACTTGTTTAATCTCTGGCTTTATCAGATTTTCACTGTGGTCTTTTAAAGGCAGCGCGTTTATCTCAATGTCTAGCGAACATCTCACTCTATATGTGAGAAGTGTGCTGGGCCCAGCAGGTGGCCGTGATGTGTTCACTTATTCAACAGCTGTTAATGACGGGGACATTCAGTAGAATGAGAAAGAGTGTTTACACTTGCCTCTCCTTCAGGGGAGGAAGAGAAGAGTAAATGAAAGGCAGAGAACGCGTTTCATTGCCAGCTGAAGTGTCAGCGCACAATTGGCAGTTGGGTTCACACCAATAAAGTACCGGCTCTTCAACAAATAAACTTCTCCAAATAAACTACTCCTCAATAAGATGAGTGTAAGCCACTGATGTATCCCTGGCACTCGTACTTTCTTAATGTCTCTCGTTCTCTCTCTCACCCTGAGGGATATTCACGAGCAAAGAAAGAGAAGTAGATTAGGGGCTTGTATTTGCTCCTAACTAAGGGTCTGTGTGAAAGAGAGAGGTAGGGACTAAATAGAGAAAGGGGGGAGAGAGAGAGAGAGAGAGAGAGTTTTGGATGGGGCTTTTTAAAAGCATTTTGATGTCCAAACAGCACTTCAACTATTATTTATGCAAACTGTATGCAGGTACAATGGAATTTTTTGAATTTTATTGAGATGTTGAAAATGTTACAGACAGGGTAGATGATCTTTTCCAGAAACATTTTTGTTATGCTGGTTGAAAGTCTCTTCACATCCTGATAACAATCACTAAGTAAAGTGGTCTGAATATATTTATTTATTTATATATCTTCTGTGGAAGTCGCAGAACCATAAACTGGTTGTCCAATCATTGTGTACGGTATGTGCGATGAGCACATCAATGAGCAGAAAATAATATTTTTGCAGGTTGCAGCAAATTTGAAATGAATGTGTCTTCTCCTGACTGAGCCAGCTCAATAAATCACAAAAAAAAAATCACAGCTAGTGGATTGCTAATGAGAAAATAAACACTCAACGATCCAAGAATGAGAATAAAGAAAGCGAGACAAATAAATTCAAATGAATTTCCTCCCTTAGAGAGAGACCTGTATTACTAACAAGTTTCAATCATGAATCCAAATGAAAAAGTCTTGCTGAATTCACAAGAAATCTTCCAAGTAATTTTATGACTGCACCACGCATGGAGCTCAGCACCTTCAAACTCAGCAGTGGAGGATGGTGAATCTTTTAAAAAACAGATTTAGTACCAGCTTATGTTTTGCTTTGCCCGTGGACGTTGATTTATCGCGTGTGCCAGCACTGAACAAATATGCTTATAGGCTGACTAGGCCAGTTACTGGAAGCAGAGATAGAAACAGAGAGATTAAATGAGAAAGAAAACAACAACTGCCTTGGAAATGAATGAGAATGCTAACTCATAGTTTTCTCCAGGAAATATAGACCTCCTTTCACCTGACCCATTTCTCATGGGGGGTGCGTTGTGTGTTTGTGATGGATCATATCCATATCTCTGATGGATCAGTAAGCAGCCAATCAAAACACCTTAGCAACCGCACAGCAACATGTTAAGCCCCCTTAGAACACTTTAGCGACTGCATAGCAACGCCCTGGTAACCAGCCACAACATGCTAGCATGGTGGGAGTTTGCATGAGGAAGCACCATGTCATAAAGAGATGCAGGCTTGTGGAACACTCCCATCTGAAGAAATCATCTCCCTACATCACACTGACCCCGCTCATGACACGTCACCCAAAGGTCACTGAAGATCAAGACAAATGTGCAAGCTAACCCTGATAATGGTAAAGCAGGAGAGCTTGTGTCAAATACAGACAAATGCAGTTAATTCAACTCCAGTAACACTAGTACACACAAACTTCAAAAACAACATGTACACAGCTGAATATACCAGTCGAAAGTCAAAATATGCATTTGGACTAAATCTGGTCCATACAGACATGTCACTGTTATACAGGCATCAGAAACACTATAAACTCTTCACCACACAATGGAGGCTGCACAGAAACTGAAGATCAGAAATTTAAGCTTCACACTAGAGGCTTTTTGCATGTTTTCACACACCCTAGTAATTACTCGACTCCCAAAACGAGTCGCCAGGAGAAAACGTGTGTGTGCAAATATCATTTATTTGGTTGTCTCTCAGTCTGATTCTCTTGCCTCTGTGAACAGTAAAATCATGCTCTTTTGTATGCTCTGGTATTTCTTGTCACAAGCGTGAGTGCTGGAAACAGCAAAACGTGCGGCATGACAGACACACAAATAAAGCAGCAGTCTCTCCAATTCACACAAGACATAGAGGAAAATCCCAAAGCATTCATTGTTTATTGTGACTGCAAATGTCGCAAACAGAAACATCATCTGAGTCTTCCCAGCACCATCACACACTCACAGGAATGTACAATAACCCAGAAATCGAATGTTTCTAAGAGCCTGTGAAATCATAAAGATTTCTGTGTTCTTTTCCTATTCAAACAGTATGTTTGGGGGAGGGACATTCTTATTCTGGAGTGCATCTGATTGGACAAAAATCTGTGTAGCTCTACAAGTCAACACTTGCACTCCATTTATACGGAGGAGGAATTTTTGCCAAATATTGAAATATTAGTAAATTTACATGTAGAAGGTTTCAAAGCTTATATGCATAGACTAAAGGTTAAAAAACTCAATTGATAATATTTTGATAATATTTTTGTCTTTAACAAATGATAAAAGTACTTTTTAAGCTAGAAAATCCACTGTCATGTGTCCTCAGGTCTGTGTGATTGAGTTTGTTTGTAAGTATCCCGCTGTGATGAACTGAGGGTTCAGTCTTCTCCTCCCTGCAGTGAATGTGTCTCAATCAACCCCAGCACACCAAAGCAGGAGCAAGGACTGCTGGAAAACCGTCTTAAATTTGTCCTTATTCTGTCAGACTCTGCTCTCTTGCGTCTCTCACTCAAACACATCCTCCAAAGCAGCAGCTACAACATCTCAGTCTGTGGTTGTTTAAAGCAGATTGTACCATTTCTGCTACCTGGGACAAATTTTCAGGTTTCGCATACGATTCTTTCATCATGGGACAAAAGTGACTGCTAAGTGACACGCTCACCAAGGGCCTCTGGATTTTCTTTGGCATGACTCTTAAAATCCGATGAACACAGAAATTTGGGTCACCGTCCTGCAGTGCCAAAATAAGCCAATAAGAGTGCAGCATTTCATGATGAACCAATAGGAGCAGCAATTGAGGACTCATGTGGTAAAGCTTCCAACAGGCACTCATGACCAAAGCCCAAAGATGTGCATCACCTGACATCAAAGATACACAGTGTGTCTCAGCTTACACCCAAGATCCCAACAGGATCCTATCATACAATCTGACAAGCAACAATCAGAACGAATCAGAACATTCAAAACGATCAGAAAGAAATAGATCCATAATCCAGCAGCAATCAAAGTGCAGCAATCGCATCTTCAAAATCATGAAGGATTGTGGATCAGAGGCGTCTGATGACAGCTTCTCCACGGTTTCCTTTATGTTGACATTTTACCACTCACTGCATCGCTTCCTATTTCTGGACAGAAGATGACCTTTCTATCTCCTTGTAATATCTTATTATAGCGCGTCTATAGTTTATTTTAGGCCTGGCAGGTCCTGCTTTACAATTACAAGACATACATGCTTTGAGGCCTGCCATGATGTCACACCGAGGGCATGTCTGCCGGAAGCATTATCGTATTGCATATCACATTATTTAGCAAGTATTACCGTTTTGTCTAAACCGAATCTTTTGTTGCCATGACAACAGTAAACCTGGTAATGGTGTTACATGTAATGATTCCAGAAAGGGTCGTAAAATTTTGTAACTATCTGCAAAGCTTTGTTTACATGAATCCACTCAGAGGAATCGCTTTGGTAATGCATCTTCACAGAAATGAAGTCCCACCTCAAAAAGGACAATGTGGACAACTTTATAGCTTAAATAATAAACAGGAAATTTCTGAATAATTCATGTACGTGCTTTAACAATGTCATGTTCATTTTTTAGCTTTAAAACCCTCAGTAATGATGGAATTGTGTCGCCTCATTAAGAGCGTCTCTGTAAGCCCAATTTTTGCATGTTGCTGAGGGATTGAAATGATTTTACGTGGTAATCAACATTATGTCTGAATTTCAGAACATTCCCTGTAAGAAAGCACAGGACACAACATAAACAGCTCGGCCCTCATTAGTGCTCCACTGATATGTTTCTCAACAGCCCCCGGTAACGTCTATAGAGAACAGAACACTAAAATAAGCATAATACAAACAAAAATCACACATAAACAACACTGCAGAAATTTAATAGACATTATTTACATAATATATATATTATTTCACACATTTACTCAAAATCAGTTATTATGGCCAATTAATCTGGAACTGATTCAACAAACCTGCCAAAATCATCTGCCAAACAAACAGGTTTACCTGCCAATACTGTCTCAAAATGAAATGAACTGTCCAAATGAATGGCCTGGATGATAATTCAGTCTGTTACTGACCTTAATTTGAAGTATGTGCCAAAAATCAGTCCACAAAATATAGCCTGCTTTTCACACAGTGAAACATTTTTCAGGGATGAATTGTACTGTGTGGCTAAGAGTGAACAAGCGTGTACTGTTGTCATTCTCTTTCCTGCTTGGAGATGTTTCCTGGAATATAAAATCAGTTGGCACTCACTGAGTCTCCAGTCAGACTGCTGTTTCCAGACATCAACACACAACTCACCGTTCTCAGATCAGCTCTTCTGTTAAATCTCAGCCTTCAGCTCCAGCTCCAGCTCCAGCTCCACATACTCTATATCTTCAGGTGAGGCATGTCCAGATTACTTCAAAATTTAAAATACTCTAGGAACTAATTCATACCATATGTGTAATGGCATAATTAAGAAAGTCGTTCATTATTCATGAAAGCACTTTGAATAATCAATGAGAAGCACTGATTATG
This sequence comes from Chromobotia macracanthus, assembly GCA_036877525.1. Taxonomy (NCBI): domain Eukaryota; kingdom Metazoa; phylum Chordata; class Actinopteri; order Cypriniformes; family Botiidae; genus Chromobotia; species Chromobotia macracanthus. Next base: position 7,404,506 of record JAZGTH010000064.1, read on the forward strand.
TCAATCAGCTGCTGACATCACAGGATTCTAGTTTCCAGGTCAAGTCGTGATCGACCTACAGTTTGTATCTCAGTGTCATATGCTGCTGACTGCTGGAGCATGTGTCAGTGGAGGACACACACAGCACGAACACCCGGCGAGCTCACCAGTGGGAGGAAGGAGTCTGTTCACCTGACCCCGACAATCTGTGGGGTTTCAGGAAATGTCACCATGATGGATGGTTTATGTTTTTAAAACCAGTCTAACAAAATCTATCAAAAGATGGCTGAGTTTTTAACAAAATGTAAGCGCTTATTTGAGTGTAGGATTATATGTATTCTAAAATCTTTTAAAGATGGACAAAATGTGTTAGAGCAGCTTTAACAAAACTGTGCTTGTAGATGAACTTTTTACTTTTTGCCCAGTAAAACAATTACCCCAGTGAGGTAATGAAGTGCAGGACAACACAGCCGACATAAAAGTGCAGCAACTGTTTAATTTAATGGCTACCGCTGGAGGGTGTGATGTAAAGTAGAGAGGAATAGAGAGAACCGTGAATGAACAGAGAGAAAGAGCAATCCCACAGAACTCTCAGACATCAGCTGTAACGCATGACATCCATGTAATTAGATCTCTGATGATGGATGTGATGCTCACAGGAATTCAAACACTTCTATATGTACAGCACCACACTGCTCAATATTCAGTGTGTTTGTAGGGAACTGTAAGGAATGTGTGACTCTGGACAGCTCTCACGCTTCCTGTTTAGATAAGAGGTGCTGTACAGGAAGCTGTCAGCCAGGCTGAAGGCATAATTTGTGATAATGATATTCCTAAATAATCAACACTAATTACAGAGGTCAAACAAAATGATTCCTCCCATATGCCTGCTGTCGGGAAAAATCATATATGAGCATTTGTGTGTTTTAGAGGACAGGGAAAAACAAAGAGTGACTATCTGATAAAGACAATGAGTCTTTCATTTCTGAAGACATTGCGACTCCGCCCACCAGATTTCATGTTTAACATGTGAAAATGACTTGAATTGTTTAACTCACACCTGCAGCTCCCGTTCCAGATGAACAATCATAATTCCAACCGTCTGTCAATGTGCAAACAGCAGAAAGACTTCTAATGCATGAACAACTCCGATTAGTGAAATGAAGGCCAGGAACGTTTTCATGGAGTGTTCAAGAATAATTGTGTGTTTATTGATTTATGGTCATGTAGATAATACAGAATTAGCACGGCTGGACTACATCACACCTGAATGCTTTAATCCTGGACTCAAAACCACCTCAACATTACACACTTAAACACTGAAATCTTATTCTTTTCATTCTGTTAGACATTTGTAGGCTTTAAAAATAAAACAAATCAAGCATGTTCATTATTTTCCTTTGCTAGCATGTTAAAGTAGAACAGCCTTCACATTTTCATCACATCATCAGATGAACATTTTTCTTTCTGTAAGTTATTTCTGTCTCAGTGATCTGCCTTATATACCCCACAACCCCGTCCTTAACTTCCTCATTACCCCCAAACCACTAACATTTTTAGCTGTTTTAATCTTTTAGTCAGTGTGTAATAATGATAATCTGACACGCTCTGATGTCAGTGATGTTCATGATTTTAATCAAAGTCATAGACTTTCTATTATTATTACACATTAACTTCAACCAGACATCGTCCGTAATAATGTTACTGGCTAACTGGAGCATAACCATTTAATTTTCACTTCTGTTCTGATCTTTAGTGAGAGTTCATTTTAGATGTAACACAAATTTCTTTCTGCTGTCTGTTCAGGGGTCGTTTGAAGCATAACTTGCTCTTTATGAGCATGATCTTGTGGTCCTCACTAATTAGGATGTTTATCTGCATTGTGATGTTTAGTAGCTTCAGACGCTCAGCTCTGACAGAATCATCAGAGAGGGTCTGAATGGCTGTTTAACAATAATCTACTATAAATCCCTTTAATCTCTGTGAAGGAACAGAGCACTACTCACGCTGACTGCAGAGGGGACCTCCGTATGTCGTCATGGTACAGTCACAGGTAAACCCCTCCCACTGCTGCAGACACACCCCCTGATTGGAGCAGGAGTCCTCCATACAGCTACTGCCAGGCCCGGCTGAAACAAACAGGAAATGCAAAGGTGCATTATTACAAACAAACAAGATAAACACATAAAAACCCACAGCATGGTGATACCTGCTTTTTTATTTTTGAATACTTTTCTGTATGATCATAACTGAAACTGAATGTTGACTGGACGGTGCACTGACCTTCACAGCTGCGCTCCACCTGACCCACGCGGTGTAGAGCATCTGTGATCAGGTCGGGCAGTCTGCCGTTCAGATCCACTGAGGCCAGGCAGCCCTGGTACCCGTCCCGAGACGCTGTGAGCTTGGGCAGACTGCTGTACATGGTCTTTCCCACGCCTGCAATGTACAGCTCTCCTGCAGCACGCAGAATGAAAAACGCACAGTTATCAGCCTTTAAAATAACACAGGGGCTGAAGATCTCGCATGTGTAAGACGTCTACCATGTTAACCAGAGCTTCATACAGGTGAGAACTTCCTGTGTGACTCTGTAATGGTCGAATGTGTCTCTTTTTAAACTCATTCCCTACTGATAAAAGCTGAACAGCAGTGAACCGTTCAGAACAGAAAGACAAACAGGGCTGTCATAAAACAACAGAATCACATAACATCAAAGCTGCTCTTGAGCTGTGAAGAAAAAGAACGTTAAGCACATGTGAGGATGAAAATTAAGCACATCTCCATACACACGAGACAGTAAAGAGCTGTATCTGCTGGTGTCTGGATGTATGGAAGAGATCTCAGACAGAGATTTTGGGAATTGAAAGACTCAACTCTTCAACACTACATCATGTCCTGCGTCTGTTTCTGTTTCTCTAGCTTGTTGAAACTAATACATTCAGGCATTTGTTGTATATATTGCATATTCAGATTTTGAAGATTTAATAAGTTTTACTATATAATTACATAGATACATATTTGCAAACATTTATGCTATTAATCAATTTCAGCATTTACTAATACATTTTTTAATCTGTAAACCTTACACACAATGAATTAATAATTTACAGTTTATTACATATAAAGACTAATACAATTTTATTGTTCATTGTCAATTCATGTTAACTAATGAATAAATGTTAACAAATGAGAACTAATTCAAGGAAAATAAGTAAATGCAAATGCAACTCAGCTAAACAAAACATAAACACCCTCTGGATTTGAACCTGCATGTACTGCATGAGCACCAAGGCCTAATGTCCCTTTAGCACATGCGCTAACCCCTAATCCACTTAATCCAGCTCTCTGTAGAGAATCCAGCGCTGAGCTCAGACAGCTCCACTCACAATAACTCAGACATGCTTATTAGCTCTGTATGTCTCACTCTTACACAAAGACTATTAAAGAGGCTTCAGTCACAATATTCAATTATACAGTCAACAGTTTTCATTAGCCTTTCTGTGGATAACTGGGCAGCAGGAGAGCGGAGCTGCTATTGTGGACGAGACGTTGCAAAATCAATTGCTTTCAAATGAAGGAAGTGCAGGAAGATTGTAAAATGACATCTCCAGTCATGCGTCTCTGTTAAGAAATGATGAAGCAACATGCCTGCTGGATCAAACTGGAGGAGGAAAGCTGCGACAACTCTATTCTCCATCACAACTGCACTGATGCTAATTTCATTTTTTTACTTAAAAAACACCTTGTGTGTTATCTGTGACTGGAAGTTTACCTTGTTACATTTACTTACTGAAAGTAAAGTAAATGTGAAAGTAAAAAAAGTTTTCAGAAGCCAATGAGTGTCAGGTTAAGTTCACACTGTCAGAAGAGAGCTGTGATGCACACAGTGATTAAAGACATACAGTCAAATAAATCCTTTTGCTTTTTAATTTAAGGTGATTTGTTTAAAATATCTCACTCCTAATCTTTATCAGATGAAGAATCTAGATACAGAACTGATCCAACACCATGTCAGGATAAACTGATGATAAATAACATGTTGGAATGTAATAAACCAGCAATATCTTATCTTCATAACAAATACCACATTATCACATGAAGCACTTTATTTAAATACTGTAAGTTTATTGTTTTGAACCACTATACTTAGTCTTGTAAAAAATCTAATAGCAGACTCTTTATCTAATGTTGTGAAATGATTTGGTTTACTCACATAAAATAAATAAATAACTGAACACACTGAAAAACAGGAAACTGAACAAACTGTGCTAATGTCTGGATATTGGCATCTTCTGTTTCTGGAGTAAAACAGAGAGTATAAAACACCTGACTGGCTGGTCACAGCTTTCCTCCTGTCAACTAACACAAGACATAAAGACAGTCTGCCAAGATTCTGCTCAGATACCAGACATCACTCACTCTACTGCAAACAGAGATACAAACATCTCCAATGGCTATAGCTGCTGTATTTCCAATCAAAGCCCTCCATTTTGAAGTAAACATGAATACTTTTTGTGCCAGAGTCAAGAAAAATCTGCCTGAGACGAAAAAACAATTTTTAGTGAATTCAGAAGCACCAAATTATGCAAAGACGTTTGCTGTTGTTTTTCTCTTTTCCCAGAAGGCATTGCTGTCTGTGAAACAATAGTGGAAAAACTACAGCTAGACTGAGAAGAACTGCAAGGTAGATTTCAGAAGCAACATGATTTATACACGGAGCTGGAAGCAGTGTTTACCCATCAGATGTGACTGCTCATTACTGCTGCATGTTACAATCAAATTCAATGATAGTGTTCAGCTGCAAATATGTGTACAGGCCCACCTATGAGATAAAACAACCATAATGATGTAGGAAATAACATAAGAATGATGTATGCAAGAATAACTACATATAAAGAGCAAAGACAAAGTGACAATTATTCCCAAGAGACCCTATATTTCATACTCGATATTTTCAACACTTTCTGGTCCAGGAACCTCCTAATATAAGTGTAACTGTGTGTTCTGTCTCTCATTATTATGTTAACATTAACTAGGACTGACCTAACTACCACTGCAATGTCTGACACTCTAATAAAAACAACTGAATCAACATTTTTTACTTTTTTTATTTCAGACACCCTTCATCCTCAACTCATCTCAAAGCACACAGTGACTTTACAAACCCTGCCGTATTTCATTTAACAGAAACAATGAGGTTAGTATGTTGTACTGTTCAGCACTCAAACATGTAAAATTAAAAATTGTCAGCTACATGAATGTGTATGAGTGGTACCTTTCAGGTCCAGGTTGCGAGCGCCGCTGGAGTGCTGCGTGACGGTGCGGGAGTCGATCTTGAGCGTATGCAGGTTGTTGTCGTCGCGGGAAACCATCACGTTGTGCCACTGGTTATCGTTGAGCGGTCTGTCAGAGTTTCCCTTCATGAGCGACGGGCCGTTACCCAAGTCAAAAACATAATGAATATACCTGCAACACATCAGTTCATCTGTCAGTCATGCAGCACGTGGAATCAGGCCCACCTCTTTGTGATGAAATCAACAGCTGTAATAAAGAGTTGAAATACTGACACACACAATCTTCTGTCCTGCCTGAGTGCTGTGGTTTATTACTCCATATATCACAGTTAAACCACTGTATGCCTTTACATATAAGAAATCTGACCATGAGAGTAGCTCTTTCTCTCATGAGAAACTCTGTACACAATCTTGTAAGTTTGTTTTCCTATTTTCAAACACATTTTGTTTCACATTACAGTAAATACTGTAATGCTGCGAGTCATCTCTTTGCTGTTCGCTTTGGTTCATGAACTCATCCTGAAGAATTTATGAACCGAAAATAAATGTGAAAAATAATTTCGGAAGAACGGCTGCAGTTTCCCTTCTGTTCAAACCAATAACAACAGCTGGTTGATACTGACAGAGTCATAAACATAAAAATCACCTCTTATATTCACAGAACCTGTAAATGCTGGACTGTGCAAATGCTAAAAGCTAAATAAATTGAATATAATAAAGCAAATAAATTTAAATACACCCATATCCTGTTAAAAAAAATCATCAAGTTTTTCTCCTCCTCTTTGTACCTTTAACTAAATGCTGAGGAGACGAATGTGTGGATCTTATAGCGTATCTTGACTCACTCTCCTACAGTTACAATTCACATCCAAGTAGCGTCTCTTAACTAATCATAAACTTAAACACGCTCTTTAGTTCAGTGATGTAGCTGCATGTGAATATCTACAGTGACTTGTGGGAACATCTCAGCTCTCACAATAACATCAGCATCACAAGTGAGTGATTGTTCTGTGGGAGGACTTCTGACCAGCAGGGCTGTTTAAACAGAAACTCTCTTGAGATGCTGATGTCTGGATGTTGAGGGATGATTTTAACAACAGATCGCGTTTTGTACCGCGGGGGACGTCTCAGTGTGTCTGATTTTACACTATGATACAGTTGAAAGAATCTAAGAAAACAGCTGCTTAAAAACATTACAGTTACAGTAAGGCAGTTACTACTGAAGCAGTGTGCAAAAGGTTAGAGGCTAATATTCTACAAAAATGAACTTCTGGTTATGGATTAGCATTGTATTTGTGTGGCTGGAGCCAGCGCATCACCAGAGAACTGCTGTCACACACCTGATGTAAAAACACACAGTGTAGCAGATGCTTTCACTGACTGTCAGCCCGCTCCTCATCATCAGATGTTATGAATGCACACAGACAACAGGAAAGAGATGTCATTGTATCCTTGGCAACCACTGAAAAGTTACAAAAGTTTACAGCCTACAAGTTACCAGGTTTACAGGCATGACAAGACTGAAAATAACAGCAAATAGAAATAGCTAGTGATTCTATCACACACAGTACTGTATGTCATATACAGTAGTTTATTACATTAATATGTTGTGACTATGCTTGACTTACAGTACATTATAGTATTAAGTAAGTACCTATAGTACTGTATAGCACCTAAACATGGACACCTAAACAAGTAAATACTTTTGTGGTAATAGATGTAATGTCACAAATGCTTGTACTGAATATTCCCCCAAATACTTCTCTTCCTGCTATGGTTTCTCTCTCTCTTTTTCCTGAGACTCTATCATATACAGCTTCTCTGAGGTTTAATTTTATATCTCTCTCTCTCTTTTCTCAATCAGGTATGTCTTCTGCTAGAATAATTTCATAATACCCTCAACATTTTGTGCCTGTTTCTGGTATTTTCAGCTCTGTATTTGTGCAGTATTATTAAACAACCGTCTATTCTTCTCTCAGCTCTATAGTTTAATTAAATGACTTTAACGCTGAAAGCTGATTTACTTCGGGCAATATAGATATGGCCTGAAGCTATGCGTTCTCCTGACTACAGCATAAAATCTTAATAATGAAGAGCTTTTATTTCTTACTCTAACTCTGCCGTATGCTTTTGAACTTTTTCAATCCAGTCGAAGTCATTTAAAGCTGCAGTGTCATTTTTATGTTAAAATACTTTTTGCTGTTTAGGGCCGTTTGTAGGTTGATTTCCAGAACGTTTAAACGCTGCGGCACTTTCAAAATGCTGCTCCATCAGTTTTGAGCATTCACACGAGCCCAGCACAGTAACACTGGCTCAACCAATGGCACGACTCGGAGGCGGAACTTTTTGTTCGTCTGACCAATAGCAGACGAGAGCAGCAGAGTTGGAGGGAAACTGATAACATTCATTGTTTTTGGAGTTCTACTTAATGATACAGATGGTGCAGAAATGACACACTTTTAAATGTGGATGGTAAATCTGCAATGTAAACAACTTTTTGCATCACTCACCCCTTCACAAGTTCAATCACAATAAAGTCACTTCCGTCTCCAGAGTTAAACAGCATCAGTCCGTCGGGGCTGGTGGTCTTGAACTGGAAGAAGAGGTGCATAGACGCATAGGCCTGTAGAGTGGATAGTGCCACATAACTGGCCCGGTTCCGGAAACTGACCGGATCAGCCACGATGCGGCGCATGCCAAAGCGTGCATTCAGCTCGCAGTAAGGGATGTCTCCGTTCTTGCACTGGTCCAGGTAGGGCATGCCGTTGAAAGAGAGGCCCTGCAGGTGGCCAATGAAGTTGGAAGGCATGACGGAGATAAAGCGTCGCTCTGTCATGATGCCTGTCTCTATGTGGTGGAACTCCAGCTGTGTGTGTGCTCCGCTCATCTGGCCTGTGGCAGAACCGAACATGCTCAATTAGTTCAGTCTGGGAGCTGATGATATGAAGGAATGGAGTGCTATCTGAGCCCATCCTAAGGCAACGACAACTTTGATGTTAAATTCAAAGCTGGATGTGCAGTAACATTCCCTTCCAACATTCCACATACCAGATGAAATTCTGCGAATGAACTGAGAATCTGATCCAGATATTTCAGTTTACACATTTTCAAACTCATTACCTCGGATGCAGCTGATCAATACAAACACTTAGATTTGCACAGAAGAGTTTTCAGTGATTGACACTTTAATGTACGGTTTCACAGTGGGCGGAGGTAATAACAGCAATGCAGCATAAATGAAAATGAAAAAGTGACTGAATCTGGTTAGAAGCTGGTGTGTATGTACACATACAGTACACACAGCGTGTGATGTCTCTCTCTCTCTCACCCTCTACAGTCACGTTGTCAACAGAAAGCTGCAAGCTCTTCCCACGACGTGCCACCTTCACAGAGTGCCATTCATTATCATTCAGCTTCTGCCCTGCGAACAGAGTCTCCGGCCCTTTACCTGCACAGAGAACAGAGCACAGTCACACGCCGCTGTGAGCTGCTTCTCTTATCTGAACAGCACACTCCACCTCACAGATACAGACACACACATTCACAGTTCACACTCGCACACTAACACAGAGAACAGAGCACAGTCACACGCCGCTGTGAGCTGCTTCTCTTATCTGAACAGCACACTCCACCTCACAGATACAGACACACACATTCACAGTTCACACTCGCACACTAACACAGAGAACAGAGCACAGTCACACGCCGCTGTGAGCTGCTTCTCTTATCTGAACAGCACACTCCACCTCACAGATAGACACACACATTCACAGTTCACACTCGCACACTAACACAGAGAACAGAGCACAGTCACACGCCGCTGTGAGCTGCTTCTCTTATCTGAACAGCACACTCCACCTCACAGATACAGACACACACATTCACAGTTCACACTCGCACACTAACACAGAGAACAGAGCACAGTCACACGCCGCTGTGAGCTGCTTCTCTTATCTGAACAGCACACTCCACCTCACAGATACAGACACACACATTCACAGTTCACACTCGCACACTAACACAGAGAACAGAGCACAGTCACACGCCGCTGTGAGCTGCTTCTCTTATCTGAACAGCACACTCCACCTCACAGATACAGACACACACATTCACAGTTCACACTCGCACACTAACACAGAGAACAGAGCACAGTCACACGCCGCTGTGAGCTGCTTCTCTTATCTGAACAGCACACTCCACCTCACAGATACAGACACACACATTCACAGTTCACACTCGCACACTAACACAGAGAACAGAGCACAGTCACACGCCGCTGTGAGCTGCTTCTCTTATCTGAACAGCACACTCCACCTCACAGATACAGACACACACATTCACAGTTCACACTCGCACACTAACACAGAGAACAGAGCACAGTCACACGCCGCTGTGAGCTGCTTCTCTTATCTGAACAGCACACTCCACCTCACAGATACAGACACACACATTCACAGTTCACACTCGCACACTAACACAGAGAACAGCCGTACACATGCAGTCTCACACATGAACAGTTTCACACAAGCACACACCCACACAAATCACAAATCTTGACATCCACATATGCCTTTCTGCTCACACATTCTGTGTGGTATGTATAGGCTACATATATAATTATGAAGGTTTTATGAAGGTATTCATAAAGATGTCATACTCAGCTTTATAAAACAGATGGTCAACAGATGGTTTGTTTTCAATAACTCACAGCTGTGACCTTTTCACCAGGACACAATTACTGATAAACAATCATCATTTTTATTGTACAGCAACATTCTGTTGTTTACATGCAGGATTCAGTGTTTATCTGTTGATATTAGCACCACTTCACTAAAGTACATCAATCCAAACTGGTTTCTTAATGCGTAAGGCACTCTGTGAAGGTGGCACGTCTACCACTGGTCAGATAGTCCCACCCCAAACTCACGCCATCGGTTGAGTCGATGCTGCTGTGTCAGAGCTGGCTGGAAATGTGTTAATAGTGCCACAGAGTAGCTACACTTCTTTAACATACAAATGGACTCATCTCTGCAAGCAGTTTAACACTGCAAATAATTGCACACAAATATCCTATTAATTTAAACCTGTGTGAGAACTGTGTTTGTAGAAAGCTGTTTTCCTGAAGCAAATGTAAGGTAATGGTATTTTTAAAGGCTGTTCCTACTTTAAATGTGTCACAGATACAAACCTAATTGATTCAGTGTTTTAAAAACACATCGCTTCAATAAGCACAAACAAACAAGCACCTGCAGCTGTCTGTACAGCAGTTCTGCTCATTAGAACAGAACGTGAACGCTGATGTGTCAGAATTCATGTACATCAGGCAAACACATTACACTTAAACTGAAGTGAATGTAAACCGGCTCTGGATATGTGTAGAATCATCTTACAAGCTCTGGAGTTTAATGAAACTGTACTACAATTCACGGGTTTAACATGAGAGAATGCATGCAAAAGCAAATCCTTCACAGACCTCAAAAGTCCAACACCAAACTCAACCACTAAACACAGACAGACATCATAATACAGAAGGCGATTCTGAGTGTATCAGTCAACAGAGGCAGAAATAAGAGATTTCTGTCCTTTTAAATAATTGAGTTAGTAGGATGGCCCACGCTGCAGTGTGAGTGTTCAGATGTGTTCAGAGACTGGAGTGTGTGAGGATAAATGAGTGAGTTTTGACACTGCGTTTCAGTCTCTCACTGCACTCGTCTGACTGACCCTGCTGGACTCTCCAGAGACCCCGTCAGCCTGACTGAGGGAGGGATACACCACATACACGAGTGTGCTGCACTGTGACCGCAGCCGGACACTCACACAATGAGCTTGACTGTATTGAATTAAGATGCATCTTCATTCACATCTGCTCTTGTAATCGACACATCTGGTGTTCAGACATACATGCAGGTGAAGTTCTTAACAACAGGTACACGTGAGATCATTTGAGTCCCATCATCCTGCTGAACTGTTGTCCTGCACCTTCTGGCAGACTTTAATTTAAAATGAATTGTTTCTCATCTCGGCTTTTAAAAGTAGGAGTGCGCTCATCACTGTAGCTTAAGCTAGTGTAGCTCAGCATTAACATTAAACTGTGCTAGGCATCAACAATCTTTACTATAACAGATCTAACAATAATCAAACTTTGAGCTGTTAGAGGCATAACGTCAAAAACCTACAAAAACGTATTTAAACTTTAAACATTAACGTTTGTTTTTGCCATCTGTAACTCCATCTAAATCTGCTTTATATTCACAGGGACTGTGCTAAGCTGTTTAAAATGCACATCATGTTGAGGAGGAAAAGATTTCCAGCAGATGGCAGAGACCGCTAATTAGATATCACTTACTTTAACTAGCAGCATTTCTGCCTGTTTTACAGTCAGTTAACATGTTGCTGTCTGTAAAACTTCTACTAGTCTAATAACATCTGACATAGCACTGAGTTAATAATGAAAGTGAACTGTAAGAAAGCTTTGCACAGGTAAACATATCAACCATCACGTCCCTCTCATTATCATTACATATTTATCCCTGCACAGATTCATCATGCTCAGAGCATCACGCATTAGAAACTGCTGCTCAGATCTGAAAACATCATAACACGTCTGTGTGTGATCAGATCTGTGTGCATGTGACGTCATTCCCCACACTGAAATGATCTGTTCTCAATAAATCATCTGAATCATCTGTCCCTCATCAGACTGAGCAGGAGAAATTCATTCTGGAATAGATGGTGTTTGTTGCCACCTGGTGGTACAAAGTGAGAATATCCGGGTCTGATACAGTATACAGTGTAATACAGTGAAAGACAATTAAACAACACAGCTGTTCACCTACTGTAACTACTATATACATATATATACATCCATGTGTATACATACATCATACATACATGACAGTTGTGTTACACAAAAGTGAATATAAAACTAACTAATAAAACATAAAACGAATCAAAACATCCCTCCTGTTTATCTGACTATTCTGATACAACATAGCAACACTGGCTAAACCAATGGCGTGAGTTTGAGGTGGAAGCGACCAATCAGAGTGCTTGTTTGAAAAGGTTTTTTTACAGGAATGACTTGATCTTGCTCTACTGATTGGTGTAAAGTCTGCACAGTTACATTATTACAGAAGGTTTGTCTATTTAGCAAATGTGACACAGATCCAACATTTGCACACTTTTATATTGTGGTTGTGACAATACACATTTCTTAATGACCCAATGATATCAATAACACAATCCTCACACAAACCTTTATGCAGTTTTACATGAGTTAAACATTGTGTTTATTAAGCCTTTCTCCTCATGAGGAATGTTGGCAGGTCTTCATAAAGTAGCTTGATTTCAGGTCTTACAGCTGGTCCTCACAATGTAGACAAGACCTGACACACACACACACACACACACACGTTGTCACACTGGCAATCACACGACTTACCTCACAGCAGAAATTCTGCTACACACGGAGGGCACACACACACAGCACTAATACAGACGCAGGAAACCTCATGCCTGATTTGGCAAATAGATCATTTTCTTCTTTTATTTAAAGGTTTGTTGTTGTTTTTTTGTAACCGAGTACCGTGGGGACATGAAAAATGCTCCTCAGATGAGGAACATACGGTGTTGAAATGGAAACTGTTGAAACAGTTGCGCTGCTTAATTTCAAACACCGCAGCATATTTTGCAAAACAAAAGAGACTAAGATTGAATACGAGTGTGTTGGGAAGAGAGAGACGGTAATTGGGAACAAAAAGAATATTTGTGCAAAGCTACAATAATACAGAATTACGAAGGAGGATAAGAGAGAGATAAAGAGAGACAGAAATAGCATTGCAGATAAAAGAATCACTTACTAAGGTTACAGTCTATCCCGATACAATCTGGTGAGAGAGAGAGTGAGATGGTGAGAATTAAAGAAAAAGTCAACATCACATCCTTCAAGGTTCAATCTGCAGGCAGACAAAATCTGGTTTTGCATAAAGCTCATCATCCGGGGACAAACTGAGAGTCAGAACCGCCCCTACAAGAGCCCACAGCCCACAATCACAGGACAAGAGATCACACATCAGTCCATTTCATCTATAAGAACTCAGTGGAGAATCTGAGCAGGGCCAGGATCTGATCTGTTACACACCTGGCTTTGAAATACATAAAACGTTTGGCTGTGCTTTGTCTTCTTCCTGGATGTGGGTGGTGCCAGTACAGTTGTAGGTATGAGCAGTCTGCACCATCAGCCAAGAGCTCTAACTCAGATAATCAAAGCCCATCTGGATCTGTTCTGTCTCCATTACTGGTCTCCAAGAAAATACAGAACTCTGGAGGAATTGTGAAGAGGCTGAAAATAAACGATTAAGTAATCAGGTTTATTTTCAGCCACTTGAATGAAATGACCTCTGTAGAAACAATGACGGTATTTAAATACTCACGTTTAGCTCTGGTTATAGTGGATTATAGATGGTTAGTAAATTAGATGCAGGCTTTTACACTAAATACAGTGCCTAAATATGGCACAGCTGTTTAATGAATTCACAAGAATCTTCAAGACCAAGACAAGAAGGTCCAGAAATATATTCCATGTCATTTCTGAAGGGTTTGTTTGTTATATTATTGGTGTTTATAATATATTTACCAATAATCTTTAAAGGCTAATGTATCATTTTGTGTACAGATTGAAAAACACTGTTCATGCTAACAGAATGATGTTACTAAAACCTGGTCAATACTAATAAAATAATAATGAATGTTATTGATTAGTGTGAGTGCTCTCGGCTGGGGTGAACTCTCAAAGTGTCAACCGCTACAGAAGTGTGACCACAGACAGCCAGAGACCTGTCTCACTCTCACACTGCTGTAAGACAGTTCAGACTGGACTTTCCTCTGCTCTGAACTGTCTGTTATCTGTACAAACAGTCAGAGAGCAGATCTGAGCTGACAGTGAGTAACCAACAGGAATCAGGGGATCAGTTCTGTGCTAATATTATGAGTGAATGTGCCTTCTGGAAACTAACTGAATGTCAGCCTGGTCTCTTTGGCTGTCTGTATGATGCTGCAGAAAATATAGCCGTTGAAGGCTGCAAAGATGAGAAGACATGGATGAAGAGAGAGAGAGAGAGAGAGAGAGAGAGAGAGAGAGAGAGAGAGAGAGAGAGAGAGAGAGATAAGGAGGGAGGATGGGAGGGAGAGAGACAGAGGGATAAAGAAAGAAATGTAACAGAGGTGAAATGCATTATGGGAGTGACCACTGCCTAAGTTGTCGTTCTATGACCTGTGTGCTTCAGGTCAGAGGTCAGCAGTGGAAGTTTACCGAGGTTGACAGTGAGTCTGACTCTTCCTCCGTCCAGCTCCAGGCGCAGGGTGTCAGCAGACTCTTTTGAGGTGGTGGCCATGAGCAGACCATAAGCCCTCTGAGACATGAAGCGCAGAGACACATCCTCAGCCTCAGTGTGAAGAGCATGAGGCATCAGGACCTTCAGAAACATGCTGCCATCATAACTCAGCACTGCTGACTCTGAGAAACCAGAGGAGAAACAACACTCAAACAAAACACAAACCCAGAACAAAGAAAATAACCCAGCAAAAGCCCGGAAGTCCAATTCAGATGAAACGCGAGTAAAACCACAAAACATCACAGTTTTGAATATCACAATTTGTTGTTAATACATGATGACAATAATCTTAAAATCACTCAATTTCAGTCAGTTAAGCTGGTCTTTTGGTTTATTACTAAATATCTGTGCTAGTAAGCTAGTAAGCCAACAATTACTTTTTAAGATAGTATAACGATGACACAAGTTGTTGCATTTGCTGGAGTTGTAGCTGAGGCACCAGAAGCCTGTTAGAGGACACTGAGTGGTCACAGTGCTGATCTACTCAAATGACACTAGGGGGCAGGAGAGAGTTAGAAACAGCACTGCAAACACAAAGGTCCACAAAACCACAATAAACAGGTGGAATCTGATAAATACAGCTGAAACACAGCAGTGTTGCAAAAACAGTGATACACAGAACACTTGCTCTTCTGCGTTTATTCCAAGATGGCATTTATTGCACAACCGTGGCAGTAAGAATGATTCAAACATTTAATCCTCACTCCCCTGTTAAAATCTTGACTTTCCTCACCCATCTCACAGTTGGGGCCCAGATATCCAGTCCCAGAGCAGTCACACACATGTCGGTTCCAGCCCTCTCTGCAGCGTCCTCCGTGGACGCAGGGCTCAGAGCTGCACCTGCGATGGGTTTCTCTCGTACAGAAGCTGCTGATACCAGGGCCACTCTGAAGCTCCGCCAGCCGTCGCAGGTCTTTGCTGCGCCCATCTATGAAGAGGTCCCGCACGCAGCCCACAAAGCCCAGCCTGAGGGAGGAGGTCCACACTTCTGGTGGGAGATGAAGACCTGCGCTGTCCTCTGGCAGACCCCCCATATACAGTTCACCATCCAGATCAAGAGTTTCACTCCCCTCATTGGTGGAGAAGGGCATGCTGCGACCGTTCACAGAGATGGAGCCTGGAAAACAAAATAAAGTGCAAATACATTCAGTGCAGGATGACGGCACTAAATATGCTGGAACTTACATTTCAATGCAGCACACCAAAACAATAACAGCATACAGAAGAATATTTAGAAGAACATGAAAGTTCTCTTGGCTAGAGGATGAGGTCCTCAGCCCCTCCCGTGAGATCTGCTGAACCCTGTGCTGGAGCTTTAAACTCTGGAGAGTATTTGAGTTGAGCTGTTACAGTAATGAGAGGGAGAAGAAACAGATAAATTTAGCGGTTTGTAAAGAGGGAATATCAGATGAATCCTAAGCAGGAAGAACAGGGACAATGTTTGAACAGCAGAGATGAGCAGAAAACCTCCCTGAGGACACGATGATAACTGTTCAGTGTGATAGCCTGACACCTCTGGATTCTTCCAACATGAACATTTACTTACACTCTGTTTATTTCATGTTCATATGACACACGTAATATGAAGAATATACTGGCCACTCTTTTCATATGATGAAAGTGATTGGGGACTGAACATGACAAAACACCACAATAAATAAATGCATCACAAAAACTGCTCCATACAGCTCAGTAAAACTTCTGAACACATTCACTTTATATGTAAGGTTCTATATACAGGTTTTAAATGACATGAGAGTGAGTAACTGAGAGTTTTTGATGTGTCTTTAAGTTGAGTATAATGCTCTCTTCAGTAGTGCTCATGGTAATGTTGCAATACCTTTCCTGCCCTCTCTCTGGAAATCCACATGGCACCATTCTCCATCAGTGACCTTCTTGTTCCCAGTTTTCATCTTGATGGAGCCAGAGCCCATGTCCATGAGCAGGTAAAGGAATCCATCAAGCAGCTCCATGGAGAAGTAGTCCACTCTTGGCCTGCGGTCTGTGGAACCCTGCGGCCGCCCGTGGCTGAACAGCAGGAGGCCGTTAGGCTCTGTGGTGCGGAAGTCAAAGGACACAGAGCCGGTTTTCTTAGTGTTCCAGCGTGGCAGCGTTATGTAAGCGGCCGGCGTGTCGAAACTGACAGGATCTAAAGCAGCAACATCTTCACAGTGGAAGGTGAGGTCACCGTGGAGGGAAACCTTGGGGTCATGCAATTCAGCCAGACGTGAGAGCTCCAGTGTGAACTCGTTATTAGTGTAAACCACCTGTGACAGAAGAGAGAGAGATTCCTTGAGAGATTCCGAGAATATACTTGAATGATCTTCCTTGTTAACTAAACTTCAGCTGTAAAAACTGTTAAAGTTCAAGAGTTTGATTCATTTCTGTCTATTTTAATTTATTCAAAATTGTGATTCAATCATTTGAGTCTTAAAATGTTAAAAGTTCCTCCAGTACATTAAATTTTTATATACAGTATATGTATGTTGTGCAGCAAAAATACACTGTTACAAAGTTTTTTTAATATTTTAACAATTCAATAGTAATGCTAAAACAATGTAAATGAAAATGGCACTGAACATCTGTCAACATTATACTTAATCTAAAATGAACATTTTGAAATTAACATTAACTTGATACATTTGAACTTGACATTGCTGATTGTTAGTTCAGGTTAACTTAGTTAACTAATGTTAACAAATGGAACCGTATTGTGAAGTGTTACCCTAAATACAATCAAAAAGCTGGTAAACATTAATAAAATGTTTTATTAGCAATATCACTCAGGCCTGCACTGTTACAAACAGACTGCAGCTGATGTGTAACACTCTGGAGGCAAAGTTTTCAACTCAGTAAACACAGCAGGTTCTTTAAATACTCTCAGCAGATCACATAAACCTCCTCCAGAGCACTACAGAAAACCCTCAGTTAATCACTATTCTGTTTTATTAATATCATCAGCCCATGCTTTTACTGACGAGAAACTCTGACAATGCCAAAACTAAACAAAACTAAATTAAACTCATTAAATGAAGTCAATGAAGAAGTCTCAAACAAGGTTTGATGTGATGATACGATCTCTCTCAGCCCACACACGCAGTACAACACAATGCAAAGCTGCTCCTAAAATAACATTTCTACAAATGCATTGTGAAAGCATCCTGAAGTTGATTGGTTTGAGTTGATGTGTTCTGATGGAAGAGAATCAGTCCAGCGCTGCAAACACACTTCTCATTTTACACCAGCCGCACTCTCTGTCCAGAGATGACAAGTGACGCTTTATTTCTGAGTGTGAACTTGTTTGTGGGCGGCCATGTTTGTCGTGAACCCCATGACAGAAAAATAAGAGATATTATAAGATAAGATATAAATAAGTGAAACAAAACGAGGTGCTGGCTCAGAGGAAGCAAACATAAAAACTGCAACTACTGCCAGAGACTATGAAAAAGCTCAGAGATCTACCAGTGAGAATATGATGAAACAAACCTGAGATTCCTACTTTCCTGCTTCATTATCAGATTGTGATTGTTTAGCTTTCATCTCAATGTTCTTTATAATGTCTCTTAAGCACTTTCATACTTCATATTTTATTTCATACTTCATATCATAAACTTCATATTTTCAGACTAAAATGTCAGGATAGTTAAACTGAAACCTCAAATTATGGGATGTGCTCAGAGGAGTGCGAGTGGATGAGAAAGAGAAGAAGATTGAAAAATGAACAGATATGGAAGAGGTAAAAGAGGACAGATGCTTATGAACTACAAAGAACATCAGTGAAGTTCTGCAGAGAAACTTTCACCAAAACCAGCTCCCCTTTGAGGTCTCAGCCAGCTTTCTAAATTTTCTTCCATGAATTGAAGGAAAGAACAAAACCTTCATGACGGATCTGAGGAGAACTTACATCTTTAAGGCAACCCATGAAGTTGTTGCTCACAGGGGAGCCAGGCAGGTCTGCGGTGTTTGGACTGCCTCCTACGTAGAAGAAATCATCAGAGCCCAGCATGGTGTAGTCCTCCTGAGTGTAGCCAGTGGTGGTCAACAGCCCGTCCACTGAAATCGTAACCTGCATGTAAAAAAGCCAAGGAAAGTTGGGTAGAGAAAAGATGAAACATGGAGAGAGAGAGAGCACGGGAAATCTTTTGATTACACAACAAACCAACTCATTTAAATCTTCAACAAGTTCCTCTAAAAGAACCTCAAGCCTGAACCTGGCATGTTCATGTGGGGGTTCCTCTGGTTCTGTATGGATACATTAGTGATAGGCAACCCATTTTTACGTCTGCTGTTGCTGCTTTCTGAATGAGAGAATGCGCTGTCGTGTGTGACTGAGCACTAGCCAGTGTTGGAGCGGAGAAACAGGAAGTCGTGGTCTTCAGGAACTTATGTTGGGTGGGTTAGCAAGTGATGTTAAGGGTGACTGTGCAGTATTAGTATAAAAGGAGGAGGGGGATTCAGACACAAAAATGTTTGTTAGTATAACAGGTTGCATTTAACTATGTTAGTGGTCAGTTCCAATAAACTACTAGATAAGTGCACAAATTTCATAAGGGATGTCTTGAAAGGAAATACTTTATTGGTGTTTGGGTGGTGATAGCTTTTGTTTGGTTAATACACAAGCCATGCATGGTATTCAAGACAACATGGGCACCAATTGCAGGACATAATGTGTGAGCCAGCAATTCTGCTCCTTTTAGATGGCACCCCTGCCAATTTAATGCATCCAATACGCTCTGTGCCAAAGATACTGTCCTGTTTATGACATTTGGAGATGTTAAAGGCTAGAAGCACTGGCAAACATCCAAAACAGGTGCTTTTCTTAGTCACAGTAAGAAGTCTACTTGAGGTGTTTCCATGCCGACAGACAGAGAAGATTCATATTCCAACTCTATACTGTCAAATATTCCGTCAACATTGTTATTACTGTGGACAAGCAGGCAAATCTCAGAGGGTGCTGCATATTTCCTGGAAATTGTAGGTGACTCACATTGTCCTGAAATTGAAACCCATTATGTGTCCAAACCTTTATAAGACAGAGAGAGCAGAGAAAGCAAAACATGAACAGGGAATGGTCAAAGAAAAAAAAATCAATGCACAGAACTGTGAAGAACAACAAAAACAGACACCCACTCACTCACTGAATGCAATTAATGCAGGTGCATAATGGTGCAGAAGCTGCGTATCCATGTAAAAATGAGATATCCAAAGCACACATCCAGTGACACGAAAACAACATCCTGACCATGCGGGGTGAAAAATGACACGTTATCACCTGCTTAAGAAATTAATGACCAAAATCTATGCACGATGAGAACACATGGAGAAAAGTGGGTTTTATTATGTGTTTTATCACAGGAAGACAAAGGTTCAGAGGTCAGTCTTTTTCTGTACTGCAGACAGTCAGCTATCATTTTCATCTGATTCTGTCATTTCTCTCTTTCAATTCATTTAAGCAGTTTGTTCTCAAGCAGAACATCTCCGCTGATCTGCCCGAGGTCGTTCTGTTCATCTGGAACTGCAAGTGAGCTTGAAATGAGAAAGAACGCATTAGCTGCAGAAAACAGCAGTAGCTGCATGCTTTGACATTTCAAAACGCCTCTTTTGCTTGACTGTCATTCACATTTTTAAATTTAATGTAAAACGTATGCAGATAAATGTTGCTGCATATGTTATACAAACATGAGCCCTCGTAACCCTTCTGTCCTGTAGTTAATGTAGGTGACACGAACACGAACAATGTTTAGAAATATTGCGCATTAAAAATGCTGTCAGAGCAGAACAGCTGTAGCCAAATGAGAAACAATGAGAAATGAATAAAATGACAATGATAACAAGTAAAACATACATAAAAACTGTTAATGCCAAAAAATGAACTTCAGCATGGCAGAATTAATGCCATTTTGATTTTCTTTGGTCGTTTCTGCACAGTAAAAGCAAAAAGAGATCAAAAGAAGGAGCCAAACCAAACTAGACAATTAGAAATGTGATATCTACCATATAATGCAGTTTGTTTACCGTAGGGAGTCCGACCCCTGCGCGCTTCAAAAAAGACAAAACAAGGGAGGGAGAGTAAAATTACATACCATAAACTCCACAGAAGTGTGAAAACTATTAAAAAAATATTTACTAACCATTTTAAACAAATTGAACCATACCACTGAATGATTCTCTGTGTTTAAAGAGCTAATGTTCCCGCCCTCCATTAGAATTTATCTTCTCAGGTAGAAATAAAAAAAACACAAAAGCTGTTGAAATCTGTTGAAAAGCTTACATCTGTCACCAGTGACAGATGACTTTATTTCATGAAGGGTTTCATGTTAGTATTTGAGGGTTAAAGCAGAAGATACACAAGGACAAATCCACTTAGAGGCTTCAGTGTTAGTAAAGGAAAGAAAGAGAGAATTAAACCAATCTGTCAGATAAGATGACGGGGGTTAAAGAGCGACAGCAGCATTACAGTAAAGAATGGAGCAGCAGTTATTTCATGTGACCCTGTAGTTATTTACGGTACACAAATGACAGAAATAAAAATGTCAACAGCCACATTTCGGTTGTTGACGTGATTCTGCTTGGCGTTGGTGAAATGAGTGATCATTTGTCATGACGGAACACAAATCCGGCGCTCCAACTAAAGATTACGCCAGTCAAATGGAAAAATAATCAGCACGAGCGGGCATTGGTGTTGTGTGTCTACATGATTGTACAATCCTTCTCCTATCAAACGATTCTTCTAGAACAAAAAGGGTTTGAAAACAATCAGGGTAATGGTAGCAAAAAACATAAAATCAGCCTTGACTATGAATGCTGCATTTTATAAAGGCTGTGATAAAGAGATTGTTATTATCTTCAGTTAAATGATTAATAGTAAACATTGCCCCTCTTCAGAAGACAGAAGCTTTCTGAATGCAAATGGATTTTTGCTGTTGATGTAATTCGAGCATATTCACTGTTGTGGAATTAATCACTGAGAGAAAACCGAGCGGCTCAGTCTGAGCTGGAATGAGCTCTCCTTTAAGAACATACTCCTTTAACACACACACACAAAGATAGAAACAACTTCACTGTGAAGAAGAGACTTTATAGCCTCTGAGCGTCCCAAACAAGAAATATTTTACACTCACTAAATCTCTGAAGTAATCACGTCTTTACTTTAAATGTATTTGATGATCAGCGCTACATATCATGTTGTCAAATGTCTGTGGACTAACATCATTGTGTGTACAAGCTTCTAAACAATGACCTGCTTACACAGTAGCCAGTCAGAAAACTCAGACTCAATGGCATGGGACTGGGGGCAGGACTACCTGTCTGGTCAAATATTGTGTCTGGGAAACCTGTTTGAGAGCAGCCATTACTTTTGCAATTAATTTTGGTGGTGGCAGCTCATTTTTGCCACAAGTAATCACTTGCAGCTGCTTTAAAGCTGCTTTAAAGATGCAATATTAGTTATGCATTTGTGCATCTATTCTACACAATTACACAAGCTAACAACAATAAAAAGTTGACAGGTCATATTCTACAATCAAAATCAAAGGTAGATGTTTAGAAAAATAATCAAAGCCCTGGTGGAACGTTACCTGACGCAGGTTGCGGGACACACGAACAGCGTGCCAGGCATTGTCGTTGAACTTGCCGTCGGATGGCTCCACCAGAGCCTCGAAGGCCCCTGAGCCCAGGTTAATGACCAGACACACGGCCCCGCTTTTCAGAGACAGGTTGACATAATCAGCAGACTTGCCGGTGTGGAGCAGCAGTCCGTTTCTCTGTAGGGTCCGGAAGGACAGCGTGATCTCATCTGTGCTGCTCTGGATGGGCTTCTCGGACAGATCGTAGCTGAAGAACTCATTACCCTTAAATGTGGCCACTGACTCCACTCGGCCTTGTTGAGGGGAGATTGAGAAAAGCAGGAAAGGTGGTCAGAGATGGATGGATGAGGATCAGAGGTGTGAGCTGGGAATTGTCTTATCTTGACTGGGTTGAATTGAGTGTTTTATCTTGATAAAAACACTACACAGCTGAAGCTCAGTGCATTTACACTCAGATTCTTGTTTACTGTTGTGTTGGTGCAGAAATCACAAGACTGTGTGTGTCAATTACAAAATCATTCTGTTTCAGAATCATCTGTGATCATTTGTCTTATAATTGCACTAGAAGAGCTGTCAATGATCCAGTGTCTTTCGTTTCAGACCTAAAATATGAAATGTTATAAGCTTCAGTGTTGCAGTGAGCTTGAATTATTACCAGTATTTTATAGGCGGAAACCCAACCAAGCATGTTAACATGCAAGTCCAAACAGAAGACGAATGAAGCGGCAATGCATCTAAAAACACAAACGCAGCCTGTTTTACAGCTACACACAGAATCAAGCAAGACTTGATGTGATTCTGGTTAATGAGATATTTAGGGACACTGCTTTAAATGAAGCATAAAGGACACTAAACATTAACAGTATAAAAGAGCTGCAGGAATGAATCACTGCATGTCTCTGACATGACACACACCACAGAAACTAACAACTCCATCACACATCTCCATGCTTTGTGCAGACAGATACCACTGAGAATAAACAGGTAGAGTTTGTTCCACAGGAAACTCTGAAGAGTTTTCTTCTGACCCAAAGAGAATGTGACCCACAAAACACAGTGCTGTGACTAACTGTACAGGTATAAGTTATTACTCCAGTTTGAGGCTGTTTCTGCTGAAGCAGGCTCGTCCAGTTAAGATATCCAACTTGAACCTCACTGTTTCTCATGAGATATGACACAGAACTGGTTTATAATGTCATGTGTGACTGTATACGCGCTGGATTTCCTGACAGTTGGACTCGTCTGTGATTATTGTGCAAAGCAAGCGCCTCTAGGAGAAAAATATCGACAACTCATGAAGTCTGAGCCCTGCAGCAGCTAAAGCCATTTGCTTTGCAGATTAAACGCCGCTGCACGTGAGAGAGCGAGTGAGAGAGTAAGAGAGAGGCAGGAGGGAGCTGTATCTACAATGCTTTATAATCTATGAAAATGCAATCTTTTGATTTTGGGTTAAACATTTCCCTGTGAATAAATGAGTTCTTAACAGATCAGATCAGTGTCACCAAACAAAGCAGCCAATCAGGTGTGACCTTTTCAAAGATCATGACAGTTGGTCACGACTGCACTGATGTTCTCTTCAGATCAGGATCTCTCTGGATGGTAAAATCAAGTCAGTCTATTTTGTCTTGGCCACTAAACTCACTGTGATGTATCTGTGTTCACACTAGCTGAGCTCTGTGTGTGACAGCATGTGTGCTCATATCCCCTTACAATGCCGAATCGATTGCGAAAATCCAGTCTAAAAATATCATACTGCTCTACAACTGTCTGTACAAAGCAGAGAAGGGTGGTGCATCTACCCCAGGTTCCTCTCTGCAGGGCTCAGATCTCTCCTGTTCTCAGGCTTTAGACCAGACCTGCTCTGCATCTTCAGAGAGGTGATTAATCACTGGACTCTGAATCATGCTTGAGGGGCCACGGTAATCAAATACAAAATTCTCTTTTCATTATTCCTCTCCTTCTGCTCCCTCTCTCTCGCACTCTCTTAAGCACACTCTGAGAGATGAGAAACATACTATAGCCTCAAAAAGAAACCCTAGGACAGTTCTGGTCCAGCGTGCAGCATGTTAAAATACAGCATATAGTAACGGTTGTGAAACATGTACACAGCTGCTCTTTACATCACCACACAGCACGTCACAGGTGTTGTCTGGCTCTATTTCTGACAGTGTCAACACTCCATTTTTATCACTAAAACTCTGTTAGTACCCTTTAAAATTTGTGATATATCATACTTTATTTTTACTGAAAGTCGTGCCTGCAGTCATTATGAGGTATATATATAAAAAACGTGATGTATCTTGTGTTTCTCAGTGCTGAAATTCTGTACTTTTAGTTTTTGTACTCTGTTTTACACTTAAAACAGTGAGTGTGTCTGTGTTCAGATCACGGTAATAACTGATACACCCCCTGGAACTATTTGTCAAATCCCTGAAAACATTATTTCTTAAAGCAGTTAGACTTTCATCTCGAGTTACCTGGCGGCGAGAATACAGTTTCAGTTCAGATCTGTGATACAGTTCTCTAATTAAACTGGAGCAGAGCGAGTGAGTGTGACTAAACCCCTGAAATACAGCATGCTGAGTATTTTTCTCAGGTAGTAAATGTGTTGTTTCAGCGTGGAATAGCACACTGTCTGCATCAATCACCTCAAATTAAACTTCTGATGCTTACAAGACATCTGATCTGAGCGCAGCAGGTGTAAAAGTAGTAGAACTTATAAAAGCTTTTAATACAGATGAAAAACAACTGCAGCAACAAAAAACTGCACTTCTAATGTTAATGACAAACCATATGTCTCTGACTGACCACATTCAAAACGTCTTAAGATATAAACCCACACTGAACAGCACATCCAGACACATCCAGAACATGCACATCAGACAGCTCTCAGCCATGAGCCTCTCAAAACTTATATTATAAGAGAAGATTCCTACCTGATTCTGGATCACCTGTAGAAAAGAAAAGTCCAAAGTTAGAGGCAACACTGAAGAAACCAAACCTCAGCTCATTTTATAATCTAGTCACACTAGATTATAAAACATCCTGCATATTGATTTACAGAAAAAGATATAAATCACGGGCAGTTAAAATCAGAGGACAGATATTCTGCACAGTCAGCACAGCATGCTGGATGGTAATTCTTAGTCATCTGACAAAAAAAAGAAGAAAATCATATACATTTACAATATATTACTGTATAAATACTGGTGCCCAGAGAGACAATACCTACAGTACAGAACAGCTCTTTTAGTGAACACTGAAGTATGACTTATTTACATCCACGTTACTCGCACTGAAAGAATTATTTTCTTTTTTGTTTGCAAATATGTAAAAGTGTTTCAGTGACAGCAGAAGCTGCAGTAATTCTGCAGAAACAAGCTGATTTCTGAGCTGCGGTGAACAGAAGCCGTCGCTCAGAGGAACCACGCTCAGTGAAATTCATTTTATGTCCTAATCAAACACTGTTAAGTGTATCACCAATATTTCAAAACGTCTGAGAAGCAGACTGGATTCAAATAATAATGTCTCCTTAAGTTCTCTCTGCTCCTAAATTATTTCAATCAGAAATACTAAATCTTAAGTCTAAAAACACATATTGTTGCTATTGTAACTTATTTTCACTATTAATGAGTGATAAACAGCAGTTCTACTCATGTCTCTTGTAGTAGATATTTCTATCAACACTGGCATCAAAAAAAGAAGGAATGAAGCTACAACAACCACTAGCTGACAAATATAATTTTTCAGATAAAAGCTTTACATCACTGCTGGTCATGAGAATAGGCACGCATCTCTCTCTCTCTGGGTGACATTTGGAGGTGCTGAATTAGAAATGTTTGGACTGAAGGGATGAGAACTCATCACAGTATCTGGAGTTGAGTCGAGACACGATTACAGCACGTTGACTTCAGGAAAAACAGCACAAAATTTCACAGCACTGGAAAGCATGACAGTACTGTTTACTCAAACACTGTCCTTCCAATTAGCAGCTTCTGCTCAATACTTCAGTTCTGGGTGAACAGACACGTTGAGTAAGGTTTCATTAGTTTCCTGCAGAGAAGCAGTGTAGGAGAAGCTGTGAGAAACTCTTTCCGTTTGTAAGTTGAATAATCTCTCCATTTATCAAAGTGTATTAGTATCTCGTTCATTTGAAGTCAAATAATGCTGCTGACTGTGACATATATCTGATAGTAAATAGTAAAGACAAATAATCAAATAATCTCAAATAAATCTATATTTCTGTAAAATATTACAAAGTGATATGAAAGGCATGAAACTAGCGCAGGTAAGTTAGTCGCCAAGGACAACAGTCACATGTACAGTTTAGAAGTCATACAAAAATATGTGACTGCAGTATTGCAGTATTTGCAATATTTGAATACAACAAAATAACCACAACAGCCCGAATATTTGTACAGAAACTGACCACTAGAAACTCAAAGTATTAAAACAATGAGCATGAACATTGTTTGAAATTCTGCATTTGTGTATCACTGAGAAAACAGCAGCATACGGCAACAACATGAGGGGAAGTAGTTAATTGTAAGTTGTTTGGGCGAGCTATTCTTTTAAAGGTGCGGCTTAAATAAAGTCAATTTAGGATTACCAGTGTCCTGTATCCTGCTAGTAATTAGGGTTACTCATTAGTAGCTAATAACTAAGCAGATAAGTGGAACTTCCCCTACACTGTAATTAGAAGTTTCTCTTCCACATGAGAGCCCACAGTGACAGAGTTTCCCTTCTCGGTTCTCTTCCCTCTTGACCTTAGAAAGAACCTCTAATGCTTTGAAATAAGAAGTGCTGTGTGGTTCATCTGGATAATATGAGGACATGGCTGTGCTGGGGTCAAGTGACTCCAGTGAGGCTGTGACGCTCGCACTGTAATCCATCACTCTGCCCAGGCAATGTTATTAAAAATCCAGTCGCATGTTGAAAATACAAAGTAAAGCCACTTACAAAAAAAGAAAAAGCGGTGAATGCTTATTAAGAACTGTACAATAATCTGAAGGAAAAAAATGGTGTTTTCTCCCCTAATTTGATTGGCCAGAGTCTTTTGTGTTTTTGTTGTCTTGGTAACGAGGCCTATAATATGAGATGCTGAAAAATATTGTAAAAACAGTATACTGCAACAAAATTGTGCACATGGTATGTTCAGTAAACAAAACAACTAAAATGTCCATCCCTAGTTAAGATGCTGCCTATGTGGGCAGTATGGCAAGCTCACAAGGTTTGGGACAAAGTCAGTATAACATTTATAAACCATAAGAATAAATAAACACAATGCATTACACCAGATTACAAACTCAAATACTTAAAATATTACGAACGATTGCTTACAGCGTTCGGAAATGACGGTCACTATTTCATTTTGTCACTTCCTGTGCACAGCTACTGAACACCATTTATTATTTTTCCATCTGAAACATTAAACTGTCAGATCAAATGACAATGTGTTCTGGTGAAGACAAACATCCTTGTGTTGGTTTCATGAAGAATTCATCAGCAAATCATGCAGTTAGAGAACGCTGCGCATCAGTCACACGAGCGTGATCACTGAAATGAATTGTGATTGACAGTGTAGTTACAGAATCAAGACGTCTTGTGTTCTGTCTGCAGACAGGGAGCGTGTGCGGTCTGCATTTGATAAATAAATATGTCTGACTGATGTGTTTTGTACAAGTGATGCAGCGCTAGACAACAGCAGTTAAAAAACAGTTTTAATGTTCAGCCCTAAAATACACCCATAATAAAGTCGAAGGAAAATAAAGAAATAAAACAAAGAATATGCATCAACATTATTTTATTTGATTAAGCCAAACAGCTAGAATGACATCAGAGCACTGGCCCTGTGCATTCTTAGTACGGTTTGTGACCGCACAACACCAGGACCAAAACAAACATGTGAGGGAGAGAATAAGAGTTTTACCTGCAGCTGGAACGACCGTCTGAGGAGCTGCTCCGGGGGCTGAGCCAATGGACAGGACAACATGAAAAACAGACACAGACCGCAGAGAATGGAAGGGTCACGCAAACCAATCAATGGAGGAGAAAGAGGGACAAAGGAAGTGAGCTCGTTTTTAGATTCAATGAGTCGTGAAAACAAGGGTTAGCGGAGAAACAGCAGGGGGATGAAATAAAAAAGAAAACGGAAAAGGCCTCGTACCTTGGCTCTTTAACCTCAGGTGTGCTAGACCTTGAAGAAAAAAGAGGAGAGAGGGAAAAAGCAATAAGAGGGTCATAAAAAGACACGGGCGGAAACATAAAAAATTGTCACAACGTTTGACTGCAGTTTGTGACAGACATCCTGAGGCAACCATGGATGCCAAATTCAAAGGAACTCAAACAAAAAAAGGTCAAATAAACACACACACTTCTTCAGGGGAGGGTAATAAGAGGTGTTGGGATGAGGAAGGGGAAGGAAAAAAGCATTTCACTTGCTTATGAAAATGCTTTTTCTCCAAATGAAGCACACATTCAGTGTTTGGCAGATATCATTCTTTACATCATACATATCTACACTACAGCAAAAACAACTACAAATCTTGCATTTGAAAGCTGAGTTGATTTCAGCTCTGTAATAACGTATGACAGCTCAATTCAAAATTAATTACACACACCAAAGCAGAAGCCTTTCTCCTCCAGATTGTGTTCTTGTAATCACGCTGCAGTTTCCTCTGTTTACTCTAGCTAATGCCACACAAAGCCACACAGTAGACAATCAGAAACTGCTTTTCAAATCCAGACCAACAAAGTCACGGTCAGTCATACAGGAAGCTGCTGCAACTGAATTTGTACTTTCCCTGAAAGCAAAGCAGACCGCAGGTATTTGACCAACAGTTCACGCTTGAGTCTCAAGACTGAAAAACACACCATGACTCCATTTGCACTTTATAACTTATAACTTATTATAAAGAACAAGGTTACCTTTAGGAATTGTGCCCGTTATCTGAGTGTTCTCTGGTGAACTGAAGTGCATTCAGAGCATGTTGAATTGAAAAGCAAGAATATTTCCTCTAAACTCCACAACTCACCTCAGCGGAGTCACATGGCAAAAACAATTTCATATTTAAAGACACGCGGGAGCTTGAACCCAGCAGAATGTCATCTACTGAGGTGACATCTCGCTCTCTGAAGACAATTCATCATTTATGCACTTCTCACACTTTCAGGTGTCTAAAGGAAACGTTTTATTCATAAATGACCTCATATCCAGGATTTCCTCAGCATCTGTTTTAGCAGTTCTTTCCCACCTCAAATGGAGTTATTTTGCCTCATTCATTTTATTTCTGTCAAAAAAGCCTATGAAAGCATCTCTCCTGTGATTCTCTCTGTCAGCAGTCAGCTGTCACATCTGTTTCACACAACAGTTCATGCCACAGTGACTTCTCAAATAAGAAACATGAAGATTAAGTTACCAACAAACTGGGAAGGAATGGAGTAAATCAACATCAACAGATAGCAAGAAAGCGCACAGCCTGTCAGAGAATTATAATAATTATAGAATTATAATGTTTAACAACAGTCAGCGGAGAAAAAATTCTTGTGGAGCTGCTGTGCTGTGAAACTGAGGCATTTATACTGTTTACCATCATACTTCTTGCTCAACAGCCTTAACTAAAAGAAACAAGCACACAGCCAGAAATAATCAAGAAATATGAATTTCTGCCTCATGTTTTGTTTTAATGCAGTGGTTGCATTAAGGAATTTTCACATTAAGTAGTTTCACTCCTGACCAATGAGCAGTCGCTGTCTCACAACCATCAGTTTTACTCTCACTCTTCAGTCTGTGCGGGAAACGATTCACTCAGTTAATTTAACAGAGACAGAACGTCAGACAGTAATGGATCAGGGAGAAGTCTCACTTTCCCCTCAGTGTTTTCAGCAGTGTAGGCTGCATGTAAACCTTTATTTTCTGACAATGTTAATCTATAATTTCCAGAACGCTGCCTGACGTACACAGGCCTGCTGCTGATGCCTGCATTCAGATGTGGCGGCCCATCTGCGTTGGCATAGCAACAGGCTCCTGTGTCTCCTTTAGTTTGACGTTACCCATACAAGCCATTTCCTTCCGCTCCCTCCATCTGCTTCTCTTCCACAATTCAGTTGTTTCTCTGCTCTGTTATCACAACAGTTCACTTTCACCTGTCCATTGTGCTCACATCACTGCCTGCTGGAATCTGGATTAAAGTGTTTTTGGAATATTTATCTTGTTTAAATGAAATGAGTTAATAACACCTCATGAGTTTTCAGGGAGGGGAAATATTTTTTAAATGGCCACATGCTGAAATAAAAAAGTGAGGAAACATGAAAAATTATTCAGTGTTTTTTAATAAAAAAGGCAATCAAAACAGTTCACTGAGTTTACTACAATCAATGTTTCGGCCCATAAAACGCATATTGCAAATAATATGGGGTTATTTATTATGCATGTCTTGGTGAATAATTTTGAACATGCAACTAGAAATATAATAAACAAAAACTCTGATCTGAAATCTAGCCTTTTCTGTTTTCTAAAATTCATCCTAACAGACAAAGTAATGACAGGATCTGCTCACACACATCTGCTCTACAGTATATTTCTGTGAAAACCACCATCAACATTTTTAAGCACAAACCAATCAGAAAAACGCATGACAAAATTATGTTCGATATCTGACTGCATGCAGTGTGACAGGGCAGACCTTCATTTTACTTTACTAACGTAACACTGCATGTGTGTGTCTGGTGGGAACAGGGTCTTGTGATATCTGATCTTATGATGTGCGTAGGTAAATATAAATAAATATGAAATAATATTTTGGTGGGAAAAGGAAACTAATAACATAACTAATAACATAATTGTGCTCCAACTCCAACACAGATTAACATGAAAGTAGAACTAGCAACTAGAGTAAAAGACTGTAATATCACCAGTTTAGACAACCGTACTGTACACGAACAGCTGATTTCAAGCCCTGATCTCCACACACACAAAAAAGATTATAAATCAGCAGCGATCGCTCAGAATTCACAGGAAAGCTGCAACTGTCACAGGTTCATAAGCTGCTTGTGCCTGCAAGCTTTTGCTCACTGCAGTATATTCTTCGATTCTGAGTTATAACTGATTCTTCATCTACTGCATATCACCACAGCTCTGAATAAGAAGCTGAGAACATGCTGAGAGGGGACGAGTCTGTTTTCCTTCAGGAGGAGGATTATACTGAGGTATAGAGAGGAAGCGGTGAGGCAGTTTTACTTCTTTTGACGTCCTCACATGTCTCTGCTCTCACAGAATGCTGCCCGTCAAGGTAACTGCGGTCAATTCTGCTCCGAGTCGACTAACATCAGCAGAACATGTAAGCAAAACTTACAGGATTATACTCCTGCACTTGAGATTAGCACACATGACTAACTGAGCAGCAGTGACAAGAGAGCTTTCCCTGCAGACTGAAACAGACAGACAATCTCTCTGAAAACACATACACAGACACTTACCCCTCCGCCCCTCAACATCCGGATACATGCATCCTGAAATCACATGACGGCAGCACACAGTAACTACATCTCAGGCCTCAAGCCTTGCAGTATCTCATACACTGTTCTCACCCAACTGCAGAGTTCAGCTGATCTTCTTCATGAGCTGTATAAGGCAGAACACTTTTACATGACCACTGCCAGCTGCTTTAACACTAGCCATGGTTACACTCACTTCAGTCAGTCAACAGAACTGCAGTACAAACTGACAATGCCTTAACACAGCTGAAGAATGACACTACCCATAATGCAACAGCTATCAGCACTCACATATCAGATGCATAAAGAGGAACCACTGGTCTTACCTCCCAGAACTTGCTGAAGAGCTGCACAAAAAGAAAAGACAGAAATAAATGAATCAATAACACGGCATAGACTGTTTTTCATTCAGACTGAAACTGATGACTAGAGCAGAACAAATGTGATTTCTAAAGAAAGATTAAATCACCCAGAAATTTTAATGACATAACTACTGTCACAATAGTACTCACTGAAGTTTCAGTTTAAGTAAAGTTGGTTTAATGTCAAACCTTACAGACTATTATGAATAAACATAATGACAAACTGACATAATGACATAATATCTACTATAAAAATATACAAGTATAAATTTAACTTAAAAACAATGTACACCTACATGTAAAATTTTATGCACATTCAGGTATAAAGTAAATATAAAGTCTAACATCACACAGAGAAAAATGATGTAAGTCAGAGAAAAACATTTACACGATAAAACACAATAAAAGTTTATGCATCACCTGCTAATAATAAATTAAGTCACAGACTGAAATGTTTTTGCCATTACTTTAACTACAGGACATTTGTTACAGTAGATGATTAAGGATTTAGAGGGATTCGTCAAACTGTTACCAGATCTGTTCCAAAAACTAGTGAGCTGCCTGACTGCCTATGAGGTCTTAAAATACTTCATAACTGGCCAACTCGGTTTTGGATGAGATCACAGGACAAACAAATAAAAAACAATTAGCAGTCAAACACACGCCTGAGGCTACAGCCGCTGTGACTGTGGTCCTTTCTATAATGAGAGGAAATAAATGAAAAAAAATAAAAAAATAATAAAAATCTGCTCTGTTGACCCTGTTATGGCACAGCCCCATAAATAATCTGTACAGTTATTTATCTGGGGGGGAAGCAAAAATGTTTTTTAAACACATGCCTCAGACTTTAAAAACCAGTAGCCAGAAATCAAAAACTGTATTTTAAACAAAATAAGAGATGCTAAAATATGACTGCGTGAAAACAAGTAGTTGTACAAGAACAAAAGCGTTTGTATGTGACTACAGGTGAAACAGAAGCAGTGTTATTTCAGTCAGATGAGACTGTTTTCCTCCACAGCACTACATGACACACTGTCAACAGCTGTAGCTGGTACGTTCTGAGTGTGAAACAACTGGAAGAGGTCAAAGACTTCAGGGTGGAGCTTCTGTGGAGATGAGATGTTCTGGTCATGGAGAGTCAGTCAGATCAGCGTTACCCTTGTGATAATGAGGAACCGAAGCTGTGAACGGGCTGTTTTCAGTTCTTAAAGGTGAAGGGCAACACTAATGAGAACATGTCTGTAACCATGTTGCTTATTCACTCAAAACACCATCTGGAGAGACAAACCCTACACCCAATTACACAGGAATCTTTACGAATGCTGTTTCTCGTGATGCGATCATCATTTCTCTTCCATAAAAACATCAGTGCACATACGAGTCCACCCTGGGGAGAAAGGGCTAATCTGTTATCTATTTTCTGTTAACCTGTGTTCATTTGACAGAAATGATTTAAAGCTGAGGTTTGTAAGTAATGAACCGATCAATCAAGAGAGATTCAGAAGGTACAGCTATATACAATAACTGAAAGACATGGGCATGTGGGGAAAAGCTGAATGCACAACAAAAGCCAGGACAAAAGACAACACAAACCCCACAGCGCTAAAGCTGCTCTATTACCTGAAGCGAGACAGTAAATCTCTTAATCACACTGTGTTTGTGGGAGCTGCTTGCTTCTGAGTATCAGGTCATGCAGGACTGTCAGCCGCCCGTATCTCACAAGGGCTGCTTTAACCTTTACATATGCTTTGCTCAGCTCCTGCAAACTGGTCACAGCAGAGCCCTGGAGAACTGAGCAACGGCCTGAGCGCTGCCACGATGACAGCATCTGGAGTAAATGAGTGCGCTAGACTAACACCACACGGGTTATTAGCATCATCTCATCCTGACCGTTTGAAAAGCTGGAGTGGCATGTAATCTGTCTCTGTTTAGTGGAGTGATGCTAATCTCTCTCTTAATCTGAATTCAGTCCTCCAGTGTGAACACAACTGTCAAATACGATGAAGTATCTCTGACCTTTCATCTTAACTCTGGTATAATTTAGAGTTTGTTTTTCAGCAGCTAAACTGTATTTATAGAAAGTCTATATTACACATAACGAGGTAGCAGAAATAATTTTAACTTCTCAACCGTATCGTTGTCTTTCTCACTGCATCTTATTAACAACACTTTTCACTCATATATGTTTTTGTAGCAAATCTATTTGGTCATCCATCTTAAGTGTGAATGTTATGTTACAAATTAAACACTGAAACATGTACAAACAAAGAAATGTCAAGTTTTCTCTGGAGCCTGTATTTGGTGGCAGCTCATGGAATCAACACATAGAGCCAGAAAATCACATCTCCAAACTTTGACCTTCACTGTAACTCAGTGATTCTACCAGCCCAAAACGGTAAGATCTCACAACCTCCACAAAACATCTCAATGTGTTCTTAATGCAAAGACACTAAAATCTATTACATTTATTAAAATCTATAAGAATCACCTCCATTACTTATATTATACATGACTTATATGTTATTTTTTCATGTATTGGAAACATGAAATGTTTATGCAGTCAATGTTTCTCACTGATACAGCAGATGTCTTTAAGCTCGACGCTGCAGAATCCTGTGTGTTAATAAATAACTGTATATTATTTAAACACTGGGAGTGAATGTCATCATAGTGAAGTTTAGTGTCCTGCACACTTAAAGGAAGCAGCACAGTGAGTGAATGAAACCCAACAGTTCATAAACTTTGATTCAGATTCACTTTCACAGCTTTGATCTTGTGTAAACACAAGCAGAAGATTGCAGTGGTGGTGGCCTCCCACACTAAAGACATATTTCACAATATAGTTTATTCTTTTCCTGTAGATTCAGCCACAGAATGGTTTACATAGCACACAACATAGTAATTGTTCTCAGAGTTCATCAATGTCTCAAACTATGCTCAGATTTGTCAATATTACCAATTGTCTCCAACCAAAGGTTCATAAACTCAATTGTTTCTCATCTAGTTGTTCCAATACCATACTATCTGAGCTATGCTGTCCAGATTGACTTACCAGCTCTGTTTGTCAACAACTGTCTAATTTTCTCATGAGAAGTCTCACCAAAGAATAACTTCTCATCCATTAAAACTTCTTCAGAGCCCAAATATACAGAACAAATAACACAAGTATAAACTTTCTTTAACAGAAAGAATCCAGTTAATGAGAAACATTTGGAGCAGTATGTATGTGTGTGTGTGTGTGTGTGTGTGTGTGTGTGTGTGTGTGTGTGTGTGTGTGTGTATCTATACTTATGTATTTTTTCAGTATTAATTTAAAGAGCTCTTTGCCAAAACTGAGTTAATACTGTAAATACTGGACAAACAGCAGCAACCCAGAATCTGACCAGCGCTGCAGTTTCCACACGCCCCCCGCATGTTATCAGCAGAACTCATTAGCACAGCTGATACGGGCGCAAGAGAAAAGTTGCACACACAGTAGAATGATGCGCTGATGATATATTGCTTTGGCCTAGATTCCCATTCTGCTGAGGACAGAATGAATTCATTCTGACGGCCTCTGAGCTTTGAGGCTAAAAGACAGCAGAATTTCACCCGCGAGTCTTAACAGAGACACATGATGGAGACTCTTTCCCCTTCTGAGACTGACAAATACTGTTAAATACGAAAGAGTGTGTGTGTATTTAACCGTCAGTGTATACTAGCAACTATACACCACTGCACCCATTGACTTCCATTGTATGAACACAAAACCATTTCTTAAAATATCTTTTTGTGTTCCACTGAAGAAAAGTCTTCAGACAGGTTTGGAATGACATGAGGGCGAGTACACTATGGGAAAATTGTCATTTTTGGGTGAACTGTCCCTTTAATTTTAAACTGACTCCCTGACTCCCACTGACTCCCGCTATGGGTAACCTGAGACTTCATTAAGTGAAAATCTAACCGTGAGCTGCCACTGTCTCTCTCTTCAATTAGAAAGAGAAACAGGCCAAATGTATTTCTGTATGAATGATGCAGATTTGGCCTCGGGTTTAACACTCGCTGCCATATGACTCTAAATGCTTCAGACTTCACTGAGTGGCCCTAATTAATATACATATGTCACCTAGAACAGTTTCTATAGCAAATCGCTCTCCTGTGATTTCATCAAACTCCTGCAGGACATGTAGACACTGTACACTGCTATAATATCTGAATACTTCAGCAGTCCGGTGGTCTGCTGTAGGTCCATAAAGCTAGGTGTGATTCTGCAGCCAAATATACAAGTGAAAGTCTCGGATATGAATTACTGCTGCTTTGTGTTGTGTTTTCTCATAATAATGTTGCTAAAGTATATTAAAGATATCTTGTGGGGATAGTGCTGACATGAATTTATGAATTATTACTTTTGCAGGTTTGGTTCCATTTTTTTCTGCATCTTTAAACATAATATCTGTATATTTCATATTTCTTATTATAAATAGTAAAATTACAGTTTTTCTGAGATTATCGATCTTTATTTCCAGTGACCATGAAAATAAATGGTTTCTCTGAACAGCAGTGCAGAGGTAAACATGTGAACCCTCTGAGCCTTAACAAATCAAATCTGTCCAAACATGAATTGTAAAACCATTTAAAGGACTAATGTGCTCTAATACCATGTAAAACACTCTCAGTATGTACAAACACACACATCAACATGTGATTATATCACCCAACCTTCCTAAAAACATTGAACATTGTCTTCTGGAAACAGGTAGATTTCCTCAAAAGCAAACATCTAACCCTGACTGTATGATCCACTGAGGAACTGTGTGAAGAACATCATCATTATAAGGTCTTGCTTACCTTCACTGCAGTATTTCCCTCTGTAGCCGGTATTTGTGCAGTCACACATCACTTGGCTCTCATGAATGGAGCAGCGTCCTCCATTGCTGCAGGGGTTTTGTTTGGTACACAGATATTCCAGATCGTTCTTCACCCCCTGGCTGTCCAGGAGAACCGGAGGTGTGTCTCCAAGCTTCAGGTTGACGATCAGGCCTCTGAAAGGTGGCTCGTATTTGACAGTGCTGGATGTAAGAGCTGAGAGACGAACGTCAGGTGGAATTCCTCCCACGTATAAGTCGCTGCCCACCATCATCTCTCTACGTTTGGACTTGACCTCCACCACCTTGGCCTCCCCATCCATCACCAGCACGGTCTCACGGTAGTTCCTCGTAAGCATCACGTGGTGCCAGCGCTCGTCATTGACCTGCGTCTCCATGTGCAGCGCGGCCGGCTCGCCGCAGTGGATGGCGAAACGTAACTGCAGGCGACCGTTCTTGATCAGTAACTCCAGGAAATCGCAGTTTCCGCCGTCATCAATGTAGAGCACCACAGCCTTACTGATGTTGGTCTTAATGGTGAAGCTCAGCTCTCCGGTGGCTCCTGCTTCCCAGGCTCCATAGCGGACCCACTGACCCGGCAGGCCATCGAACTCCAGGGCTTCAGTTGCAGAGACAACCACCATGAGCCCCAGTAACACGGAGGCCCATGACGACCCCGCACTGCAACTCCACGTCCACATCAACATCTTCCAACCGTACAACTGTAATCCCTCTTTTCTAATGTGTCTCTTAATCCACTGCAGGAGAGATTTTTTACCAGTCTAGAGTTTTAATTTATCCAGACTTTTCAAAAACAGCATCACAGAAACAGTAAAGACCCTCGTATCTAAAACCTCTAAAATTTAAGAATTATATTTCACTTGATTCTTCATTTTGATTCTCCTCCGAGTGTCTCCATAGAGGGAAACCTTTAAAATCCACAGAGAAGAAACTCACACGGTACTTAGTGTTTGAAATCTAAAACTGCCCTAAAAATGTAGTCAACTGGACACGTTAAAGGGGCAATTTATACCCTGCAGCCTCTGGTGAAAGCAGGATTAGTGCTGCGGTTGTATTTCACTTTCTGTGGGTAGTAGGTCAAATGCATGATTTCCTTTTCCCTAGAAAAACTCAGTTTCTCCAGAGGTGTGTTTGAATTGCAGAGATGAGTCGAACAGACGTGGTTCACGCTGTAAGAAATCCTTTACTGAAGAGGCACCTGAAAGTTAGAAACAGAAAGCATGTTAATCTAAGACCAAAAACACAACGCTCACTGATCCACAATTCAGAACCTGCAGACACCACAAATCCCTCATTTCAAAGCACCAATCATTGGTGACATTTAATTGTACTTTTCCATTATGAAATCAGTTTGATCACAGAATAAAACTGTGGGTGTTTGATTCCTCCAGTATAATGAAATCAATCTTTAATGCACTGTAACAGTCTGGGCTACTTGACGGACTCCCTCATTCGCTTTGCAAATTTGCTGATCAGTTCACAGATGAATATTTACAAACCGCCTCGCTGCTGGCATTCTAAACAGCTCTGAGCTCCCTAAAGTCTTCTCAGCCAATCCACACACCTCTCACCTTCAGCCATACAGCACATGAGAGCATTAGTGCTGGTGACAGCAAGCATCAACTGAACCTACTACAGAGCAGACAGAAAGACTGATCTGAGATCTGAGAATAGTGGGGCATTAGGTGTTAAAGATGCATGTTTATTAATGAGAAATATGCAGCACCACAAACTCACTATACTTCTTTTATAAAAAAGGAGGAGCTGAGGAACTGATCTGAGAAGATCTCAGCAGGTCACAGTCTTCTGGAGCTCAGCAACAACCATAAACAAAGAACATACATTGTGGAAGCCCACAAAACGTGAGCTTAATTTATCACTGGCTTCTTGATTTAATTGCTGACATTAATACTGGACAATAAAAACATGAGTAATAAAGAGGTCTTCTGGGTCACTTTCTGCAAATAAAGAAAAGAGGTGAAACTGTGGAGATGAATTGAGACGGCTGCTCTGTATAAGGAAGGATCATTTGCGGCTCTGTATGCAGTGCTCAGAGATGACAGTTTTTATTGTCTGGGTAATAAAAACCACTGTGGGCTCTCTCGAACCCGCATCATCTCACATTATATGACTGAACTCCAGCGTGTTCTGGGTGTGTTGCGTTCTCATTTGTGACTGAACAGATGCTGCCTCTGTAAATGTATGCGTGCTTGGGGAAACGGCTGGAAATCCAAACAGAAACAATTTCTCGTTCCCAAGCTACAGTCATCGTCATTAATGTCATTATCTGCCCCGGAGTGTGATGCATGACTGTAACACAGCACAGAACATGAAGAGAACAAAAGAGACACTCTGACACACCAACAGTGTGTCTCTGCACATCATGACAGTTAGCAAAGTCTAACAGAACAGTTATTTACTCTCAAGCAATGTATAACTGTAGATTTAAAGCGCTCAATACTTACTAATCAAAACCAGTTTCCAGGTCAACAAGCTATCTGAGCTAACAACCAAACAGAATTAGCCATGCTGTCTGCTCCTACACTGGATGGTAATGGTCAGATAAAGAGATTTTCTAAGTAAATGAACATCTTTTGTCAAGATAGAGATTAATTAGTCACATCAACTCTGCACGATTAAAAACAGAGTCAGTCCTCCTCTGCCACCCACCCACAAGAAGTGGCAATTCCAGAACAATCTGCCCCCTTCTGATGCAGCTGAACAGTGCTGAGGGCTGCAGCAAGCAGAAACATCTGATGTTAGAGGACGGTTCAGGCCGACCTCATAGCTGTTTGGGTAAAGCAGTCATCCAACAACAGGCTAGCGGATTACTGTAGTGTGTATACACACACACACACACACACACACACAGTTATATATATAGTTATATAAACAGTTTTTAAATATGTCGCTTTGCACATCACCAGTCCATACAGGAAGAGATAACCGAGGTGAGATGTGCAACTACCCACAAGAGATGTGTCAGCCCACTAATATGGCAGTAAGACTGCTGTCGTTTTAGCACCATGGACAGCAGCCAGCATATATCAGCACCATGGACAGCACAATGACCCGACATCAGTGAGAGCTCCAGGTTCAAAACGCAGCTGAAATCCTATTTAATCAGAAGCATGTGAGGCTCAGAGGAAAAGAGCTGTGAGCTTTATCTTCACCTGTCCATGATGGAAGCATTCAAAGCCAGAAAAGACAGAGACTGGCAAACTCTTTAACATGCTTTCTGTAATCCAGCACCTCACGGACTGCTGCTCCAGCCCATCTTTGGAAAACCTGCTCTTTTTACTGTGAAGTTTTGTTGGAGGTGGACATACTTTAGAGGTTTGGGATATGGCTGTGTTGGGAGTGTTTATTTTCTAACCTTTCAAAGAATAGCAACAGAATTCAGGTCTTGTTAAAGCTCGACACCTGTCTTTGTTTTAGTGCTGTGTGGTGTAAAAACACTGTGTAAATATCAGCAGTTATCATCAACTCATAAAGCTGAGAACAAGTGTTTACCGTTTACAGCAGTACAGTTTTCCAAAAGCAAAACAGGTAAAGGCAGAAACATACTTCAGCATATTTACACTCACAGAACGCTCTGGATAGCTGAGTGTGAATACAATCACAGTGAATGGAGGATTGACAAGAGACAATTTAGATACAATCTCAGCTGCAGAGTCCACTCAGTGACAAAGGCATAATCAAGCACATAATCGCAGGTTAAAACACATGAGATCTAATTACTGCACACTGTCTGAGTTTCCCCTTCATTCGATCTTGCAGGTGCCAGAAATAACTGCCTGAAAAAGCAAAAAGAAAAGGCAAATAGAGAAATGGTGCTTTCCTGTCTTCAGCTTTGGCTGAGGGTAATGGAATATGCAGCACTTAGACCACGAAGAGGCAAACTATTGTTTTAAATCCCCTGCGGTACTAAACTATTGAGCTGTGAGGGTACCACAAGTATGCATGCGTTTGTGTTTTTCTAGCATATTGCAGAGTAGCCAAAAAAAGCAACTTGCAATATCTGCTGTGTCATTGCCTTATCTGATCTGCCCATTCTGTCTTTTTCCTCTAGCTCGCCTCCATGGTTTGAGAGCTTAGAGACTGTAGGGGGGGTGACGATGGGGGGGCAGAGCTCTTGCTGACAGGGGTGATCAAATGTTGGGAGGGAATCTTGGCAGCAGAGATGTAAACAGAACTGAGGGGAATGGAGGACACTGTTTTGGCTGAGTAGATGGAGACGCTCAGTAGACCCTGGTCTGGTGTACTGCTGCGTAGAGCACTGAGAGGGTAAAAAGTCAAGGTACAGCAGATACAGCATGTATGCCTGCAG
Organism: Chromobotia macracanthus; assembly: GCA_036877525.1. NCBI lineage: Eukaryota > Metazoa > Chordata > Actinopteri > Cypriniformes > Botiidae > Chromobotia > Chromobotia macracanthus. Next base: position 7,445,809 of record JAZGTH010000064.1, read on the forward strand.
TCCTGAAGGACAGTCTCATTTGTTTGCTATCAATTCAAGAGTCCAAAGGGAAATCCGTCCAAGCAGAAACCAGGGGAGGAAATAAATGAAGATGCATTTGTGTTACATCTCGTGGGTGATATGATACAATACTGAGTATCAGTCAGTTTCACGTGCACAGAGTCGTAGATCCTGAAGAAAAGCAACAGGAAATGTTATCTGCCACATTGATTTTCTTGTTTGACAAAAGTTAAAAAGAACATGTTCCTGTGTCTCCAGAATTCAAACCCCTGCAGGTATATAAACAACTATAAAACTATATCCAGTGTGTTATTTAAACTCTCACTGAAATCAAGTTTAGAGATTTTGGCATATGTGAGTGCACTTCTCTTTTTTTTACTTTTAGCACATACATGCACATATCTCCTGCCGACTCATCTGGCACTTTACAGACTTTCATCCAATCAAATGCCACGTGCAGCTGAATAGGAAGTAGAAAATCAAGTTTCATGGCTGTGACATACCTAATGTCTACTGGCTATGTAAATAAACAGGGATATATGTAAATCAATAAGAAACATGTTAACACGGGACAGAAAACTGCTCTTCAAGTGAATTAATGGAGCCTAACAAACCAGCGAGAGAACACAACAGCAGGGTTCAGGAAGAGAAACAGTGTTTTAATGATAACGTACAAGCATTTTAAGACAGAGTTTGTATTGTTGTGAGTCATCTGATAGCTGGTTGGTTTAATTCTTGACTTTTAACTCTGTAGTGCTGCATTTTCTGATATTGAAAATAAACAGTACAGATCTTATATGTGACCACTGTTTGTCCTTCATTGTGATGCAAGTGTCATTTCAGTAAATTCTCCAGTGCGTCTAACATTTAATGGACAAGAATGAATCTCCCTATTTCTAATTCAATCTCTTATATCTATATCACACTGAGACAGATGTCAGGTGTGAACAGGCAACCCTCAAACAGAATCAGATGTAAAGGAAATCAATTCAGTGAGAATCAACAGCGGTGAATGAGGGCTGACAGTCTTTGGTTAAGCTCTTAGATTACTTCATCTGATGTTTCTGTCTGTCCCTGTCATTCCACAACAAAATCATTGCCTAACTTGCTCTTGTCATCCCCGGATTTCATGCTAACCAGCTGTGACAGCTCTGACACAAGCAGACACATTACTGCACCAGTTTACCTTCCTCTGTGAATACCAAAGCAACATGTGTGTGTTGGAACAAACACACACACACACACAAAACCATCCATTGTGCATAATGGATCTAATAAAAAAACTGCTCTTAAATTAGAGTTCAAAAACAAAATAACACTGAAACATCTAGTGTGAGCCACCAACAAGAGTTAAGATGTGTCCCAAATTGAACTGGATTTCCGCTACAAGAATAAAACTGAAACCTGAGTAGCAATAGCATGGATGAAACCTAATATTACTAACAAAACAGTTTTAGAGGCTTATCAATTAATTAAAAAAGACGAAAAAAACAGAAGGTGTTCTATTCACTGAGTGCAGGAAATTAACAAGACATTAACCTGAATAAAAACTAACTTTAAAAAAAAAAAAGGACAGACTTGAGCTCACTACAAAAATCACTGCGTGGCCGGCAGCCAGAAAACTCAGCGTGGTGAACAGCAGACTGAACCGAAGCTCATAAGAGCAGGACGGTTCTAGTGTTTCACAGTCATCTCAGAGGAGGAAATGCTGCCTGTCTGAAGATTACTGTGATTAACCAATGCTCATCTCCAGTTTAATGCATGCTATAAATTATGAATGATGTACTAGAACACGAAAATCCCAGACTGATGTTAATGTGTCTCAGTATGACTGAGGAGAGATTATCTGCTGAGCTCTCAAACACAACACAGCAATGTATAACATTCCTGAAATATTCTATAAACAGTCCCTTCAGTCTGAATCTGAGGACAGTCTGTGCATCAGACTGAACAAAGAAGAGCAGCAATTTCTTCAAACAGTGTTGAGAAAGAATCTGAAACGACTGTCAGTGCTGTGTTTACATACCCCATTATCTTGTGTTCAAGCCACAAGAAAACATTACAGATACCCGCTGACCGGAGGGTAAACCAGTTATGTACAGCAATAAAATAATATTCATTTTATTGTGAGAATTTGTTCTTTACTGAAGTATGTTAGTAGCACATCCACGTATTTGGGGCAATTTGTACTTTACTTGAGTAATATTGGAACTGAATACTTGATTACATTTCCATAGAGAAAAAAACAAGCGTTTTACTGTGTGTTAAAATTTCAACTAGACATTGGAAAAACACTCCACGTATTTCACAGGTCATAATAACCTAAAGCTGACTGTCAGTTCTTCATCTGTAGAATCAATGACAATTAAAAACTAAATCATTATAAAATGACACATAAATAAAAAAACGAATAAAGCATAAGATCAGCAAACTAAACGCTTCCTGCTGTGGGAGTCATTAGATGTGCTGCTGTTTTTTTTTTGTTGGTTTGTTTCGCCTGCAGCGTGTACCTCTGCCCCGGCTGAAACCAAGCGGTGCAGGAACTCCTCCATCTCACGCTGTTCCTCTGTAGAAGTTCTCCAGCACTCCAGCACCTCCATTACTGCATTTCTCCATGAAATCAATCACACAGCCCTCATTAAACTCACAGGACAAGAAACACAGACGTACTGACAATTAAGACCAAAGGAAGGAGGAGAGAGACGGGCATCTCCATTCATCCATCAATTCATCAATTGATCTGATCATCCTGATGCACCTACTCTTGCGTAAATGAAAAACATAAATGAGATGATCCTGTTTCTCAGAATGTTATCCTCCTGAGAAAAAGACTCTCATAATCTCTCATGAGTCTCAACACAAACTGCTCATCTGTCAAACGTCAGTGATTTTAATGACACACTGCACAGTTCTGGCAGTGGCTGTATTTGAATTTAGGAATGAATCCACTATAATAACTGTATGCTTGTACGGTATACAGGAGTCACTCCCAGACTCACAATAGATGAACAGACAACCAAAGCAACGTTTTGATGTCTCACGGCTGTAAACAACACATGCCAACTGTTGGCTGTTAGCGGTTTATGATGACAGAAACACAGTGACTGCAGACAGATTAAGGGCTGCCAGTGTTCAGAGCTGGTGGAAACGACTCCCATTGAGAGAAACAGTATCAACATTTCTCTCATTTCTCAACATTTCTCAGTATCAACATTATCGCTTTGTGTTTTCCTCACCTTGTAAATGTAAATATGCAAATGAGTCACTACACATACAGCACTGCTGTCAGTAACAGTGAATTTGATTGTAGAATGCAGTTCTCCTCAAAAGAAGAGTGACAACTGTATTAAGCTGCAGTGTGTACACAGACAATCTGAATTTAAAGGTCTTATCAACACTTCACATTCATTTACAACTATTCCTACTGTATGCCAACAACAGTCTCGTGTTTTTGTTCCCCAAAAGAATTTTAGAAAAGAAATTTATAAAACTGATTAACGTTTCCTCTAGAGGATACAATGCAACACTAGAATAGAATAGAATAGAATAGAATAGGACAGAACACTTCCTTTTCTTATGTTAATGATACACTATAACAAAGGAGGAATAAAAAGCAGAAGTAGATCTAAGAAACACAGATACAGACAATCCACAGACATGCTATTTTAAGTTCTAAGTGAGTCTGGATGAACAGAACAAAGGTCATGAACTCCCAAACTCTTAGACCTCCAATCCTCAGTTTAGAAGTTAATCCAGCCCTCCTGTCTCTCTCCCGCACTCATCTCGTTCGCCCCTTCTCACCTCTCTTGCTGTGTGACATCACAGGCCGCAGAAAGCCCCAGGGAGCATCTGCAAATCCACGCTGCCTCACGCAGACTGAACTTTCAAACCCTGGCAAAGCTGCAGAGGATCATAAAGACTTATATGATGGAAACTAAAGAAAGAACAGAGCAGTGGAGAGCTTATCTGCTTCATGTCTGAAGTGTGCAAGCCCCTGAGCATTCACCAGACAGTTATTTCTATTAAAAACAAGTGCATGCGTTATTTCTATTAAAACACGCTCATCATGCGCATTACTGCACTGAGCTGCCCAGCAGTCTGTCATTGACATTATGATGGCTAGTGGAAGACAGGAAACTGAGAAATAATCAACAACACTGCAGGAGGAGAGTCCTGCCTTCCACAGCCATGTTGGCAGCCATATTGTAATAAAACGACATCTACAGAGAATATGATCAGCTACATCTACACACCTGCAGAGAGCCGAGCAACACACAGAGGGTGACATGCCAGGCTACTCACCTCCACAAACCGCATGTGCTGCATCCTATGAGGTTTGTTGACACACTGCACCTTTAACATGCTGTGTGTGTGTGTGTGTGTGTGTGTGTGTGTGTGTGTGTGTGTGTGTGTGTGTGTGTGTGTGTGTGTGTGTGTGTGTGTGTGTGTGTGTGTGTGTGTGTGTGTGTGTGTGTGTGTGTGTGTGTGTGTGTGTGTGTGTGTGTGTGTGTGTGTGTGTGTGTGTGTAAGCCTTTTTGCAGAAATATCCCTACTATCTGACAGAAATCACTGATACCGGTGTCCTGAAATATTTTACCCATTGCTGTGACCACCCTGGGCTCTGTAAATGACAAAAATGTGATTTTTTGAACGAGATGGATTCATAACTCGTTCAAAGCAGTTCACCTGTAATGTTAGCACTTTTCATTTGTTACCCTGCACACTCTTGGTTTCCTTTTGAAGATCTAGTTTTTATTCCATATTTGCATACAAAGGTAAATGTGAGAACAAAACACACTTCTAACAAACAATATGTCATTACCTCTGACATTCAAACTGCTGCTAAAGCAGAGAAAGGTTTTATCACATGTAATTTCTTTCTCCTGATCTCTCTGTTGATATGCAAGCATGAGATGCTCAGCCAGAAGCGCATCATAATTGTGCTGTGACAAAAATAGACCGAGCAATGATTTCCTTTGTGCTGGCATATCACTCATTACCTGTGTTCTACATGTTAAAAAAGAGACTACAGGCAAGCCAACATGACAGATAACAGATAACAACAGCAAAACACTGAGATGCTGAGAGATGCCGGCCCTTTAAGTCATGTACCCTTTCAAAGACAGCATACTCTATTGTGTCATATGCTTAGATAAGCCCAACGCTTTCACTAAATTGTAAACTGGCAGATGCCAGCATTTGTGATGAATGCTGTTTGGAAATCTCTGTCTTTAGGATAGACTGCAGACTGTCCAGCATACAGCCTGAAATGTAGAACTTAGTGTACCCTGTAGTGAACCTTAGTGTTTCTATGACAGTAACAAAGAGGAAGGATTCAGTGCAGCTTTCATTTGTATCTCACCATCAACCTGTTTTATCATCCACTCATGTCATGCTTGCTTCTTTTTTTCGCTGTGGCCAAACAATGTCCAGCTGCTCCATCACAAATACACACACACACAGAGGTGTAATACCCATCCACCTCTCCCTCTTTCCTCTGTGTGATTTGTAATCACCCTCAGTTCTGCTCAAGTACACCAGACCAATAAACTGCCAACTACTGCCCTCTGATCACACTTACAGTGCTGGAGCTAATGCGGGAATTAATAGTCAGCAGGAACTCTTTCCTTTTCTCTTAAAGTACAAAAACACATGACAACTGAAGTGTTGCACAGGACCTGACAACACAAACCTGTTAAACGTTTATAAAAAGCAGAAATAAAGTATTAAAAATAAGAAGAACAAAGATGTGTGTGAGGGTTGAGCTAAACTGAACTTTTCTGAGAAGAGGAGAGGAGAAAAGAAGGAGAAGAGGAGGAGGAGAAGAGGAGGAGAAGAAGAGGAGGAGAAGAGAGGAGTTAGTTAGACCTCAGTGAGTTGCTCATTTTCTAATCACAGCTGACAGAGATCCTCCAGCTCTACTGAAGTGTCTGCTGGAGCTTATGAATCAGGAAATCTGCAGGAATCATGAATCAGCCTGTCACTGAGCGGAATGAAAGCGAGAGGATGAGGAGGAGGATGAAGGGTGTGTGCAGGCGCCCAGCAGCGGAGCTCCAGGCCTGCTGAAGAACTTTAATTAGGTGTGTGCTCCTGGCTGTCCTTTCTTCAGCTCATGTATTCTCTCTGCAGTCTTTGTCTTCATCCTCTCATTCTGCATCTCTTCCTCTAATCCAATCAGAATTCCTCCTCACTCTCTATTCCTCTCACAATAACTCCATCACAGGCCAAACAGGGACTGTGGGGCATAAAGTTTAAATCTGGTTAACTAATAAACAAATTTGGGGGAACACAATCAATTTCTGGCACAATATAAACAGTGCAATTGTTCATTAGCCTCTACCAAAATAAAGCTAACAGGCAGGTGGACAGTGTGAACTCAGATCAGTGGACTGTAAGTTTAATGCATCATTGTGATGTTCTTCCTCAGTGGCTACAACTTTCCACCACGTTAAATCAAACCTTAAAGCCACAGAGTGTCATTTACTACTAACATCATTAATACAACTGTCAAGACACCATTTCCAAACAGGCTTCCTGAACTCTCCGTCCATCTGCCCCGATTGGCTAAGTCTGGCGTCAAACTCACAGGATTGAGCTAATCGTGACGGTCTGTGAAAACAAAGCAGAGCAGACCAATGAGACCATGCTCACACTTTTCATGGAAATCACACTCTGATTGTCTGACAGCTGTCTCTGTTTATTAAGATGAGCATGAGAAAGTATTTTAACATTTAGAAAAATGACACACGTGACTTTTATAATCTCACTTTCAGACGCTTGAAAATACAGCTCACATCTAATTACTTTAACTGTGAGAGCCTTTAAAAACTGCAGCTCCAACCACTTAATGGATATAACAGCACACGGCAAAAATAAACCAGCCACAAATGTACCTGTGAGAAGTGTTTTATTATTTAGACTGTGCAGAAGGGCAGTTAATCACAGCAATCTGTGCTGTGCTGCAGAAAAGATTAAAGGATTTTTCACTCTTTCATTAAACATATTTCATATATTAGATTTTAACATTTAATTTTTTCTTTTCAGCACTGAATGTGTGTAATGCTGGAGAAAGCTTTCCTTCTGCAAGCTAACCTGTGCACTTGATGCATAGATGCATTCAAATAGATGCATTCAAATGACTGTGTGTGTGTGTGTGTGTGTAGCCAAAGCAATAAGAGAGTTGGCAGAGAAAGGGAGCAACAGAGTATGTGTATGTCTCAGATGCAGGTATTTCAGAGTGACTGTATACTTTGAATGCAAGTGCAGGGTTTCAACAAACCGCTTTTTTTCAGCTAGCACAATTCCTCTACAAGGGCCAGTAGTTCAATTTATCTACTCATGCAACAAGCATCGCATTAGACCAACACTATTCAGCTAGCGGTTTCTGAACATGAAGAATGCTAAATACTCAGTCGACTGTTACAAATGTCTGAGAGATGTTTCATCAGCTGATCTGAACTTCTCATACTGCCCTCAGTCCGGGGATTCATCCGCCCTGAGCGTGCAGTCATGCATGTTACAAGCTGTGATTCTGCAGCAAAGATTTTTGAATACATTCATATGTGTGCCATGTGAGACGGGCAGATGTTGTGTTTGATTGCAGATATGTTGGACAAAATGGATAAATGCAAATATTAAACAAAAAAACTCTCTTTGGAAAGAAGAGGCGCTGTCATAATAAAAGCCAATCAGAGTTCAGCGAGCACCAAAATGAATCTGCTTTAGTGACATCACCATTGTGTAGACACGTACACACTTGTATTTGAAATAACACAATGACATCTCAGTCCTTCATCAAACTGCATAAAGCGAAAAGTGAAAAGTCTTCTGTCAATCTGCCCCAACAGATAAAGCTAACTTCACACTGCATCTGCCCGCAGCATGCATCAAACAATCAACAGAAGCCCAGGCCTGCAGAAACAGCTCCACTCTGCAGATAGATTTTTTTCAGCGTGGCATAAATGACCTTGTAGCATTTCACTGACTGTCTCTGACTGACTCCATCAGCTTCAAAATCAACAGCCACTGCAGGAGAGAAAACAGCACGTTAGGAGTTTTAACAGAGAGGAACCACAGGGCTGAATTCTGTTTGGAATCGCACTGTTAGGGTTCTGACCCGTCTTCACCTCTGTCTGTCTCTTTAGTATTGATATGAACCATGAAAATTACGAGAGGAGTGGGAGACGTTCTGTTGAATCAAATCTGATCTATAAAACGATGTCATAACCAGTGGCCCTCAGGGGCCCCTCCCGTAATTTTTGATGTACCAAAATCACTCTAACGTAACAATCAGTCTGTTTGCTATAACCAAACGGTCAAGGTTTAGCGAGGTTAGCATTGACCTGCTTGCCTCTAACTGATCATTCTCCATTGACAAGCATTCAAAATTTCCAGCGTATTCCAACAAATATATACTGATTTGTTTATTTTTGCCATGAACATGAATTAGAAGGCTAACAGTGAAACTTCAGACCAGAATAGTCGACCACAGCTCTCACAGCTCACACAGTGTCCACACTCAACTCCCTCAACAGTGTTATTAGACTGCTTTATAAACCCGTGTTGCAGAACACGCGTGCAGCTGAGCCTAGATCTTCCATGCAGATGTGACTGATTACTGAGGAGTTTCTGCACCACACGCTCACACCACGCCACCCCAGCAAGACACACAGCCAAACTGTTGAAGAAAGAAAAGTGTTGTTTTTTGTCTCCTCTGGGTCACTGTGAACTACACTGGTGCCTGAAGCCCGGTGTGCTTTCTGCCCGCCTGCCGAGATTTTCATTTGTTTAGCTAAAATCACAACTTGTGTGCTTTAAGTTACTAATTAATAATAAGAAACTTCTGCAGCACTGGGACTGATTTTTACACTTCTCTGGAGAATGAGAGATCGGGCTACTAGTAAACAATTAATGTCTCATACTGTCCTCTTCACTGTAATTAGGTCACTTTTTGTCACAGAGCCGAGTGAATCCTGGCTTTCAGCAGGGGAGCCAGAGCTAATACAATCAGGGCTAATTGGAGCACTGAAAGTCACATGACTCTTTCTCGGAGCATGTGCACTGACACATCACTGGCGATCACTTTAACAAAGAGAAGCCATAACACATACATCAACAACAGATTTAACACAACAAAGAAGACAGATGCAGGACTGACGCTTTATCCAAGAGCAGGGCACATTATATGGTTAGATTAAGCTAACAATCTGACATGAGACAGAGGCGAGGGTGATGGCAGCCCTGTTTAGCCACCTGGTGCAGCTCGAACCTGGCTGCAGGACAACATGCAACTGGAAACCGCCTACAGATCTGGAATGATCTCTCCTCCAGGACAATGAGGATAAATGAGTGTGCTTCAGAGCCGACACCACACTGGCAATGGGACGAGTGAGTCATGTGACTGTGAGCATGGTCTGGACACGGACCAGTCATCACTGTTTCTCTCTGTGATGGATGGACAGGCAGACAGCTGTTTAACATCACCAGACTTGCAGGCCTCTGATAGCAGCCATCAGTCAGACACCTCTCAGCCTGAAGTAAATCTCTTCTCCTGCCTCTCAAAGAGAAGCATGTTTTCATGTTTATCACCTGACCTCTATAGTTCTGCTATAACCGAGGCCAGGCTGACCCATCTCCTCTGTTACTCTCACTCTCATCTCTTTATCTTCTCCTGCCCTCCCTCACTCTGCATCCCCCATGTGACACTGGGAGGTGAGTGGGTGCAAGGATTGGACCAGCAATGGCTGTGGATGCTGCAGTGAATGTTACAGGCTTCATACACTGGCAGGAGCTCAGACTGGAGAACTCTACACACACACACACACAAACACAAAAACCCTAGCCCCAGGAGCGAACATAACTACAAAGAGTTATGTTGTTTGTGGGTTACTCTTTATGTTTTGAACCGTAACTGATTTCTGGACATATTTTTCAACACTGCCTCAAAGACTGCCATGACATGAAGCCACAAAACAGTACAATTTCTGATTTTCTGTGCTTGTGTGAATTAAACTGTACAATGTAAAGCAGCTGTGTTTGCAAAATGTATTCATTTTATGAAAATACTATCTTTTGATATGCATCCATCAGAAAACAATGAACTTCATTCTTGGATAAAAGGTTAAAATACACACTGTAAGAAATATATTAATACTGCTCACCCCAGTAACTAATGGCATTGAGATAATGAATTTAGGCCATAACATCACACACTCATACCATATACAAAACTATAGAAACCCGACCTCATTAAAACGTGCTATGAACTTATGCAAATTCAGCGTAAACAGAGAGTGGCCACAGCAGGGGGGTGAAATATACTGCAGGGAAGGTCATGTGACCTTGTGTGGCATTTACAAGACAACAGGACCGCCAAGTCACAGTAGGGAGAAGCATTTACTCTGCTCACAACTGACCACCTCTCTGTCTGGACTCTGGACTCTTTCTGCTCCTCTGTAATGCAGGTAATTACCTTCCCTATCTGTTGCTGCTTATGCATTTTACATGCCCTTAAAACATGCAGGAGAATCTCTTTAATAATCTGCTTTCTGCATCAGTCTGAATGTCGTCCAGCTAAATCAGGGCTTCATACCAAAACCAGTTCCACTCCATGTTCATCCAGAGCACAGCGAGACAGTGTGTTACGCAGTGCTGCTTATGTGGAGTCCTGCAGCTCAAGCTACACAATGTAATCTGCAGCTTTACAGGCTGCCCTGATGTCTAGAGAGTCTGATCTGGACTTCTCCTAATGAGAAACACCAAAGAGGTCCTAATCACTGCTTTCACACCACTGCAAACATGCACCGTGATTCAATGCGTCTCAACAACCTGAGATGCATTAATTACTTTGAATTAACAAGAAAATGCGATATGATGTCAATAAGGGAAATGGAAAAGAGGGGGCAACATTTCCCTGGAGGTGGAAGCAGACATGAGGATCTCTGCCGTGACCTTTATCCCAACATTTCATCTGGAAAAGTGATCCCAGTGGTTTGGGTTTGTTGTGCTGTTGCCTTGGCTGGCACCTAGTCGTGCATTAGACTGAATTAAAAGCTGCCCGGTACCTCAGGCCATGTGTTGCCTAAAGAGAGACGGTGTGACAACTATGCACGCATGACCTTCAACTTTGAGAGGGGCATGACAGAAAGTGTGTGTGTACATCCAGCCTCTCCTTGGTATCCTGCTTTGCCTTAGAATATAAAACTGCACATACACACCGTCTCAAAAGTCTGGGTTTACTTCTAGCCCCTAGTGATTTTAGAGACACAACCGATAAGCTGTGAGTTTACAGAGACGCTGTCATGTGACTCACTTCAGTACAACAGCAGTTCCTTAATGCTCTTCTTTCATCATGAATACTGCAGAACACACATGAGCCCTATCAGCACTAACACGCAACAGTCTTTCTCCCAGACCTCAGAGAGGTGCTCTGAGGTCCGGCTGTCCCTCAGAGTGGATCAGGCCTCACCCAGAACAGCATCAACAGACGGCCGTCTGCACCGAGAGAGAGACACACATCCCACTGTACATGTACAGCACATCGAGAAGCGCTCCCACACAAGCAGCGCTGAAAACTGAGACCGCCAAACAGCAAGAGTGTGGCTGTTGAGTCAGAAAGCAAACAGAGTCAGGGCTCGAGTCTTTTCAGCTCTTTTCCTGTGTCTCAGGATTTGACTGTGATGTTTCTGTGTCGCATACCAGGAAGTAAAAGCAAAGACAGCCTGAACTGACATAATAAAGATTCTAAAAATAACTAAAAATAACTACATATTTACAAAATTGACTGGACGATGGATTGCCCGAACAACTTGTCATCACCCTGTTTTGGTTCAACTGACCCTAGTTTGTGTGTTTTAGGGCGAGTTTACATAAATCAAGTTACTACATTTAAAAACTGCTAGAAAGACTAAAAATAAACAGAACAGCATTTTTAACTTGACACTCAATCTTAACACAGTGCTGAAAAACAAAGATGTCCATATGCACACGTGTGTCTGTAGCAAAGATGCTCAGAGAAGAAGAACTGCAACTTATTATAATTTCACCATGCAAACTGTGTAACAACCAAGAAAAACACTCTATCAGCACTCACTGTTAAAAACAGAAAAACAAATTGACCAATCATAATTCATAATTCATATTATTAGTTCAATAAAATCACATATCTGATTCATTTCCAAAACATACATATACATTAATAGACGTCAAAAGATAGTGTTATGGTGAATTATGATCATACTAACTGCAAAAATACTAACTGCCTAAAAAAGCTATAAAGAGACATAAAAATAATCTGACAGTCTGTCAGGTACCCAACATCAGATCACTGTTGGCTTTTCACTGGATGAAAATTCAATTCTTTCTGCGGCTTACAGAGGTGCAGAGATGACAGCACAGAAGAACCTTCCTCTCTGAAGATGAGGGACGGGGAGACCACCTGCCCATCAGAACAGCCACCCATCCCTCCCCCTCCCACCTGTGCTAATATTTCTGATGTTACTCCTTATCAGCTGCTGACATGACATTCAGTCTGCTAACACTCATGAGAAGCTGTTGTAATGTTAGTTCTCCTCTCTGTCTCTCATTTTGCTGGTCAAATCCAAAGCAGAAACATGACAGTGACTGTAAAACTGATTTCAAATCAGTTTTCTACAACAGTGACATCTACCTTTCAGTTCCAGTGATGGATGAACACAATGAGCCGTGGAACCAGATGTGGATATCCTGCTCTTCCCACTGTTCTCCTGATGGTTGGGATGTTGTTTTGAACAGCTGAATGAACAATCGATGATGCCTGAATACAGAAGGTTCAGAATACAGATTCTTTCTTTCTCATGCCGGCGTTTTAAAAATGCTCATGAATCTTTCATGGGTTATAGGTACGATGCAGGAAATGACCCAGAGCACCTGACACGTTCAAAGAGCGGCTTTCTATTTCTGACCCATATCGCCATAGATACAAAACATTTAATTCTCCTCATACACAAAGAAAAATCCACTTCATCCTTCTTTTACGTTTAATAGCCCTGCAAACGGTCAACATAAACTGTTGAGCCTATTACACTGACAAACAGCATCTCTTATGTGATACCGACCTTTACAAGCAGCATTTCCGTCGATCTGATAAACCAGCGAGGTGTCTGAAACAACGTCCAGTCATACATTTTATGAACACAAGTCTACATTTATCAAGACTATTTGTGTTTCCCACACAAGTGACTCACGCACAATGAGAAGTTAATCATACACTAATAAACAGAGACTGTAATTATATCTGTGATGTATCGTCATCCAGACAAGTGCTACTGCATGTTATCACACCACAGCCTGGAAAGATTTATCAGACACCAGCTCAAGATCAAACTGTGCCCAGAACCAAGTGCCACAAAACAGCTGGTGACGGAGCCGAGAGGCCTGCGGTACAGCTGCTCAGCTTCTTCATCATATACAGTGTAACGGCCTGGAACAAACATGAAGATGTACAATGAATGATCAAGTGTAGTATTAAACACTTCTTACACACAGAATATGTTAATATAACATGACTTCAGCTTATTCACAATGCTTGAAGGAAACAGATCATACTCTCACAGGCCTCCACTGTCATCTTCTGCATTTCTATAGACAGTGACTGTATGTTTCCATGCAGCTGCTTGTCTTTGGTCAGCATGTGTAAAGCGTCAGGTGGATACACTCCAAACCGAAATGTTTCAGCCCCAGCCGAGGACTGAAACAACCCAAACAAAGAGTTTATCTGCAGGGTATTCCGTGTCGGAGAACCGCACATGGCCACACGGGTGTCCAAACGCATCCCCAGCGCGCAACACATAAACCAGCCCAAGATCATCGATCATCCGACTTCTCCCGTCCGATGCACCGAGCACGTCATGCTGTGAAACAGTGCGCTTACCTGATCGATGTCCCCGTGAGTGCGTTTATTCCGCTGCGTTCGTGTAATCCAGAGACACAAATGCGGCGCTTGTCCTCCTCCTCCCCCGGCAAAGACGCGACGCTCCGCGGGCGACTGGAGACGCTGCACCTGCACGCCCGTATGAAGCGACGCAGCGGATCCGCCGCCCGGTTCCCCTCCCTGCCGTTTCCTATAGCGGTTAACGGGCTCAGTACGAGGGCGCGGTCACCGGAACACCTCCAGCCTCACGGAGGACGCGATGACTGCGGCACGGCTGCCTCGGCGTGCCCACCGGCTGAACCGTCCCTCCGTAATTCATACAGGGCGACCGTAACCAGAACCAGGGCGACTGTGACTGCAGATCGCTGCTTCCCGGAATAAAGGAGAAAATCACATTCATCCACATCAGAAGTGAAAGCGTAATGAACTTCCCATCCCGGAGAGCTAAACCCCGTGACTGTACACAGTGACGTGAAACATCTGCAGATCTTCTGTAGTGCTCCTCACTAGCGGGAGTTCACAGAAGTTTGTGTAATGAGGACAAGATTCAGACATGCTCACCACATGAGCAGAACATGAAGCATCATGTAAACAGTGATTCTGTCTCACACAACAGAGAAGTTAACCTTTCCAAACTGTCCCTCACTGTCTGTCCTTCAGTCTGTCTGTCTGTCTGTCTGTCCCTCTGTCTGTATGTCCGTCTGTCTGTCCCTCTGTCTGTCCCTCAGCCTGTCTGTCTGTCTGTATGTCTGTCTGTCCCTCAGCCTGTCTGTCTGTCCCTCTGTCTGTCTGTCCTTCAGTCTGTCTGTCTGTCTGTCCCTCTATCTGTCTGTCTGTCCCTCAGCCTGTCTGTCTGTCCCTCTGTCTGTATGTCCGTCTGTCTGTCTGTCTGTCTGTCTGTCTGTCCCTCAGCCTGTCTGTCTGTCTGTCCCTCTGTCTGTATGTCTGTCTGTCTGTCCCTCTGTCTGTCCCTCAGCCTGTCTGTCTGTCTGTCTGTCTGTCTGTCCCTCAGTCTGTCTGTCTGTCCCTCTGTCTGTCTGTCTGTCCCTCAGCATCAGACTGATGGCATTCAGTTATTCCAGGAGAACTTGCTTCACATTTGTGTACTTTCATGTCTTGTTTTTTTACTTTCCTGCACTACACTCTGAAGCTGAAGTGCCATTAGAGACTCCATCAAAACATGCAACTAACTGTCTCTGCATGCGTGTTTTGATTTCAGCTACATTTCTGGGATAAAAATGTCCTCACAATGTAGGAGAAATGTAATATTCGCTACATCATGAGGACATAATATGTGTTCCTGCTATTCAACCAGCTTCATAAATTCAAAATGTTAAAACATTTTATGATGGTTATGCTCAGGAGTAGAAGACTGAAAATATCACTAGCTCACTACAAAAACAATACAGCTGAAGTCCTGGTAATGACAGAATTACCTGTGTGTGTGTGTGTGTGTGTGTCTCACAGGATGTCAGTCCACAGTGTCACTGCTCTGCTTCAGAAATAGTCACACTAACTGTGATGGAGACCTTGGAATGTGATCATGTCATTACCATGAGAGTGAAGTAAAACGGTGAGAACACGCGTGTGGAGTGACTGCCTCGCGGGCGTGATTGCTTTAGGGGGTAACAGGCAACATAATTGACACCATAACAGCTTCTGTATTTTTAACACCAGCGTGTCTCTCTTTCACATTTACTGCGCTGTTGTCCACTCACACACACACACACACACACACACACACACACACACTTCCCCTCTCTGACTCAACTGCATCTCTCAGGCACAAACAAACCACAACACAGATTTTAAAAAGCAGCCAAGTGTCTTTGTGCTGTTACTGTCGTCTCTTCAGGGCTGCCTCTGAATTAATTCAACACAACTGGGAGGTTAAAACACACAAGAGCTCGCATTTAACCACTTCTGTTTTCAGAGTGTGGCCGGATGCCAGAGAACCGAGTTGTTCTGGGTTTGGATTTGGGTCATGTGCTGAGTGGAGTCTTATCTGATTGCGCAGCAGCGAGGCTCAGCGCCTCCCAACTCATTATTCAGCAGTTCATATCAGTTTATTAGTGCCTGTGCAATTATGCCACAAATTGCGCTTCTTGATTTGGTGCGCTAAATTCATATAAATAAATCACAGCCCATCTGTCAGCTTAACTGATTCCAATTAGGCAAAAATGCAGTAGTGCATTTTTCATTATGGGAATTTACAGAAACAAGTATAATGAGATCATTTGTTTTTGTTGCAGGTGGTGCCACATGGTCGCAATGGTTGGACGTGTAACAAGTGTCACAGGATATAAATGAATTTAAAAAGCTGAAAATCGCTGCCGTTCAGAATGACTTGACATCATCCAAGGACCAGCCATTGAAGAGCCAAGGAATGAGTTAAAGAGAGCGAGATATTATTCCTCCACCTGTGTGAGAAAGACCTTCACACCCCATCACTCTCCCTCAGAACTATCTCCAGAAAACCACCTGCAGAAACACGACTTGACTGCTCCAGACAAGAGCTCTAAGACTGAGCAAACACCCTCACATGCACGCTCACACACACCCCCGCTTTCAGGCCGCCTTGCCTTGGCCGAACCCTGATTCACTGCTGATTTGGAGGCAAAAGATAGTCATTCTATTTTGATAACAAATCCCCCAAAAAGTGATGGTACAGATTAATTTATCATCACTAAAACATGTGTTCAGCTTGTCCTTTCTCTTTTGCTTAATGTCCTCCACACATCTTTTCTATTCTTGCTAAATAATTCCAGATAGCCTCTCAGGTCAATACTTCAGTTTTGCTATTTGCAACAAAGATTTGGGACAAATGTAATACTTCGGTAGAGTACTGCGGTACTGAGGTACAGAAAACTAAGTATTAAATGTGTTCAGGCAGTCAGTTCTTTGTCTAGATAATACAGAGTTGAGTTTTCCTCTGAATGTTTTAGTGACTGCTCTGGGAAAGAGGGAAGGAGGCATCTGAACTGCTTTTCATGATGCCAGTCAGTTTGTTGATGATTTCCTGGTGGGGCCAGACCACTGTTCCTGGATCAGAGATGCAGGGTGAAATCAGGGTCTATCCCTATAGCACAAAGCTGATCCAGAATCAGTCTCTTTCAAAGAACTCACCAGTGGTTCACTTCGGATCACAAGCAGTTCTCACTACAGTCTATCTGATCTGTGAACGCTGACTGGGCCGTTCAAAAGTGTCACGAGTCAATGGCTGGTTAAAGCAAATCAATATGCAAAAGCAATCAGTGAAGCCAACTGGAGAAAGAAAACAGTGATTGTAAAGAGTAGCTATTAAACCCTTCTGAATAGCACAGCATATAATCTCCAGTGACTCATGCAGTCAGATTACAGTAAGCCACGGCTCAATGTAACACCCCATCTGAGTCAAAGATCACGCTCACCATCATTCCACTTCATTTCTGTCCACAGGACTGAATAATGACGCTAAGATACATAACATGGGGCTCAGTGGATGACAATTACTCCCCTGCTTTGAAAACGGAGAGTGAAATTGCACAAAAGAATGACTGATTGTACCTGCCCCAAAATGCAAAAAGAAACCAGTTCAGCCAACATAGGATTTAATTCTGAAAATCACATTTTTCCACTAAAATCAATAGTGAACTCATCAGCCTTCAAATCTAACGGTCACAGCATGCACTGATACCCCAAATTAAATAATAAAGGACACCCAGACTGTAATTTAAGGCTAGTTCCCTGCCTGCTAATGTTTTGATTCAGGGTCTACATGTAATTATTTTGTTTCTTTCTGTATGTTGGAGCTTTTACACATGTGATGTCTGTTGATTCTGATCGAGTCTTTTGAGAATATGCAAATGTTTTCTCTGCTGTTGGAGAATCATATTTCTCAGGTCACCGACATCCCTTGTGCAGCAGTCAGTTAGGTTAAGTATGTTCAGTTATTTAGTCAGTTCACATGAACCTTGGCTGGAGAAGAACTCCAGTGCAAACACACACAGACACACACATACCGTAAACACCAGAGTCCATATACACAATCTGACTTTAAATGTCTTTTCTCACAGTCGGTCTGTTCCAGGGCAGTCAGCCTGGACTGGAATTTCAGAGGCAGAGGGCAATAACAATGAATTCTCTCACTAAAACATTTAAAGTCACAGTGGAGTCGACACTTCTGAGAGATGTGATGGAAGCTCTGACAACATGAGATATTGTCTTGAAAGACATGAAAGCCCTCAGAACAAAAACGTTTTCTTTTCTTCTTCAGAACATATGAGGATAAATTAATATTTGAATAGTTTAATATTTTAATTAAGATTGTTTTATGAATATTTGTGGGTGGATTTAATACTATAACAGCACATTATGACTGTAATGTTTATGTGCATTTGCAAATCTACAGTTGTTTGTCACAAGTTAAAGAAAATGCAACAGTGCTGCAGCAAACCCCCGACTGAAAACATGCCACTGACTGCACACCTGCACTAGTGCTGCCGACATGCAGTGAGTCCCTCTCTAATGATCTTCCTCGCTTCTAGGGTTTAGAACAAATGACAGCCATTAGCTCCACCCACGACACATCATACTGCCTCGGATTCCTGAGGGCACAATTCTTCAAACCTTCCTCAAATCTTCGCTTTTGAGATCTGCACGCTCAGGCAGGGAATGTTCACCCACAGACATGCCCACACACACAAACTCTGTTCCAACACCTGCCCATGTAAACTGCGTGTTTTAGGGGCAACACAGGCGTGCATCCAGCATGAAGATTATTTCATGAGGTAGTTAACTTAATGATGCTGCTTCTTAAGATACCTGCTTACATAAGCAACCCACATAAGGGGTTGCAACCGAGGAGCGACTATGAACAATAAATCCAACACTTCTTTCACTTACAGGAAATGTTTATTTAAATAAGAATACAATTCATCAGGTATCACAAATTGTTCTATCAAATTATAAACAGAACCCTAAATTTGTGTGTGCTTTGTATTTTTGTCTTACTAGAGGATGGTGATGGTGCATCATACAGCGTGCTGTTGTAGGACGCAGCTGCTGTTTAGACAGTAAGCAGTGAAAGAGCTTGTGAGCTTTTGAAGAAGAGCTACAGACTCACAGGTCCTGATGACAGCTAAAGCTTTACTGCAAAGTGGTGTGAACAGATGAGAAGGAAAGCGAGAGATGATGTGAGTAGATCCCATCTCATCTGCACAGTTCTGCTCTTCTCATCGTCAGGAAGCCACCAGCAGACTTTACTGTTTGAATGTGTTGGATGACTTTCATTGAGAAGCTTCATCTTCACAGCTTTGAAGATGCAGATTGTCGTGATGATGAACTCGACTGATAATGTCTCTGTTCTGCTCGGGATGGCTGTCTGATGAATACAGACTCACTGTTACTTAAGTTAAAGTTACTTAAATGATTCCTGTCCTTACAGTTGGGTATATTAAAATACAATCATTGCCCAGCTCGAAACCGTGAACTGTATATTATAGAGTAACTCATGCACCTCGTCTGTGTTATTTATTTTGTACCTGGATAAAAACTGGAAAGCTTTACTAAAGCACACTAGATTTCAAGCATGCAAAACTGTTGTAACGGCCTACACACTCTCAAATAATATTGTTGAATTCTATCATGAATTTCACTTTCCTGTAACCACACAATTATTGAAGGTTGTATTAAATCAAAACAGGATAATGTGAAGAACAAGGCCATTTCTTAACATATCTGGTGCTGTGTGGCTCAAAACACAAACCTATCTTCTTCATCACCATAACTCTTACGTTGTCATTCCTTCCTCTGACCTCATCAAAGCTTTTCTTTGACATATAAACTCATTTGCGCTCATGAAGGTCAGTGACGGAGTGTAATCTGGACATACAGAAGCATCTGATGTCATTATAAACTTTCACTGGGGAATGACTGAATGAACAAGCAGGTCCTCTAGAATAAAACTTTATAATGACCTCTATACTGTTGGATTCATGCTTTTATCTTTCTGTGCTGTTCTCCAGTGCTGATCCGACACTAATATCGTATATTTAATATCATTCATCTCTGCTGTCATGACATTTAAACGTACATAATAATACAATCAAAATACTTATCAAGGAAAACACGCCATTCAAATCACTAATCATCATAATATAAATACAGAGAGACGCAAAGATATGGAGGCAGCAGGAGATGATCATGTCCTTCAGTTTAGGACAACAGCGCCTCCTGATGGTGAGAAAAGATCGTCTGCAACGTCATTCACGTCACCTTGACTTCATTTCGTAATATAATGAAGATTAAATACATCAATGAAATCATGCACCATGAAAACAGTATAAGACATGCACTGAAATTATGATATGTCCATATATATATATAACAGCATGTTCTTGCAACAGTAAAAGAGATCAAGAGCATATATCACACAGGACAAAAAGATGATCAGCTTACACACACACATGCGCACACACACACACACACACACACACTCACTCACACACACACACACACACACACACACACACACACACTACACAATGCTGCTTTCTCATTAGGCTGCAGTTGCTTATGGATTTGCTCCAAGATGTTCCTACAGAAACAGAAGAGACAGGAACATATTTACATTTAGCAGATGTCAGGTCATGGATTTCTCTTCATGAAAAGCATTAATGAAAAAGCACAAGGTGTGTTTGTGTGTTGGCCACAGAGATCTTTTCTTTTTTACCTCATCAAGGTGAACATCAGAAACTTCATCCTCTTTCTCCTGAGAGTCATCTGTGATGACTGTGGAGATAAAGAGAATAACAAAGACTGAGAAAGAGGATCACTGAAGTCGAAAATACACAAATACAAAATCAATACAATATGGACAGAACAGAATGTTTCTCATATTAAATCTATATGAAGATTCTCCTAAACCTCCACTTCAGTCTTCTGTAGACACAGTGACAGCACACAGGTTTTCACAGTAAATAATGAAAGAAATGAATAAACAATGAAAGCATTTTCAGGTGATCTAATCATTTAGCATCTGCTGTTGACTTCAGAAACTGATCACAAAAGAAAACCTTTTGTGTGGTTTAATGGAAGACTTTTGACCTTCACAAATGTGCTCATTTGATTAGTGACTTGATGGGTGAGAATCTTAAATATTTCTTCTTTATTTTAATAGCTTTCTACTACACTGCTACAATTGTGTAAAGGTCTCTGTAAGTACACTTGTGAAGACTTCTGCATTTACCAGGACACTCTTCTGTTGTTTGGGTGCTGGTGGGGGGCAGGAAGCTGAGGGTGCAAGTGGCTTTACAGGAAGTGTCACTGCCATAACTTCTGCTCTGTGTCCTCCTGCGGCACTCAGTGGTCAAACCACTCTGACAGTTCTTATGACAGCTCACCCCACACACTGAAACACAGACAGAAGAGTCACAACACCATCACAGACCCCGAGAGCTGCTCTGACAGGCTCTGAAGATTGAGGAAGAGTGAGGTAGACAGAGAAGCTCTAAAGACTGAGGAAGAGTGAGAGAGTGACACGAGTTTCATACCTTTGCATTTGTATCGTTTTCTGTAAAATCCCCATATCTGAAAAATTTGTGTATATAAGAAAAGTATATTTATAATAAGTATATAAGAAAACATGAAAGAACATGAAAATGAATTTTTACTGTTGTTCAGTTTAGATAATTAACCTAAGCATATTTTTTAACCACAATTATTTAACCTAATTGCAATACATGCAAAAAATAAAAAAAATGTTATTGTTATAAAATAATTTCAATATTTGTTTACGCATGACCCCAAAACAATAGCTAATGAAAAGAGATATATATGTATACATAATTATAAAAATAGTAATAATTTATTTAAAAACCCAGTTAACTAAATACACTACAGGAAAAGGACCACAGATAATGTGCTGCAGTGGATCTTGACAGGAAACTAGAAAATAAGAAGTGGTTACTATCTACACCCTTCTGTCTGTACCTCACTAACTGCAAACGTAACATTTACCCCAGCCAGCTTCTGATAAAACAAAACTGCTGTACATGACCAAAATAACATAAGCACCATGTAAAGCCATTAAGCTCTGACAGGAGAGACAAATCAAAAACCTGATTCTGAGTGATAATAAAATAGATCACATTATATCCACAGATAGAGGTGACACTGAAGAGAGGTTATTTCATCTCATCTGCTGGCTGTCAGCAGGCTGGAGATGAAGAAAAAGAGTTTGAGCCCAAATAAAACGAGCACTCACCAAGCGAGAGCACTGCTGACAGAATGAAGGTCTGATGCTGCTCGTCTCTGTAAACGTGTGACCAAAACTCTTGCAGTTCTGTAAGGAGGTGGTTTTAGTAAAGTACTGAATCATCTCCTCTCGACTGATTTTACAATCCCTACAGGCAAAATAATGACAACAGAAAGAAGAGACCTTTGCAGTACGCTAGACTTTGACACACAGGTGAAAACAAGTCAACTAGATAAACGGATCAGGTGTCTTGAATAACCTACCGGTCTTGGTCAAGTTCATCAAACTTGCCGAGGTACGGGAAATTGCTCCTGATGATCTCAAACTCTTCTTGAGAAATGTAGCCATCGCCATTGGTGTCGAAATTTCGGAACACTGACTATAAATAAGACGTCCTCTGGTTAGTGCCTTTCATGGCAAAGTAATAACACTCATTATATGGCCGTCCAGGATACTTGATTCTAATCGGTCAATTCTGACAATTATGTACAGTACATTTATATGGAAATCAAATCATGTCCAGAGACTTTATAAGTGAATTGGAATAAGTCGTTGTGTGGGGGTTACATACCTCTACCATTTTTTCAATGTGTTTGTTGATGATGGCTGGATCTGCTTTGGGTTTGACCGACGAACCCCAGAGTTCTACAAGTGGGGACTGCGGCTTTGAGCTGGAAGTCTAAAATGCAGGACATCAATAGTGTAGCCACTTAGCAGATATGCATAAATGAGTCTGTCGAACAGAGTAATTATATTCAGTATTGGGTCAGACTCACAGCTGCAAGTCCACGTAAGTGGATGGTGTAAGCAATAAAGGAAAATGATTGTGTCAAAGTGCATCAGGAGTGCTTGTAATTGGTGGTTCCTGTCTCATGGTGGACACTGATTGGCTGTCTGAGCAGCTGTTATGTCGGTGGGTGGGACTCACTGATAGTTCGGCTCTGCGAGGCTCTCTCTGTAGAGAGAGCTGATACAGCTCATCCTCAGAGTGGTACTGGTCCAAAGACACCTGGCCAGGAACATACAGAGATGCGTTCACACTCGATATTTATCTGATAACTGACACAGAACAAATCCAAAGTAGGCTATATCATTTCACAAACCCACATGATGTAGCGTCACCACAAATGTTTATATTATGTTATATAGCAGAAGGTTATGGTTTTCTGATTTGGTTGAATATGACTGAATATCACCACAATCAACACCACAGTGACTTGTGTGATATTATCCAAATAACTTCCTGAAATAACTAAACTGATTGAAATAAATAGTGATTGAACTATTATAATACAGCTGTACAATAAAGCCTCTCTGTGCAATCCTGCTTCTAGATTACTAGAAAAATTAATTCCCAATACACACGAAAAATCATTTCCATTACAGATCAGATCAGAAACCTGGTGCATGGTACATCCCACCCGTATCAGACTCACTATCAGCAGATTCAGCAGGTCTGTATTGGCTTCTATGTTGGGTGGAGTTTTCTGAATGAGTGCCAGTTCTTCTAGGATGCCATATAGTTGATTTGTCTTGGTGAGGTTGACTCTGGTTTTCTCTGGGTCAACCCAATCCGGCAGAGCCACATGGATGGCAATCAAATCCTTCAGGTGCACCCCAAGAATGGGGAAACGAAATCCTGAACAGTCTGAGAAGCACTGACGGTAGCGACTGTAGTTTCCTGATGCAGTGACCAGCTCCACCAATCCATCAAAAACCTGATCAAACACAGACCAGAGCACACAGAAATACATGGGTGTAAGATGTTTTAAATACGCTCCACTTGAGTACTGATATTTCCGTGCAATCTGGTAAAGATTATGACCTCACTGACTTTAACAATCTGATCTGCTTTAGCCAGAGTTTAAGTGTCACAGCTCTGTAGCAGCTCTCACCTTGCGTGTCTCGCTGCAAATGAGTGCCTGCGTATCCTTGAGTCTGGAGATGGAGCTGTTGCTAAGTCCACCTACAACCGCCATCAGGGTGTTGAAGTTCTGCAGCTGCAGTAGCTTCTACACACACACACACACACACACACACTAAACGATAAGCCCGCCCTGCACATCAATGGACAGCTCTGAATATCAGCGAGACATTACCTGGGCCACTTTGATGAATTCACTGATAACTGCAGCTCTCTGCTGTGCTGTAGATTTACTAAGAACCATGATCTGGATCCACTGTGAAATGCTGTTAAAGAGGGTAATGAAACGCTCCAGAATGGGATTATCCACCGTACAGCCATGCATCACAAAACTGTGGTAGTCCTGAAACTGAAACCGGTTTGTCATTTGCTGTGTGAATCCATTGCTACAGTTATCATAGGGTTAAATGTGACTGTCATCAAAGAGCACAATACATGAAACACTCACGAGAATTTTACAAAAGGATTTGTACTCCAAATAAGTGAGGTGTTCGGCCAGGGTGGAGGCGTCCAGATGGTCAAACAGAAGAGAGGTCTTGCTTTTCTTCTGGACGGTTTGAGACAGCTGCCGTCTCCATTCATACGATGGGCTGCAGGCAACAAAACAAAACAGCAGCTTAGAAGCAAATTAGCTTTCTGGGTGAAACTACAAATCAACCAAATCAACTCTCAAGTCTGTCCCCTGTGACTCACACACTGTCAGTGTTGATGAGCAGACTCTGTCTCACATCTCCAACCTGCTCTAGACGCTGCTTCAGACGGTGGATCTGCTCAGCCAGCTCAGGGTTCAGGTGAAACTCAGCTGGAAACTCAGATATCCAGTACCTGACACACAAACAGGGAGCTCTCAGAAGTTATGCATAAAACAGATCTGGACATGACATCAGAAGAACACTGAGTGTTATATTTGTATTTAAATTCAGAATACATTTTTGTGATGAAGCCCAGCTGTCCCATGACAGAAACCATGCACCTCTTTATGACACAAAAAGTCAGACAAAAGTCTTTTGTACAAAAGTCAGACTTCTTTGTTTCCATGGAAGCTCAAGCCATACTGTCTTTCTCTTCCTGGAAACAATCAAAGGCTGAACAATCAATGTTCAAACAGAAGAATTTTCATGAGTGGTCTTAGACTTTTGGACCCTGCAGGACAGTTCAGCACCAGTGCAGGGAATTTTATAAGTTCTTTTGTTCTTTTGAAAACAAAGAAGAAAACTAGGTGAACAAATGGGCTTTTAACCTACCTGACAAGGTGACATATCTGAGACTGGCAATTAGCAGAACAATCTGGTTCTTCAAACCTGTAATACTGTCAAGGTATCTCCACTTTATTGTGGTGATGGAAACAGACGCTGTCAGCCCTCACACCACAAACCCCACACATGAACACGCTAAGTGCTAAATGTGCTGTATAAAAGCTAAGCTGTCACCTCAGAAACTAAATGTGCACAGAGTTTTGTTAGACAGTAATGCTAGTTATGCTGAAATGCTGCGTTCTCAGAAAATGAAGTGTTGTGTGAAAGATCTGCTGAAGAAGGATACTTGTGCAGGAGTTTTCTAGCCAGGTCAGAGGAGGACAGATACCAGGGATGCATGGTGAGAAACAAGTGCACGAGTGATGTCTCCTTCAAAACACCGTCATCACCTGAGAGAAAGACAGCCAGCCAAAGACATGCAGTAAGACACAAACTCTTCAGACACATGAAACCTACGTTTCATGCTCCCAAAAATAAACAAGTTAAAGACAGCAGAGAGGAACAAGGTTATTTAATAAACAGTTTAAACAAGAAGTCGCACTCCATTTCTCTATTCACCAAAATCTTTGGTTGGGAAAAAATGTTAGGCCCAAAGCAAAAGAAATTAAACGAGAAACACAGAAGGGGGTGCAGGGAACAGAGAAATAAGACAAGAGGGAGGGGGGAGAAAGAGAAAGACAGAGAGAGAAAGGCAGATAGAGAGAGAGAGAGAGAGAGAGAGAGAGAGAGAGAGAGAGAGAGACATTCAGCTGGCTAATCAGACTGTTTCAGAGAGGAGAAAAATGTGTCGACTGACCAAAAGCTTTGATGCAGTCGTCCACCAGCTCATCCACACTGGCTGACTGATCCGATGAAACACCATCCATCACTCCACTGCTCTCCACAGCCCCTCCTGCTCGCCCTGCTTAATTTTACACTTCTGTCTTTGATCCCTCTTTCTCTCAGTTTGAGGAGATGAAGCTGCGCATGGCACAGAAAAAGAAACCAATAAAACAGAGATGTTCAGAGATGTTGTCATCAAATGCACACAAGTCCCAGTCACACACCAACAAAATCATTCAGTAAGACACAAGGCGCACGAAAGACAAAAACATTCATTGTGTCATGCGGGTGTCGGAAAACAGAAATAAAACCATTTTCAAAGGGAACTTACCCAGTGAATCTGGCATTAATGGTGATCACAACAGTGAAGTGCGGTGCCAACAAACAGACTTTTACTGCAGCGTCTTCTCATGACAGGGGTAAATACACTGGAACCTGAGGGACTCACGGGGCCGGGGTTCACTGAGTGCAGCAGCCTGTTTCCTGTCAGCTGAGAAATTTACAGCTGTCGCATTTCCTGTTCATAACAGGAAAGGTTTAACTTATTTTTCACATTCACAACAAAGAGTGGGAGAGAGAAAGAGAGAGAAAGAGAGAGAGAGCAACTTAGTTTGATTTGCAGCGTGTTAAACACAATTTTGATTCTCTGAATCAGCTCTCTTGTTTGTGAAAATTGGAGTTGCCTAAAATTTGGAGTGAGGTGTCTATTTCTGGTTCAGATACATTATAATTTCCAGTCTTATTAACAGAGAATGCTTAAGGAGCTGTATTTCCTTCTCTTCATATAAATATATACATATAGAGACCCGAAGACCAGGGCTAGTTTTCATGTTGTTTATTCCGGTTAATATTTGAATATCATTTTTTCCCTTTGAAAGTCAATTTGTGTATGGGCACATTCATTAAAGATTAGACTACACAAAAAAGTATCACAATTATTGTCTAGAATAAAGCAATAAGGGCGTGTTGTCAGAGCATGAAGGAGGCTGAACTGTGGAATGTATGCCAGTATGTTTTAAAGACATAATGATGGTAATGATGATAAAATTTACAACATCCAGCATCCAACTTTACTCATAATTTGGGTAAACTAATTAATAAGGAGAAACTGTTTCATTTTAATTAAAGTTGATAAGGAATTTCAATGTTTAGACATTATATGTTTATATAAGACACTTCATTGTGATTTGCAGTAGGGGATGTGAAGTTCATAAGAGGTTATTGTAAGAGGTTCAGCTCATGTCTTTCACTGCTGTATTGCATCACGGTCTCTGAATTGAGTCACTGCTGCTATTAATGTCAGCCTTCCCAAAACCCTACACGAGTATTATAGTTATAGTTTCACTCATAACACATTATATATATTATTATATTCTTATATTCAGTGCTGCGATCTGTGACTTCTGCCCCTGTATCGACATCTCTGTTCGCAGCATGAAATGACCTGCAGAACTATTTTAACATGGATAAAGAAACAACTGTTGTTGGAAATAAATACACGCACTCCATCATTCCAGCACCCAAACATATGATTCCACATCCGGCTCTTCCTTCTGTTTACAGACGTGACGTCACCAAAAGTCAGCCTAAATCCGACCCGACAGCTCAGACTGTAAATCATTACCGCACTCCCTATAGACAGTATCTCAGTATAGACATTATCATTCACGTTACCGTTGTAAATCTCGTTTTGTTCAGTTACGAACAGCAGCTTTAGTTTTTGCCTCTTTAGTACGAAAGTATCTGTCGTGTAAGTATTACACATTACACATAAATTTACATATTTAAAACGCTTGCGGGAGGCCCCGCCCTGCTGATTAATATGCATGAGCCGCACTTTAAATACCGGGAGCTGCCGGCGCTCAATGGGGCTGAACTCGAACCTGAATCATCCTCGCACCGGCGCCGTGTCCACACCGCTGTCGGACCACGACAGAAGGAAGCAGATGTCCGTGAGGGGGCTCGCCGGGGTGGAGACCTGAAGAAAACCTTCAGTCGCCATCTGCGCTTCACGCTGGTTAATTACCGCAACGTCACCACCCGCCGGGACTGTTAGCTCGCTGTCGCGCACACGGTCCGAGACCACCAGGTGGGGAGATGCATCAGAAAAGACCCCAAAGTAAGATCATGCATGTCGGACTGCGATCAGACAAACGCAAGTGCATGCGGGACTGCAGCGGGACGTGCGGTCGTGGACATGTCCTCACAAAGCAACACACACCCGCTTCTGTCAGCACGGTGATCCTACCGTAACGCCATGACATTTGTGCTGGAAGATGTGCGCGGTCGCTGCATTGACCTTTAATGACTCTTCACTGAGAGCTTTGAAGACAACCCCTCCACAGACATGCTGCTTTAAAGAGATCTGACAGAGAAATGTAAGGTGTAATGGTGTTGAATCTTGGTGCAAGGGATGAATTATTCATACGATCAATAGCATGACCTTTATATTCCACTATAAGTCTGTTGTCAGCGTATGGAAATCAGTTTATCATGTCATGGGCATCTCTTTATAAAGCATTGGTTTAAGATATGGTGGGTCATTTTATAACACACATCATGCACTTTGTAAACTGGCTGTATTGTTCATTACATCTTCAAACGTTCAGCATGTGAGGCATTTTATATTCCAGTCGATGGTTTCTGGAGGAATCTTCAACATTTTACACTAAATATTAAAGTTTCTGCCGGTGGCAGAAACGGTGTAAGATTAATGCGTTTAGTGGCATTCAAATCCAAAAGTCCAGAGAGATGAAAAGATGAAAGCACAGTTCAGCATCTCTGACCTTTTTATCTCTGGTCCGGCCCACAGTTCCTGGAACAGGAGTCTGCAACACAAAGGGTCAAATGTGACTTCCTATAAGGTTACACAGGAGGCGTGTAATTCACTCTCACTCTAAACTCTGTTCCTTTATTGTGTATGTGGCCACTGGCAATAAATCTTGACTTGATCATTAGAGTTTAAATGAGACTCACACTCATGTCCTTCCAAACCCGTTTGACTTTCTTCAATGGAACATGAGACGTTTTCACATGATGTTGCTGTTCTTTTGTTTCACGTGAACTGAATTGGGACTGAGGTTGTCTTCTTAATATCTCCTTTTGTTTTCCACTGAAGAAATATGTCACGCAGGTATGTGTACTGTCAAAACTTTACCCTGTTAAAAGTCAATGTTTCCAACCAAAATACAAACTTGAGTGAAAACAAAATATTAAAAAAGGTATGTAAAAAAATAATTGATAAAGCATATGAGCAGCAGCTGATTTTACAGTTGTTTTGCATGGGAGTTTAACTGCATTAATTAAGATCATATTGTTGGCCTGTTGTTGGGCTGATGATGAGCTGCTTTAGTAGAGGCTTAAGATGTTTTACATTTAAATCGATTTCATTAGCAGTAAACTTGCTGGATTTTGATTGGCTGTCAATGTTTTATTATTCATCAACTGGAAATAAATCTCTCGGAATATGATCCCAGCACAATCGTTCCTCTGTATTCCTATAGTTCTGTATGGACTCCACTATTCTCTTTAATGTGTATTAAGTTTTAAAATGTTATCTATATTTATCATCCTCGAACAGGCAATAAAGCCGAATTTCCTCCAACACCAAACGTAGCACTACAGTAATGAAGTACAGTTACTCTACTCTGGACCACCTGGACGTAAGAGCTTTTGAATGCTACAGAACTGATATTTGAATCCACCTGGATACTGTTCATGTCTAAAGTTCAGATCTTTTTGACAGTACACTTTCTTTTCATGAATGTAACAGTAAATGTCAGATGTTCAGCACTCAGATCAGCTCTTCATTAACGGCATGAAAGCACAACATTAAACACACTGTGACCTTTGCTGGTGACCTCACTGTTGGCTATTTTTGCTACAGGTGAAATAACAGTGTTACATAACACCAGTGACCTTCCCACTCTCTGACTAACCTGCTTCAGTCTCTCGCACCCCCCTCATGTCTGCCATTCTCTCTCTCTCTCTCTCTCTCTCTCTCTCGCTCCTCACACACCAAAGAAAAGCTTGGAAATGTCATAGGTGACAATAGGAATGGTATCAGACTGCACTGTTAGCTCCTGCAGACTGTAAGTCCTCTGCCAGAGCATATTAAAATACAGTAGTCTTTCAAAAAGTCTAAAATCAGTCCTCAAGCTAAAGGCTTTAGTTTGTAAGTCATGAGTGAATCCTCCAGAGCCAAAACATACTACATACTATAACCACTAACAATGAATCTTCTGTACACTCTTAAAAAAAGTGCTTCACAATGCCAAAGAAGAACCATTTTTGGCTGTATGATTCTATAAAGAACCTTTAACATAAACAGAACCTTTCAGTTTCACAAATAGTTCTTTATAGTAGAGAAAGGTTCATTAGACTATAAATGGTAAGAAAAGATGTGGTTCTTTTAAGAATCTTTGACTGAATGTTTTTTGAGGAATCAAAAATGATTCTTTTATGGCATCACTGTGAGGAACCTTTAGGTGTAACCTTTAGTGTAGGGCATGAGATGAGGCTACCAACAGTGATATGAATAGAACTCTGTCCAAAGTATCTAATAACTATTGTAATGGCAAACTCCTTCCTTCATCTGCAGCGTGTCTACTACATCTCCCTGGAGTTCTACATGGGTCGCACCCTGCAGAACACTATGGTGAACCTGGCCCTGGAGAATGCATGTGATGAGGCCACATATCAGGTAGGACAACACCAATAAGCCAAAGTAATGTTTTAGATGAGAGGTAGTGAATCATTACCTGCTGTGTTCTTCAGCTGGGTCTGGACATGGAGGAGCTGCAGGAGATGGAAGAAGATGCTGGACTGGGAAATGGAGGTCTCGG
Organism: Chromobotia macracanthus; assembly: GCA_036877525.1. NCBI lineage: Eukaryota > Metazoa > Chordata > Actinopteri > Cypriniformes > Botiidae > Chromobotia > Chromobotia macracanthus. The sequence continues at coordinate 7,476,800 of JAZGTH010000064.1, forward strand.
TCATTTAGCTGGTGTGTAATCTCATCTCCTCAGGTTTACCAGAGGAACCATCATTCATACTATGGATTTAGAGAACATTCCACAAGGAAATCAGAAGATCGCAGACAATCTTGTAACTTTTAAAAGCTAGAGAATTTCACAGATGAGATCATCTGTATCAGGAAAAGCTCACCTACCTTTGCTCTCTCTTTCACCTTGTTTCCTGGACTCCATGGCTTCTCTTGGCTTGGCTGCCTATGGTTATGGCATTCGTTATAAATTTGGCATCTTCAACCAGAAAATTGACAATGGCTGGCAGGTAGTTTAAATTATTAGTTTAAATTTATTTATATGGAAAAGGAACATGAAAAACAATGAATTAGTGGTGCATATTTTAAAGACATATAACAAAAAGACAATCATAAATAGTCAGGTATCTGGTCTTTTGACATAGTCCACAAATCCATGCCCTAGAAACACCTTAGCAACAGCAACTTAAAGCTTACTTTAAAAGTAAAAGTTTAAAGGCATTTAAACTTTTAGAAAGTTTAAAAATCGTTATAGATAATATTATGCATAAATATGAATAATAATGTAACATTTTCGCATATCTTCATAATGTTAATGATTTTCAGGTTGAAGAGGCAGGTGATTGGCTGCGCTATGACAACCCTTGGGAGAAAGCCCGCCCAGAATACATGCGCCCTGTGCACTTTTATGGTAGGACGGAACATCACTCAGATGGAGTCAGATGGGTGGACACTCAGGTACAGCGTTGATCTTTCAGCAGGTTTGTGTGTGTGGTCGTGTATTGCCCACAAACCTACTGACTGTGTGTTGACAGGTTGTTTTGGCTTTGCCATATGACACCCCTGTACCCGGCTACAGAAACAACATTGTCAACACCATGAGGCTGTGGTCTGCTAAAGCACCCTGCGAGTTCAACCTGAAAGACTGTGAGTACTAGCAGTTATGTGACTGTGAGGAGAAGACTCAGATGATCAGTATCTGACACATTCTCCTCTCATCCTCAGTTAATATTGGCGGCTACATTCAGGCTGTGCTGGACAGGAACTTGGCTGAAAACATTTCCGTGTGCTCTACCCCAATGATAACGTCAGTAAACACACCTCTCTGACTGACAGTCAACCGTTTAAAGAGACAGTTCACCCCAAAATAAAAATTCTGTCATCACTTTTTTGTGATGACACCCTCATTTCTTTCATAACTTTGCTCTGTGGGACTTAAATGGACAGAACTGTTTTGTAGCAAAATGACCAAGCTGCTCCTTCCATACAATCAAGGTAAATAGGGACTATTTTAAGAATCATAAAGACTTTTCTTATGCTTTCTCTCCTTTTTGGAACTTTTTGGAGCTTCTGGTCCCCATCCACTTTCCCTGTATGGAACAGAATAGAACAAATAATCTGCTAAACTTCTCTTTTGGTGTTCAATGAAGGAAATGAAAACATTCAAAGGGTGTGGCTTTTGAATTGGTCTTGAATGAAGTTTTCATTCGGTGTCTCCTCACAGTTCTTTGAGGGTAAGGAGCTGAGACTGAAACAGGAATACTTTGTAGTGGCTGCCACTCTGCAGGACATCATCCGTCGTTTTAAGACCTCCAAATTTGTCTCCAGGGAGCACCGATTTCAGTACTCTGCCTGACAAGGTGAGCTCCACTCAATTAAAGATTTTAGTGCTCCTTCAACAGAGAAAGACTGTGAGGTGTTATTGACAGATGTCTGTCCCAGAGGTTAGCTTCTTCAGAGGAGGATGTGAGGGTCGGAGTGCTGCTCTCTGGTGTCACTCTGTATCTGTTTGGTTTTCTTCAGGTGGCCATTCAGCTAAATGACACTCACCCTGCTCTGGCCATCCCTGAGCTAATGAGAGTGCTGGTGGATGAGGAGAAACTACCCTGGGAGAAGGTTTAAAGCAGATGATTTGTTATTTAAAATGATTTATGTTTTTACAGTAAACATTACTTGAATCATTCAACAGACATTGCATTGAACAATCACAGGCTGGTAGCACTAGAGGGCAACAAAGTACAATAAACCTCTGATATCCATTCACACACACACACACACACACACACACACACACACACACACACACACACACACACACACACACACACACACACACACACACACACACACACACACAAACACAAACTTCAACATTCTTCTAAATACAATGTGTACATTTGTATCATTTTTGTATTACTTGTTCTTACACTCATAACCACTATGTTTCAGTAAACTTAGAACTTAATTATAGGACTTAGTAATAGCACAACACTCAATACTTACAGAACAAGAGTTCTCACACAAGGTAGTTCTTTTAACTCCCTCTGTACCATAGTGTGTAACTGTGTAAATTATAAACTTTTTACAAAATGAGTTAGAATACTATCATTACATTCACTGAAAACAACTCAGTTGTTTTATTTGTAATCTACATGGTAAATTACCCAATAATCTCAGTGGCACTATATAAATAAATATAACTGTTCATATTGCAAACAAAATCTTCCAGAGGAGTTGTAAGGAACGCTGTGTTGATTTCCTCACTCTTTGCAGGCCTGGAACATCTGTGTTAGAACATGTGCCTACACCAACCACACTGTCCTGCCTGAGGCTCTGGAACGCTGGCCCATTGACCTGTTCCGGACCCTGCTGCCCCGACACCTCGAGATCATCTTTGAAATAAACCGGCGCCACCTGGAGGTCCAGCATTAACACAACACAAAACAAACACACACATTTACACTGAGCTAAGACAGCCAAGGCTGGTCGACTGATGGCCTTTCTGATTGGCTAAAAAGTTTCTATAACAGCTCCAGCCATTCAGAAGATGAGAATGTACATATACAATAAAACACAGTCTATGTTTGTTTTGTAGCGCGTGGCCTCTCTTTACCCCGGCGATGTTGACCGTCTACGCCCCATGTCTGATCGAGGAGGGCGGGCAGAAAAGAGTTAACATGGCACATCTGTGTGTCGTTGGATCTCATGCAGTGAATGGTGTGGCACGCATTCACTCCGACATCCTCAAAGCTACTGTGTATGTGTCACTTGCAAACACATGCTAACTACATGATATAGTACATTGATCCATTACATGTAATCTTACACTGTGATATTAACATCACAGGTTTAAAGACTTCTACAAGATGGACCCACACAAGTTCCAGAACAAAACCAATGGTATCACCCCCCGCCGCTGGCTGGTAATGTGCAACCCGGGTCTGGCTGAGGTCATTGCAGAGGTTGGTGGAGTCAATCACAACTTCATGTTTCATAACTGAGACCATATCCCCAGCTGTGACTACAGAACACTGGGCTGTAGTTTCTGCACAAGCAGTAATTTCTCTTTTATATAACGTATATTGACAGAGTGATAATATAGATATACTTCTACCTACGTGAAATTTCTAAATCTATTTAACTTCACAAAACAATTTCTGTGTCCTGCTCAAATGTCTGTGCATGTCAGAAAATTTGGAGAGGACTTCATTCGAGATCTGGATCAGCTGCAAAAACTTCGGAATTTTGTCAATGATAAAGTTTTCATTTAGGATGTGGCCAAAGTTAAACAGGTTAGGAAGGATACATTTGTGGTCGGTATCATAACAAAAATATTTTTGTGGTGTATGAACATAGAGCTGATTTCTCTAGATGTTCTTGTCGTGTTCTAGGTGAACAAGCTGAAGTTTGCTGTGCATCTGGAGGTACATTATAAAGTGAAGATCAACCCCAACTCCATGTTCGACATTCAGGTCAAGAGAATCCATGAGTATAAGAGACAGCTTCTCAACTGTCTACACATCATCACCTTCTACAACTGTGAGTGTTTCTAATCCAACCTCTCTTCATATGTGTCTCCTCTAAACCAAACCTCAACTGAAACTAAAGAATATGACACAATTGCGTTGTTATTAACTGAATGAGTGAGAGAGGAAAGCATGAGTTTTTCAAACCCAATATGAAAAACAAACCCAATATGAAAAACTCGCTCACTGTGTTGTGTGTTTACAGGTATTAAGAAGGAGCCCAACAAGCAGTGGACCCCAAGAACAATTATGATTGGAGGAAAGGTGGGCCTGAGGTCACTTATATGCAATCAGATTAACATGTTTGCTTTTTTTAAGCTGCAATCCGTAACTTTTTTGGTTAAAATTGAACATCAAGATGATTTATTGAGCCAGTACAGTAATTCAGCAGGATCAGTGTTCCAAACAGTCAACTGACCTCGCCCCGATTCACAACACTCAGTGAATAATAATGATTTATATTTGAGCAGTTGGGTCAGATTTCCTGGAAAATATCAGTCTTACTGTCACATCTGTAAACAGAGAAGAAATCCTGTCTCATACAGTATATCATGTGTCTCCTAGAATTTAAACTTGTCATCCATGTTAACTTTGCGAACAGTTTTATGTTTCAAATGGCCCAGAGAGGCAAACGTTACAGATTTCAGCTTTGATCTGTTTGACTGTGTTTGATGACTGTGTTTAATGACTGCTGTTGATTCCATTCGTCGCAGGCTGCTCCAGGCTACCACACAGCTAAAATTATCATTTGTCTGATCACGGCTATCAGTGAGGTGGTCAACCATGACCCAGTGGTGGGTGACCGTCTCAAAGTCATTTACCTGGAGAACTACAGAGTAACTCTTGCTGGAGTAGAAAGGAAGTTTCTCCTTACTTACTTGAAAAGAAAGTGTGAGTTGTGCGTCATGTTATTATATGAAGAACAATTCTTACTTTTTCTCGATCAACAATCCCTGCGGCTGACCTGTCTGAGCAGATCTCCACAGCTGGCACAGAAGCTTCTGGAACAGGCAACATGAAGTTCATGCTAAATGGAGCTCTGACCATCGGCACCATGGATCGAGCTAATGTGGAGATGGCAGAGGAAGCATTAGAAGATAACCTCTTCATCTTCGGCATGAGAGTGGAGGATGTGGAAGCCATGGATGCTAAAGGGTTGGAGAATAACTAATATTTCAATCATGTTAGAGAGAGCACATTTATAATGTATGACATGACCTTCCATCTGACAGATACAACGCATATGAGTTCTACAATCGTATTTCAGAGCTAAAACAGGCCGTAGATCAGATCGCAGGAGGTTTCTTCAGTCCCAAACAGCCAGACCTCTTTAAAGACATTGTCAACATGTTAATGAACCACGACAGGTATGATGAGTTGCTGTCACACACACACATTTAACATAAGACACCCGTGATTGCATGCTTTCTCCTTGTGCAGATTCAAGGTGTTTGCTGACTATGAGGACTACATCAAATGTCAGGAGAAAGTCAGTGCTTTGGTGAGTGTAAAGAATTTGTCACATTGCTAAAAAGTGAGAGAGAGTGTCATTTCTCCCTCCTTGGGCAGAAACCTAAGGAATGGACCAAGAAGGTGATCCTCAACATCGCTGGTTCTGGCAAGTTCTCCAGCGATCGCACCATCTCCCAGTATGCCTGAGAGATCTGGGGTATGGAGCCCACCCTGGAGAAGCTTGCTGCACCTGATGACCCAAAATAAATCTCCACCTGCCTATCCTGACCTATCTTCAACCTATCCACATCTTCGACCTATCTTCGTGAGAGCAGCGATGCCTGTCTTACTCCTTCTGCCCTGTTTGTAAGGCTTTGTCCTGTAGCACTCCAGTCTGTCAATCTTCAATCTATAAAGCTCTGCCTCCTTCACTTATTAAACAATCAATATGTTTAACAAATTCCATTAATGTTCAACTGGTGACACCTCAGTTTTCTTATTCAGCAAAATTTCTTTCAGGGGCAGCCGTGATGAACTGTGATTCTAACACCGAATACAAAACTGTGAGATGTGTTGATGTCATCTGTGGGGGTCTGATATGCAATAGATACAGCATATCTGACACTGCATATTTAGAAACAATAATGAAACCCAGTTAAATCCAGTCAGAAATACTGCTGCTTTTGGCTGCTGGTTCTGTTAGTAATCTAAAGGATTAGGAACATGCTTCTGTAGGGGTTGGCTTTTCAGAGAGCTGTAAGGATTGCTCATACATGAGGCTATTTTTAGCTACTGATTACACTTTTAACATGCTGTTTGTTTTTAACTGTATAATGTTTTGTTGTGGAAGACTGAAGACTAAATAAAGGTCTTGTAATTGAATCAACTAAGACATAAAAACCACGCAGACTCTTATCAGATGTCATTAATAATGATAACCAACTAATCCAAATATCAGCCTTTATATCAGTTGTGTTTTTGTTAACAAAATTGTCAGAAACTAGAAGCACACCACTTTGTTCTGCATTTATGTGTCAGTGACAAATACAGATGTGCACGATTATAAAAAGTATGGCAAGTTCGTTACGACAAACTTTTGGCACACAATGTTTTTAAACATTAGTAATACTTACTAAATTCCTTCATATTAGGCTAAACTGCTTATGTCAACACTTTACAAAATTTATTGGCCTTTTTTATATAAAAAAACATTATCATCGCCCCCCCAGTGACATTGAGCATTTAAATATTTGCACACGTGCAAGTCAAGCAGACTCACACACACACAATACATGTATAAGAGCTTTGCAAACTGCTGACTGTCAAGTGTAATGGGGGCAGCTCTGTAATGGCTTATTGCTTTGTTACTTTGCTGCAACAGCTTGAGGAATGCTGCATCTCCACTCACAACTGGACTCAGGAGGTCATGTCACAAAGCAGCAGGTGACACAAGTGCCCACATCTGGAACTGATAGAGATGGTTCATGTTTAGTTTGCTGGCAGTTAGTTCAGTAAGACTTAATACTGCTGAACAGCTGAATTATCTGAGCAATATTTTGCTTCACTCTCTGATACTGTATAAGTGACATGATATCACTTGTAAACATTAAAGCTGTTAAAATGTTGAAAATATTAAATTGCTATATACAAAAATGTGTAAACAGACCCACAAATCTTTTATCTTTTGTTCACATGCACAATGCATCACTGTTAAAATGTCAGAGTGACACTTCAGAGCAGCAGTATATAACTTTTTAGGTTAAATGGAACAAAAATCAGTTATTGAGCAAGTACAGAACAGATCAGAGTTCACAACAGTCTCCTAACCTTACCCTGTTTCACAACTGTAAGTTTATAGTAATGATTTATAATTTGAGCTGTCGGTTATAATTTCCCAGGAAATACAAGTTTTAATGTTTTGTCACATCTGTAAACAGAACAAAGAAGATCTGGTAACTAAATCACGTATGTGGGTGCTGGAATGGTGCAGCGTTTGTAGCTTGTTCTTACAGCAGTTGTTTAGAATTTAAACTTCACATCCACAGTAAAAAAAACATCTCTGCAAGTAACCTGCAATTTTGTTGTGAACAGAGGCGGTAGAGAGGCAAACATTACTCTTTTAATAGTCACTCTGTTATCAGAATCAGAGGCAGTTCAGGTTTAATTGAAGTGTAGAATCTGTCTTAGTAATGGTCACTAATCATGTTTAGGTTGCAGATGTTGTTGCTTGTGTGTGGATGACAAAAGGAAGTTGGGGGACAGTCACAGCAACAGTCTTAAATTCAGACTCCATTACAGCCAATCAGCATCCACTCATGCTACTGAAAAGTTGCCTTAACACATGTAACCAGCAGTGTGTGTGTGTGTGTGTGTGTCTGTGTTTATGAGGCCAAACGGTGATTTATCGTTTATCTCTCTACCTCTGTTTTATCTGTCTTCACACTTCATAATAAATAATTAATTCCTCCTGGAAGTTTCACCTTTGACCCACACCACTAGGTTGAGACAGTAATTATAATTTAAAATCATTAATTCATCCATAATCTCTCCCCTCACATCCATACTGGGATGAACTCACACACACTGATCTAACCAGAGTTCTGCTGTGTTTAGTCACACCCCACCAGCCTGGATGTTGGAAATAGATCAGAACTCAGCAGGTACAAATACAGAGGTTAACCGCAGGATTCCAGTGGAAGACAACAACACTGCCGCATCTTCTCCTGAGCTTCACGGCACAAGCGCTTTAAACACTGAGGTTCTATTCCAGCACGGACATTCTTAGTACTTTTACCCAAAAGCCTGAAGAATTTCAGAGCTGATACAACACTGCATAACCTGCTGGAAAACTATTTCTCCTTAAGAATAAATACAATGATTGGTAAAGGGGAAATTCTGGACATTCTGTGATCTACTGTAACTCAACAGGTGTGTATGTGCACTTATTTTATCAAAATAATCTATGATGCTTTTATTTCTTTAATTAATTAAAGTTTTTTATTAAATTTTGCAGTACTGCAGTATTGTTTGCTCCTTAAATTATAATGTATAATAATTATAATCTTAGTATATTAAATGTACTATAATTGCAATACAAATCTGTTGTGTAAATGAAACAATCTCACAAACTGTAACTGTATGAAAGAATCACACTTTCACAATTGTCTTGTGTATCATCAACAGCATGACCTGTTTTTAAAACTATTGATTATCGCGTTTAAGGCTTTCTGTACTTACGTATCTTATCTTTGTTTACCCACACAAAAAATCAATTTCACAACCAGACACATCTTTTGTTTCACAGGACAGAACAGAACTTTGGGTTAGGAACTGAAGTCCGCTCGTGAGTTATAATCAATCCTGTAACAGACCTCTACCCTCACAGTTTGAGGCATGACCTTCTCAGACCTGCTGGAGCAGGTGGGCAGCACAGGACGTTTCCAGGTGCTGCATGTGACTCTGCTCAGTCTCCCCATTTTAATGATGGCCAGCCACAACCTCCTGCAGAACTTTGTAGCTGCTGTGCCTCAACACCACTGTGCCCCTCATGCCAACCTCAGCATGACCTCTGTGAGCGCAGGGGACATTCTAAAAGCCACAGTGCCACTGGCCCCAAATGGCAAACCGGAACGATGTAAGCGGTTCATCCATCCTCAGTGGCAGCTCCTGAATGTGAACGGTTCTGAGGATCTGTGGGTAGATGATGCAGAACAGGCAGAGATACAGGGGTGTGAAGACGGCTGGAACTACAATATGAGTGACATGACTTCTACCATCATTAATGAGGTAAATGTTAAATGATCTTACCAACTATATATACATATACATATAAACTCTGTATGTAATCACATTCAAAATATTAGTGTAGGGAGGCAGAGAGTTTGTAACCATAGTAACTTCAAAATGTTAAATTGTTAAACAGGTGCAAAAAACATCTATGGTGGAGTGTGCTGAATGATTTATGAATTCATCGGATGATTTCAGTCATCACAGTTGTTCAGTATCACTATGATATATATATATATATATATATATATATATATATATATATATATATATATATATATATTCGTGCTGCTCTGTTTCAGTGGGATCTGGTGTGCGACCTCCGTGCACTGAAGCAGATGAGTCAAACGACTTACATGGGAGGAGTGCTTGTAGGAGCGGCCGTGTTTGGAGGACTGGCGGACAGGTGTCATGTCACAGAGAAAACAGCTCAATTATAAACCGGTTTGTTTGATACTAGAGATGTGACAGGAGTAAGTTCATCTCCTGCAGGTTCGGCCGTCGTGTTTTACTGATGATGTCTTACCTGATGATGGCGGTGGGAGGAACATGCGCCTCCTTCTCCTCCTCCTTCCTCCTGTTCTGTGTGAGTCGCTTCTTCTGCGGGATGGCTCTGTCTGGACAGGTGCTCAACTCCTTCTCACTCAGTGAGTATTCACATAACAGATGAATAATACCGGCCTGCAGTGTCTCCTTCAGAGAAAACATTCACATGTCACACGTGATACGATAATAAATGATATAAACACAAACATGAAGTTGGCGATCATATACAAAACCTGAATGATCAGGGTTTAATTGTGCAGTTTCAGAAAAAGTAGTTCTAAACCCCAAATTCTGATTGGACATTCGAAATGTATGCATTAATGAATATGAATTTCTGTATTAATGCGCCGAGCCAATTTCCAGTGTTGCCCATGAGCCACGAACAGCCTGCAGTTACATGGCGAATGAACTGCTTATTCAAATTATGGTTAACATTAAATTAAATTAAAACTCCCATTAGACATGAATGTATTTAGTTTTTAAAACAGTATTTACCTGTTGTATTGTATTTGCATTGTATTTGGTGACATGTGGAGGACAAGACATGAAGTGTGACTGTGTCCTCTTCAGTTGTGGAGTGGATCCCCACCCGTGTGCGGACAGTGGTGGGTACAGCCAGCGGTTACTGCTACACTGTAGGGCAGCTGCTTCTGGCGGCCATTGCTTACTACATCAGAGACTGGCGCTGGCTCACTCTGGCTGTCTCTCTGCCCTATTACCTGTCCTTCCTCTACTCATGGTGCGTGTCCTCCACTCCTGTTTCCATTAAAGTTTAGACAAAATAACAATGTTATTCACTCACTCATTCCAAACCTGTATGCGGTTCCTTTTATTTGAATACAAAGAGACACTTTTGAGGCAGGTGCTGTCCATCAAGCTTAAAAATGGCCAATAAATAAATAAAAAACAAAAGTAGTCTTACCTTTGCATTATAATCCAAGTCTGGAAGCCACACCAGTACACTGAATAAATGGCTCCAAATCTTCTTTATTTGAATATCAATTTCTCTGTATGTGCTCCATGAAAAGGTAACAGCACACAGGTATAGAACTTCTAGTTTCAGGTTTCTGTTTAGGGGATTTGTGGTGCAAAAAGGTTTTATGTAGATGATTGTTCAAGTTTCATCATCTGTAGGTGGTTCTTAGAGTCTGCTCGTTGGCTGGTCCTGAATAGGAAGTCAGAGGAGGCAGTCAAGAACCTCAAAGCAGTGGCCTGCATAAACGGACGGCAAGCAGAAGCAGACAAAATCAATCTTGAGGTATGACCTTATACAGGTTGTGTTAGTTTCACAATCCTGCAGGTCATTCAGAATGCTCATGTGCGGATGTGCGTGCAGATGCTGCAGGAGTCCATGAAGAAAGAGATGGCCTGTTCGATGGGTTCCCACAATGTTCTTGATCTCCTGCGAACATCTACTATGAGAACCATCACTATATGTCTCAGTGCAGTCTGGTCAGTCACTGAAAGACTAGCACCTCGTTAAGTACAAACATTTCAATGCTGCTCACAAATGAAACAAACTGGTCTTATGTTCTCAGGTTCTCCACCAGCTTTGCCTACTATGGGCTTTCTATGGATCTGCAGAAATTTGGGGTTAACATTTATCTAATCCAAGTGATTTTTGGAGCAGTTGATATTCCAGCCAAAATCGTGGTTACGATATGCTTGAGTGTGTTAGGACGAAGACCTTCACAAGGTGGATCTCTTGTGCTGGCTGGAATAATGATACTCATTAATCTTCTGGTGCCTTATGGTGAGAACTTGAATCTGGCTGGCAATAGAGAGCAGTGATAATAAAACTTCAGCCTCATCGTCACGTGGGTTATTAACTGTTTTCAGCAGCTGTCATGCTCATCTCACTCAAATAAGATTTGAATGTCTGTTTATCCATTAGCATCACTGAAATGAGATCCTGGCATTTACAACTTTCAGTTTATGTGACTGCTCATGTAATTATGTATCAGTGAGTGTTTTTGTGCATGTGTAGACCTGCAGACATTACGCACAAGTTTGGCAGTGGTAGGGAAGGGTTTTCTGGCTGCGTCCTTCAGCTGTTGTTACCTGTATTCTGGAGAGCTATATCCCACAGTCATCCGGTAAATAACCACTCTGTCATCACCCTCCAAGTGTCTGAAACATCCAAATCAGCACTAAATGATTCCCTATCAGTCACAGTTTAATTGTGGGTATCCACCATTCATTTTGTTCTTCTATAACAGGCAATAACCAGAGCTGCGAAATAACATACTGTTTACAAGTGCGACTGATGTTATCTTGTGCAATCTTCTGACTGGTCTTCTCAGGCAGACCGGAATGGGTTTGGTGTCGATGATGGCTCGACTGGGGGCGATGGTGGCGCCATTGGTGCTTCTTTTGGGGGAGGCGTGGCCATGGCTCCCTGGTGTTATTTATGGAGGGGCTCCGATTCTCAGTGGGATTTTTGCCTTCTTTCTTCCAGAAACCCTCGGCATGCCTCTTCCTGATACTATCCAGGATGTGGAGGACATGTAAGCCAGTAGCTTCTTAAAACAACTTACAGCCACTTAAAAATTTAAGTTGAAACTGATCCACAAGGTCGTGTTACAACACATTATGCACCATAAGTGAACATAAAGGAAGAACAGACGGTTGTAAGTGATGTTTCACGTGTCAATGTGTAACTGTTAACGTTTTATGATTCTCCCACTTATTGCAGAGGTTTTAAGCAGACAAATACCAAAGACTCATCCAAGAAAGATGATGTGACCCTTAAGAGAGTCAGCAGCCTGGATCTAAAAGAGACTGTCTGAGAAGTTCCTTCACTCCTGCTGACTGCAGTGTGTCTGGAACAGACCAACAGAGATGATTGTTTTCACACAGAAGTTGTTTAACTTAAGTATTTTATTATGTAAGTGACCAAAATCTATGAAAGGGTGTCCTTAAATGATACATTTTTTTTATCTTTATGAATTACATTACATAAAATTATTTACTTTAACAGCAAGAAACAGAAAACGTATTGTGTCATTTTGTATGTGAATGTTTTTGTTGTCTTACCTGAACAGTAAACACAAATAAAACAGCATAAAAACAGAAAGGCTGGAATGGACTTTGTGACAGCTTGAAACCAATAGTATGACAACATGCCCAGTTATTATAGCATGTTTTCACATGAGGTCCAGTGTATGTAAATCAATGATCCTTTTATCCTAAGCAACAGCAGTGGAAAGAGTTTAAGGTATCCATATTAAAAACTGACATTCAAAAATAAATCTACTAAAAGAAAGAATGAAAGACAACGACAGACACCAGTTACTATGAGAGTCTACAAGGACTAATGCAGTTTCTCTCTCACATCTTCACTCTCTCACTCTGCCCAGATAAATCTTTAGCTAAATAACAAACCAACATAAATACATACAGCATAGCCACCGATTTGCTCTTATGAGTTTATTTCCGTCAGGATGAAGCCCAAAAACATATTTTACAGTCACTGTTGTGCATTACACACAATTTATTCTATATTTAGCAGTACACAGTATGAGTAAAATATGTCGATTCTAGCATTTCAGTCATATAAAATGTGTGCAATATGTAAAACCTTTACTTTACAAAACAGCAACCATAAGCTTTTAATAATGATTTATAAAGTATAAAAAAGTGTAAAGTAACCTGCAATGTCATGTTTCAAACAGAGATGGCGACAGAGAGGCGGAGGTTATGAATTGCAGCTTTAATGCGTTTAGCATGTTTTATATTAACTGGCCTAGAAATGGCTGCCGAAACAGTGACTGTGGCGTTTTATCTCGGTCAACACGTTCTGCTTGACTTGTCGGTTTAAAAAGAAAGTCATTGAAGTGAAGAGATATGAGATTACATTATTGAGTGACTATTTAACTACGAAACAACAAAACCATCGTGTCTCTGTTATGACCCAATTCACGAATGTCATGATCGTTATATAATGTGTAACTAGTGACGGTGCAAATGTCTGTTTAACGAGACTGAACCGGTTACGCTAAAAACTACAACTCCCAGCAACACACGGGCGTTTCCCATGAGGACGTGCTCTGGTCTTAACGCGACTTCCGGTTCCTGTAGCTTTCTGTCATTACCCGTTCGGCTCAGAGCAGAAAATGTCTGGACTTCTGCGAGGACTCGCTCGGATCCGAACCGGCCCGGTTCTGCGGGGATCCACCATCACCCAGCGGGCCAACATCGCTTCCCGACCCGCCAAGGGCAGTGTCGGGCCTGCGGTGAGTATTTTGTAAAGCGGATTGATTGTTGGGAGCCTCGAGATGGGCAGGCCATCATCTTCATCACCTTCACATTCGGGTTATGTGATATCACAGTTACATCGCTTCAGTTTAGTGCTGCTTTAATCCAGATTAAAGCATGTGAACAGATCAAATGTGTATTTTGCATTATTATTAGGACTAAGTGCACTAGTAAAATGTAATGTTACATATACATGACTTGTCCTGATGTCTCTAATGACTTTATCATACAGAATAATTCGCGTGGTAAGTGTTATATAGTGTATATTCTGTCAAAAAAGCGAGAAGAGAGTTGTTTAAACTGTTTTACACTTACCTAAACTACCTAAACTAGACTACCTTGCTTGGCTCTTGTAATAACTTCTTAATGTGTTGCACAGTCAGCAAAGTCAATGTAATAGTTGTGTGCTAATGTAAGACAGAGTTACCTAACAGATATTTGGGCCATGTGTCTGTTTTTCACAGGAGACAGCTGTAAGTCTGGCTTTGTTTACCCTGGCTGTTCTGGGTCCAGCTGGGTGGGTTCTGACCAACCTGGAGAACTATAAAAAGAGAGACTCTGCTCAGGCAGAGTGATCCAGCTCTCGTGGACTGAGAGTTTGTCTGGTTTGGTTGATTTTAACGTGGGGACCAGCACTATGTTGAGACCACCATCTTACTGACCTTCAGCAGCTCCCTCGATCCCTCACCCTCCTCCAACCATTCCACTCTTACATGGAGCCTGTTACATCTGAAATAAACCATTATTTAAATCTTAAACCTCTGTGTGGCATCACCGTTTTCTATTACATGTTCAATTTATGACATTTCAGTCAGTGTGCAATTTCTAATTCTGTGTAAAGGTTGAAAACTGTAGTCAAAAGCTCTGACGGGCATGGACAGTAATACTGTACGTGGCTTTTAAATAGTGAAAACGCCCTTTTTAGCGCTAATATTTTAATGTTCATGGTGTGGCAGTAAAGTTGCGGCGTTTTGATCAGAAAATAAAACTTGCCTGATTCATGATTTTGTTTAAACAAATGCTGCATACAAAATAAACGCAGCGCTCAGTGTGAGGTAAAGAATCCGCAACCGGAAATGACGCCTGTCAGTCAGTCAGGTGACCGGAAGTGGCCGCGCTGCAGGAACATGGCGGCGGAGCAGCAGCAGGAGATTTCTCCACAGGACTGTAATGATGGTGAGTTGAGCTCTGAACGAGCTCTTTTAGTGACACTGTGCACACATCTGAGGGCTTTTCTGAGAGAAATCACGCGAATTGAATGAATGAGCAGCTCGCTGCTCACACATATGCTCATACAAATGGCTGAGAGTTGATTGTTGACGTTTTAAACGCTCGTTTCAGTGTCCAAATAAAACAATCGGCTAAATGTGATGATTTGCTTAATTTAAACGTTTCAGAAATCTTCTCCAGTGTGTATAAATGTTGAAAGCTTTGTGAATACCATCACTCTCTGCCTGCTAGTAATAATAATAGTTAATGGCTTCACATGTGAAGTTAAAGACAGGTCATGTTTGGTTTGTTTGTGACAGGGCTGAATTGTCTTGCATATGATGAGGCCATTATTGCACAGCAGGACAAGATTCAGCAAGAGGTGATTATTTTGTCTTAGTGTAGTTATTGTTTTATAATGTTATATGTTATAGTGCAATGATCCTCACACAGCCATAATGAACTACTAGTGAATAAACTAATGATGCAAAATGTGCAAATCACTAAAAACAGTTAGGCGATTTAATTCAGTACAATTAATGAGGATTTAAAAATGTGATTTTCAGACCACAGAATCTTAAAATGTGATAGAAGTGATGGCATGACTATTCTTTACATTGAACCCTCCTGCATGTTACTGCAGATAGCCACCAGCACGTCTCTGGTGTCAGAAAGACGGGACCTGACTGTTATTAAGAGAGAATATGCAGATGACGACACCGTATACCAGCTGAAGATAAGAGTAAGAACACATTTATCATTATCCTTTCTGCCTAATGTTACAGAATATTTATACATTGCAATATATTGCAGCTTCCCCTGTGAATTCCAATGTAAATTTGTTTTGATAACAGGATTTACAGAAGAAATATTCATCTATACGCAAAACCCGACCGGATGGAAACTGTTTCTATCGCGCCTTTGGTTTCTCACATCTGGAGTCTTTACTTGATGACAGCAAAGAATTACACAGGTAACCTAATATCTTTCATTCAAATACACTGCAGAGTACTGTGTCCGAAACAAGGCTCAATGTATCATACCTGGGTAGAACTAGTGTGATGTTTAGAGTCTCAAATAGCTTCTCTAATCTTTGCTACATCCTCTAAGATTCTGATGGGTTACGTTACTTCTCAGCTTTAAGGCGATTGCTGCCAAGAGTAAACAGGATCTAGTGAGTCAAGGTTTCACAGAATTCACCATTGAAGATTTTCACAACACAGTAAGTATTTGCATGAATCTTTCCCCATGAGTGTAATCACAGTTAGTCAGTTGCATGTATAATTATGAATTATTTGTATTATTATGTGTTTCACTGTAGTTCATGGACCTGATTGAGGTGTGTGATAAGCAGGCGTCTGTAGGTGAGCTGCTCAGCTCTTATAATGAGCAGAGTGTGTCTGATTACCTGGTTGTGTATCTGCGGCTGGTCACCTCCGGTTATCTGCAGAGAGAGGCAGACTTCTTCCAGCACTTCATAGAGGGCGGACGCACAGTTCGAGAGTTTTGTCAACAGGTGACTGAGCAACACGTAAAATTGACCTTTGATTTGTCTAAAAGAGTAGAACTTTGTTTAGACAGCTTACTTGCAGTACATTGATCATAAAGCATACACTGCAGCAGTAATTTGATGATGATGATGACAGTTTTTTAGTTTTGTTTTCAATAACATGTTTTTCAGTGACTGGATTATTATGGGTCGTATGTGTCTCTGTTTTGTCCAGGAGGTGGAGCCAATGTCCAAAGAGAGTGACCATATTCACATCATTGCTCTGGCTCAGGCCCTAAATGTGTGTATCCAAGTGGAGTACATGGACAGAGGGGAGGGAGGAACCGTCAATCATCACATCTTCCCAGAAGACGGAGAGCCCAAGATTTTCCTGCTGTACCGACCAGGCCACTACGACATCCTCTACAAATAGCAGTTCTGCAGCTGTTGCTGCTATAGCCTCATTTGTCTCAGTGCTGTGGGGTTCAATCTAAACCTGTGAAATGTGAACATGAGTGCCCAGAACTGAAGCAGTTTTCTCTATAAACCCCAAAGACTCAGATGCAGATTTTCTGTTACTCCAGGCACTGGACATTGTACAGTTTTCTCTGTATAACCTGCAGTATTTTTGTTCCAGTTGTATATACAAAATATTGTTATCATGTGTTAAGTTTTTATGTAGTTTAAGATCAGCTGTCATTTATGGTTGGAATGGAATTGCTTTACTATGACTGTAATTGACTTTCATGAGAATAAGAATAAAAAAACTTGCGGTTGGCATACATTGTGAAGCCAAGTCATTGTTTATTGTGAAGCCGGGTTTAAAAATGTTAATGGTGTAATTTACCACAGACACAGAAACACAGATGTGTCTGCTCACAGAAGAGCTCTGAAGAAGTTTGTCATTGTGTCATCTCTGGGCTCCAGTAGTTCTCCAGGGTCACAGAAGGATGGAGGGATAAAGACCTGGGGGTCATCTATTCCTTCAACTAGATAATAGAAGCTACAGAAGAAGAAAATGGGTTAACAAATGTGAAATGTTCTACGTCTCTGCATTTTAAAGACATCCCATAAGTGCACACTACATAGTATAATACTGCAGAAACAGTGCAGTTACTACAGTAGTGCTTTTCCAGACAGTTCAACAGCAGTTTGTCATTATTGTCATATCCATGCTATTATTAACAGAATCAGTTTATCTTCTGCTAACTGGAAATAAACTGCAGATGTTTATTCAGGACAGGTTCAAGACAGTGTTTTCCAGCATTCATAAGACATTTTGTTATACCTGATCCATAAGCAACTGTGCTGAACAGAGGAAAAGGCAGAGTAAACACACGTTATCAGTTAAGAGGTAAACTGTTTAATAATGTCCTGTTTTTATTTCTCAGCCTACTACAAATGCAGTAAAGGGAAGCACACGACAGCAGACTTCATCACAGATGTAATATTGAAGGTTCTAATGAAAGCAGAGCTGATGTAACCAGCCTACTTTCAAAGACTAACCTTGACATGACGTCCACGACTTCTCTCTTTAAAAGAGATGATGTGGAGAGGCAGGCAGTCAAACTCCGTGAAGGACATGAAATAGTTTTCTGCAAAGACAGAGAATAACCAGCTACTAGTAAAGTGAGATAAATATGGCTCACCCAGACAATAACAACACTGCCTAGTTTTAAAAATTAATACGTTTCTATTTTAAATAGAGAAAACAGATAAATATATAAATAAACAAACATATCTTTTAATAAATGACCTTAATGAATCTAGAGCTCAGACTACTGTGTGTAAATTAATAGCTTAACAGGAAGCTTAAATATAAAAAGAAGATTTATATATAATCTGAAAATCAATCATCAGTCAGAAAACTGATCACCTTACCTTTTGTCTCAGGCAGCGTTCTGTGCCAGTTGTTGATGAGGAGCCCTTCTCCTGGTCTAGAGCTGCTACCCAGAACCATCTGGTGCAGGAAGTGAGCATCACGGGGAATCTCAACAGGTTCAAACCGTACCTTCAGTGCAGTCTTAACACAGGTCTTATTGTGGTGGTGGTGGATGTCATATCTGACATCCTGTATATCCTCTACATATCTGTAGAGTTACATTAACTCAACAACACAATCACCAATGATGAACTTACTGTAATTCTTAAATGTGTTTTAAAACTGTGCTACTTTACCTGCCTGTAGAGTAAAGGTCTGTCTGCATAGATGGTCTGATTGCCCTCCTTCCCATACGCTAAATCACGAATATTCTGTCCAATTGCATCATACTAGAATTTCTCAAAAACACGCATCTTCTGTCCTGGAACGAGCTTGAGTGTTTGAGATGTCACAGTTAGATTCTGATGAAAATCACACATTTACAATCGTTAATCCTTACCACAGTGTTTCCCCTCAAACACATGAGGAGCCCCTGAAATACATGAGGACAGACAAGATTTGGACTTCTCAACAGATTCAACAGATATCAACAGACTGTATCTTAGAGCTGAATGACAAAATCTGCATATTTACACAGAATAAATATCAGAACTGATGTTATACTGTAATGTTGTACTGTAAACGTGATAAGACACCTCTAGCTAACACAACAGATCTAATGTACAATACTTCAGGTCATTGTATTTGCTGCATTCTGATCACATTTGAACATTAAAGTGGTATTGATTAACATGTATTACTGCAACTGTAAACTAACAATGAACAATAACAATGTATTAGCTATAGATTAGCTATAAATTATATTATTATAGCTATAAATTATAATTAACCAAGATTAAATCTTGGAGATTAAATGCTGTAAAATTATTTATTGTTTAAAAATGGTTCAAATGTTCTTTGTTAGTTACATTAGGTAATGTTAACATACACAACCTGATTGTAAAGTGTTACCAAAATGTGATAGTTGATAGTGAAATGGTAGTACTGCACTCCATTGATCTGAACTAAATTTCCTGTTTTACTGTTTGATAACTGAGCATTCTTCCAGCAGAACATTAGTTCATAATCAGTTCAGTTCAGTAAAGCAGAAGTTCAGTGTAATGTACAGATAAGAACAGCAGGTGAGAAGGTCTTACTGCAGGGATGAGGTTTCTGAGCACAGCTGACAATCACGCTCAGAAAAACAGAGATCACACACTGGATCTTCATAGCTACTGTACATGCACGGCTGTTTGGCTGTTTGTATATTTTGTCATTCGTTTTCCAATCGTTGTCAAGTCACATTAACAATGACCAATAATGTGTGTTTAATAAACTGTAAAAACTTCAGAGTTTGGAAATACGTCCCTGGAAATAATTCTTGCCTGAGAAATATTCGCTACAATAAAAGTGTCACAGCTCGCTAAACTGAAGACAGACTTTAGCTGGTATTGCTGGTTGTGAGTTCATTGTTTTAGGTTGTTTATGGTTTTGCTTTATCTCACAGCTCCTGTAAAACATGACGTGTTGTGTTAAACTACAATGACAGTATAGAATTGATTCAGTTCAATTCAGTTCTCATTATAAAGTCATTTAGGAAATGGAAGCCCAATCTTTAGCTCTAGATCATTGCATGTATTGAGAAGCAAGTTTAAAACCGAATGTGTCTGAGATTTCACAATGTTTGGTGCCTCATCTAAAATGTATGAGATCATCTTTTGGAAACTAGTAGATGGGACCAAACATGTCAAATCACGAGAGAGAAGATACACACTTTAAAAGTGATGAAACATTTGAAGAGTTTATAACCCAAATGCCTCTCAGATCAAGTTTCATCTGTAACTCTATTAATGGAAAGTGACAGCTGTAAAAATCCGACAATTGCACAGATATGAGGTCAGATATGTCAAAGTTACCAAGAAAGATTTATTCTCTCACATGAACAGATGTTTCATTTTATTTTTTACAATCTATGACAGACGTGTATGTCTCTCTCTCTCTCTCTTATAAATCTCTAGCATTGTTCAGGAACAGACATGGGGGGGCTCTTTTTTATTGCTGAATGTTAAAAAACTCATCACACTTCCCCTGACTTGAGAAATAAATTCATCTGCTGCTGGTACCATGCGCTCATCTCACTGAGATCACAAGGACATGCAGAGGTGAGATGATTAGATGTTTCAAGCGAGGAGTTAAAATAAAGTAGGGCAGAAGTAACTTGGGGTTGAACCTCAAGTGTCCAGAGGCTGAGGTGCATTGAAACTAGCAGTGTCACTGTGGTATTTGTCAAACATACAAACAACACCCAAAAATATGTGTATGATGGGGAGGTATCAAGAGCATAGAACTTCAAACCAAACATCTTCATTTAAAAAATAAATTTCATTCCACTGTCATAATACAGCATTAAACTCCTTATAAGAATCTAACTTACACATTATTGGTTTCAAACCAACATAATCACAACTCATTTTATCACTCATAGTGCATGAAAACAGATTCAGCACATCTCTCAAGTTTTACTCTTCTACCTAACCTAACAGACCTCTTAACATGAATATTCTTTACATCTTCCCATAAGCAGGCAAGCTGATGTGACCTGTGGATGCTTTTTGTAATGAGTGGAGAGTTCACACACACTTCATCTGAATGCAGGAGCATCTCCATCCAGACAGAACCGGTCAATGCAGCTGTTGAGAACCAGTGAGTGAACCAGTGAGTGCTTCAAAACAAATGGTACATTATGAACAAATAACAGCATATGAGCACACATAATAATAATAACCATAACAATAGTCGGCACATTTTGGTGCCTCGCTGTGAATGTGGAATGACTATAAAATGTGTGGATCTTATGAAATAAACTGACCTAACACAGTTTTCACAGAACATGCTGTTCCCACCTCAAAACAATGAAATTCAGTTAAACATAAATAGAATTTAAAGTTTGCATATTTTGGCTTTTCAATGGCCCCTATTCATTTCCACAGCTATTTGTGTTGTGTTTGTGTGCATATGTGTTTGTATGTTCTGCACAAAAAATTCAATTTGAGCGGCTGTTCACACAGGATGTGTTTAAAAAGCAGCAGAATTGAACAGAAAGTGTTTATAGTGTTTGTAGGTGCAATAAAATACATGGTTGCTAATAGGAGCACTCAATATGCTTGTTATATGTAAAGATTTATCCCGCCTCAAGATTCATTAATTCGCTGCATGTTAAGTTTAACTTTACATGTCATTAAACAAGGTGGCGCTCTATCTAGTGCATGTGAGCTTTATACTTGTGTTCCATTCAACAATTTCCAGCTTCATCCTAGAAAAAGTGCAATAAAAAAATTAAAGTCAGACTTCCAGAGATCTACAAACATGGCAAAACCCGGGTAATAAACAATGATAAACAGTAAATAAAATGCTTCAATAAGAAAACAATCCTACATTATACAATAATAAACTGTGTAGATACAGGTGCATACAACATAGCAAATGAGCTTGTCTGTTTATTTAAATGAACCAGCATTATATAGCATTGTTTATCCTCTGCATAAATCTCGAAACACCTGCGCTGCAAATGCTAGTATCAAAATGTGTATTTTTAAACCTATCTTCTAACATTTTAAGCTTAAGTCAGAGATAATATCATATAGGAACATCCATCTCTGAATGGAACACAGCAATAAAATAATAGAAAATATCACAGGCGGAACACAAGAACGTGTCCTGTGTGAACAGCCTCCTACTCTTCCTGTCCTGGAGTACAAGAACCAAAGAGTAAACAGGCACATCTGCCAGCTGATGCCAGGCTCTCTTCAGTCCTGTGCTAGAAGAGGATGTGCGGTGAAGTCCTGAGACACTGTGAGACTTTTCATCCTTCCTTTCTCTCACTCACTCACTCTCTTTCTCACTCACTCACTCACTCACTCACTCTCTGTTCCTGTCTGGTTGAACTAACTGGATGGAAGTGTCAATAATGAGGGAAGGTGGGTGACACTATATGTTATTTATTTCTTTGTTATCTTTCAAAAGCTTTTAGTACTATCAGCCAAATGCAACTCACCAGCTGATAGCCCTGCCCATGGTCTAACATTTACCCACAATCCCCCCTATGTGACAGACCCTGTAGGGATGCAATGCAAGTCAAGGCCGCTGTAAAAGCATCAAGTGCCCATGTGTTGTTCTAAACAACAGCAGCGTAGATTTCAGAACCACAGTAAGTGCTTGGCCTCACGCTCACCCCGTGTGCAGAGAGGAGCTACACACTGCAAAAGTCTTTGTGTTGTTTCCCAATACACACACAACCGAACAGCTATAATATAATCTATAATTGTACATTGTCATTCACCTGAGAGGCAAAATTGCATAACGATAAGACTTGTTTCCTTTTTAAGTTTGTTTTTCTTTGTTGTTTAAGCATAATTCTAACAACTTTTAGTGTGCTGAAACAGGACAACTCAATTTGCAACGGAAAACATTAAATTCAAAAGGCTTTCTCTGAAAACAAGTCTCATCGTACATGATTTTGCCTCTCAAATACACTAATTATGTTTTAAGGAAGTTTTAACTGGAAAACAAGACAAAACTACTCATTAATAAAAGAATTGTTTGCAGCACGTTTGGTTAAAAGAAAACAGTCTCACACACACACCTTTTCTTTTACCTCATTTTCAACAGATGGACCCTTGATTGCATTTCCTGCTGCAGAAGCAACATGATCATGAAACATATCTGTGGATTAAACTCATGTAAACATACATCTTATGTTGGAGTGGTTTATATTGCATGATGGTGGGGGGTAGGTGAAGGCCAATGTCACTGTTCAAATGGGTGTCAGCTCCCAAAAGAATACAACCTGGAAAGAAACGTAAGGAACAAGGCCAAAAGACTCAACCAAAGAGTAAAAGAGTATAAAATGAGGTGTTCATATAAGAAAGGCTACAAAAACTCCACCGGCATTCTGGCATCCGCATACAGCAAAAGGCACCACAATATAACTCTGTATTTTCTTATATATAGTTGTGAAAAATCGGCACATCTTTTTTATGCTGTAAATCAAATGTACATATAAATAGAGTTTTCCCTATAAAAAAGTCTTTGCTGTTAACTAGTAGACAACTTTTGCTAAAATGAAAATAAATATTTCATTTGTTTACAATATCTGTCAGGTATATAAAATAAAAATATTTCTTATAGGTGCATGTTTATAGTAGATCGTGACTATAGGTGGCGGTCTCTCTGGTGGGGCACGCTGTCCGCTGTGGAGCGTGAGTGTGTCAGTCTGTTCTGTGTGTTGGCACTGGGCCCGTGTCGGCCGCTCTGGCTGTGTGAAGTCCGTGTATTGGGCAGCTCGGGGATGTTCATGTTCTGCATACTGAGGAAGGGCGTGTTCTCGCCTTCCTCCTCTGAGTCACTGTCTGACAGGCAGCTGTGCGAGCCTAAGTCCCGGGACGGCTGGTAGCCGTGCGGCGCCACATGCCCATTTAGTCTGGACCTGCGCCAGCGCCGACTGCTTCTCTTTGGTTTCTCTGTGGAGGTGAGGTACTCCTGCGTGCTTTCATACTCCTCCTCCTGCGCTAGCCGGTAGGGGCTGGAGGGCAGGCTGCCCATGCTGTCTCGCAGGTAGCTGGCATGCTGCTGCTGTCGGTATGGCTCATGGCCCCGGGCCTCATGCAGGGGCACCTGATAACGGCGCAGCAGCGGTTGATCACCCTCCGGTGGGTAAGGAGTGTGTGCAGCGGGTGGCAGAGACATGGCGCGGCTGGCATTAGGAGACGTGATCTGGAAGCTAGGCACCTGCGGGGGCAGTGAGTAATGGAAGTCCCCTTGAGACAAACGAGCAGGTGTGGTCAGGGCGGACACATACCTGTGTTGAGAGAGAGAGAGAGAGAGAGAGAGAGAGAGAGAGAGAGAGAGAGAGAGAGAGAGAGAGAGCAGGACAGGACAAGGTTGTGTGGAACAGAAGAACATAAGTCAAATGTACAAAAAAGGCACCGGAACCTGCCACCCAAAACACACAGCATAGCAGCCTATCAATAATGCCTGTGCCAAACACTTCAGGAGCCACTGGCTATTTTAACTCATATTCAAGATATATGTTTTTAAGCATGCGTTTGAATTAGAATACAAAATGTGTATAAACTTGTGCTTTATACACATTACGTGGTTTAAACTGCTGCTCTGACAGGCTCTTTCCACAGAAGGACAGTGAAGCTACGAGAGTCTTGTAGCACCATAATATATCTGAAGTTCAGAAATGTATTTTTATCAAAATACAACATGTATTCACATCACAACCCTAAAACTTGCAGAGAGTTTGAGAAGAGCTGCTGTAATGCTTCTGCTCATGTGTCTGTAGTTTTACAGTGTTAAACACATTTCCCCTGCAGTGGCACTAGAATAATGACAGCATGTACAGTAAGACACAGCAGCCGAAAGTTCAATAGCAAGTGAGAACAGAAGTATATGAAAGAAACGAGAATCATATCAAACCTCCTGTTGTAACCACTGCACACGAGCAGATAGATGACTGTCACCTCATAAGTTCCTGTCCATTAACACACACAACACTTCACCATGCACCCAGCTAACAATTATAGGTTGCAAAAACATTTCCCTTCTGTAATGTTCCATTAAAAATGTTACAAAATGTATTTTGAATGTTCTAGGAATGTTCTAAATGTTTATGTTTTTAAACGTTGTATTACTGTTATTGCTTGGTTATTCAAACTTTTTTTTTAACTTTGAAAAAACATTCTACTAACATGATTGCATGTTTTCTGATAACTTTGAAGGAATTTTAACAGATTGTTAGACAATGTTCTGAGAGCGTTTCCTGTTCCAGTTTGCTATTGAATCTTTCAGTCCACTCATGCCAGTCTCCTGGTCAACAGAGACCAAACACTGAAACGGACAAGCGTCTTTCTGCACACACTAAACTGTTCTCAGTGCCATGGCTACAGAGAGGGGGCGCTCTTGCACACCTGTCACTGTGCGGGGAGTCCCCGAGCGAGTCGAAAGAGTTGCCGTACTGCAGGGGCAGCCGGTGGGGCTCAGTAAAGCCACAGTGTGCTGCACGCCTGGCATGCGTTTGCATGCATGCAGGACTGTTGCATTTACTGGTCCCCACTGATGAGGACAGCATGCCGGAGGGACAGTCGGAGAGGACGCTCTCTGTGCGCTCCACACTCCACCTTCTGCCCCCATGTCTGAAGAGAAGAATGAAGGAAAAGAGAAGAGGACAGATAAAGTGTAGAAAGATGCTGAAGAATGCGATTCTCATCATGAGTGAAGACGTCTTACTTCACGAGGCAGAAGAGAGAATGATCTGTGAATGCAACAGCTTCATTTCTCACTTACAGCTAAAGAGATGAATGGACTGCAGCGTTTATAATACTGTCTTGTGAACATGAAGATTTTATTGTCCTATTTCCCAATGAAGCTGTTTTTGTCATTTAACAAAAAAACATAAAATTGAAAGAAAAAAGTTTTCAATAACAATGTTACTGCTATATTTCTGAACTCCTGTTTAATGAATTCATTTGTAAAATGAATAACTGTAAGACATTACTATTGTTATTCTCATTTTGACAATTCTGACTAATGATGGGATCTGGGGGGAGGCGTGTTTTTATTTGTTTGGGGCTGTGACAGAATGAAATGGACTGAACCGCTGACTAAACTTGTGTGTGAGAGAAGCGCTGAGAGTGACAAACGTGAAGCTGCAGATCTGTGACACAGCACATAAATCCAGAGGGGCAGAAATGTGGACACAAGATGTACACAGAAAAGAGAAACATGCTGAATAAGATGGAAACAGACGCCTCAGTCG
Organism: Chromobotia macracanthus; assembly: GCA_036877525.1. Taxonomy (NCBI): domain Eukaryota; kingdom Metazoa; phylum Chordata; class Actinopteri; order Cypriniformes; family Botiidae; genus Chromobotia; species Chromobotia macracanthus. Next base: position 7,503,096 of record JAZGTH010000064.1, read on the forward strand.
GGCAGTCAGAGCATGACCCTCTTCATGATCACACTGTGTGTACCTGTGTGTAGAGGAACGGGCCCCGGTGCAGGAGTTAGGAGACCTGGAAGACCGCTGGCTGCCGGGAAATGGCGCTTCTGCTCCGTGCCGAATGACTCTCTCAGTTGCTGGAACATTCTTGGAGATATACTGTGATTAGTAGAGAAAAGAACTAGTTAACTTAAACAACTGACTACTGAAGAAGAGACTCCATCACAAGTTATGCAGTTTAGTGAGAAGAGTGCCGTACATCTACCATGGGTATCTCCTCAGGACCAGGACGGGGGTGGTTGGGTCCATTGGCCAGGGTTCGGTTGGGGTGATCTACACACATGTTCTGTCTGATGGGATTCTGCATCATGGGATTCTTCTTCCTTTGTTTTCTGGAGAGGGGGTACAGTGAGGCTGTGTCGCTCTCTCACTCTGAGAGCTTGTTACTCTCATCACACAGCTCTGTGCTGTGTGATAAACTGAACTGGGCTGTTCAGTGTGTATTAGTGATGTGATTCTGACTCACTTGGTTTTGCAGTAGGCCACCACACAGAGAACTGCCACCACCAGCAGAGCCACACAGATTCCAGTGATGGTCAGCACTCTCTTCTGATAGAGCTCCTCTGCTTCTACACAACACAACCAGAGAGCTGTCAGTCTCCTCTCTGAATAAACCCTCCCGTAAACAATTCCCACTGCTGCTGCGATCTAGCAGTACAATCTGAGATTGGAGGGACAGTTGCATCATTATCATGGATGTAGCTCAACTGTCCCCCAGTGAGTTCTGGTAAAATAAGCCTGTGACTCCATGGATGTCTTTGTAGGGCCACTGGAGGGCGCTGTAATCCAGCTCAATTTACAAACAGCCTACAGTCCACAGAGGAAAAGTGACTATATAACTTTAAATACAAAGATGACTTTTTAATCAGTCATTACTGTCTTTCAATAATAATGTCTAAACGTACTCAATGGTTATATATATTAATATATATATATATATTTATATATATATATATATATATATATATATATATATATATATATATATATATATATATATATTTTTCTCACATAGCTTTATCTTGCTTTACTGATATTTTAATTGGAAAACAACATTGTTTAAAGACAGTCACATGGAGGCACAAACACATCAGGGCTTTTGTTGACCTGCTCAAACAGTTTATTAATGTATCTTTTGTTAATCACAGCACAGACTTTAACAAAGATTAAAGTCTTTTGTTTTTCCCATGGAAATGGGCCGTGGATTAGTCTCACAGATCTTCCAAATGGACGAGAATGTTTGTGCGGTGGAATATTTCATAATTAATAATGAAATAATCCAGCTGTTGTTTCCTCTCTGTTACAGTGTGATGATCAGACAGCATCGGTTCTGATGGATCTTATCTGTGGTGTTCGGACTGGAACTTAGTATGCGCTTTAAGCTTAGATCTTAAGAAACTAAGAAACTTAGTGTCCCCTAAAATGGATCACTTTCAGGGGAAAACAACAGCTGTTGTTATAAGCAAAGAACAGACGATTGGGGGAGGTCATAGAAACACCCTAATTCTGACACTAATGCAGTTTGGCATGCTAGGGAACTAGGATTCAGTTTTGTAAGACCAGCAAAATGAAAAACAGAAAACAAAAGAGAAACTGCATCCAGAAGTGAAGAGTTATAAAACACAGCTGCAGACCTGTCACTGGTGCAGGAGACAATATGGCAAACTAACATGCAAGATTAGAGGAAAGAAAATAAATGAGCAAAGACAACAAAAAAGCTCAGAGAAATGAGGGCAGATGGAAACAGAGGAAAGTACAGGTCAGAATGAAATCCAGCTGTTTTGCTTGAGGAAGGCCAGAGAGCTCTTATCTGCAGCGCTCACTCATGAAAACATCTGAACTGTCAGTCGAGTCAATGTGATCAGCTGTTCATTACCATAGAAACTGTTACATCAGCCCTGTTCAAATAAACAATGTAAAACATGTATCTAAATGTAATTATGTTCACTTGTTTTCACTGGAAAACAATATAAAAATGCTTTTTTGTGTAACATGGGCAGCAGAGTTTCAGTGTGTGTATGATGGAGACTGTTGACACAATTTAAGGCAAAACCTAACAGGTGTAACATAATCAGATTCAATGTTAACACTGTTTCAGAGTATACGAATTCACTTGAAAACTACTTGTGTTTACTGCTCAGTAAATATCAGGTTTGTGTGTAATACTAACAGAGGTTTCCACAAATCTCCCACACAAAACGATTCTGAAACGAGCCGCAGTAAAAAAAAAACTGAGCACAACAAAATCACTTCCAACCAACTCAAATACACGTCTGTCAGGAGTCGTACTTAAAACTTCATGAACTACATAAACTGTTGAATGTGGTTACTTTGTTACAGATTGTACGTCTTCACTAAAACAATCTTTGGCTGCGTTTCTGACGCTATAAGAAAATTTATAGCTTATTTTAAAATGGTGATACACAGTGAGCCATTATGAGCTTTATAAAGTTCTTTTCTGAGCAGCTGCAGATAATGATTCTCATGTCGACTCTTGAAAAGAGGGATTACAACACAGAACAATGACTGACTGACAGATTTATTTGTTCATCAATTTGTTCATTTGCTTTAGAGTCCATGAGAAAGAAGCTATAGAGAAGTGTCAGATGACATGATGGCTACACAGTTCAGTCTGGAGATCAGAATGAAGAGCTGGTCCATACCCATAAATTCAATCCCAAGAGATTCTGTCACAGCAAAGAGTTGATAATCGAGCAGCAAAAAGAGAGAGAGAGAGAGAGAGAGAGAGAGAGAGAGAGAAAACAAGAACAAGTTTCAGAGAGAGATATTTCACCTACACAATCTGTGATTATGAAAGTGATATGAGAGTTTTAGACACAGCCAGCAAACACTGAGACAAACTGTGAGAACAGTGAGAACAGTGAAGAACAGTGAAATGTTAGAACATGCAGGTTAGAGCTGTATTAAGTCTGTAATATAGGTTAATATAACACCATTCTGACTATTATAATTATGAGTAATAAAAATATCATTAAAACCATCAAGCTAGAATCAAGAATTAAACTAACACTTTCTTTTGTTATTTATTGCATGAATTAGAACTTAGATTTTAAGGCGAGCAGCTAGGATAGATTTTTTAAATGTAATCGTTGGTCATTGTGAGTTAACTCACAGGACGCACTGTTAGACACTCAAAATATTGTTGTTTAAGGAGTTAATTAATAACAAATATAATTATTGTTATATAGTCTAATTATTACAAACAAGACAGTTTCACTATAAAAACAGATGTGTGGGAATTCATATAAATTGATACACATTTAATAATGTTTCACTGTATAGTCAGAATAATATCAGAATTATCAGAAGGTTCAGACAGCTGATAATATATTACTCAATAACATTTATTTATGGTTAGTAATATGTTTTATATATTAATTAATGATGCAGCAGCTTCATAACAAGTTTCTTATTATCTTTCACTACATACATCAATTAGCCAGAATAATTAACTGTAGATATGAGTTCAGTTTAATAAGGTACATACACCTGCAAACATGCATCACTGATGATGTTAAAGGGTACACTGCTTCTAATGTAAAATCAACCATTACCCATAACGCAACGGGGCAAACAGCACAATGTCCCAAATAAAACAGATTAGTTTGTTAGAACAGAAAGTGGATCATTAATCATTACAGAATCATATTCCAAACCTCCAAATTCAGCATGCAAAACAGACAGACAGACAGAAATGGACATACGGTAGAAACTGGCCATAACGTAGGTTTGACAGCGATCACCAGTAAAGTCATTCGGACACCTGATGGAAAGAAAGAGAAGCAGAGAGAGAGAAAGAAAGAGGGGAGGAGACGAGCAGAAAGGAGAAATGCAGAAGAGAGGGAACGAGAGAAGGCAGAGGAGACAAGAAGTTAGAACATCAGCACAATAACAGACAGCAGAAGCAGAGGATCACTGGAGCACCACTGTGTGTGATTCAGGACAGACTGAAGCTCTCAGGGGGGATGACACAGTGGTCATCCAGTGACCATCACACCTCTGTCTGCGGCTGTGCATCAAGTCAACATACTTTCAGCAGGTCTGAGCATGACTGATCGCATGGGCTGTTTCTGCAAACACCGCGGGCCGAAGTATCCGTCCGGACATCTGAGAAGGGAGCAGAGGTCAAACTGATGATACACACACACACACAGATATTACACATGCTAAACACGCATCCACTCGAGACAGCACGCGCAGCCACTCAAACAGCAATATCACCTGAACCGGACATAAAAAGTATTTTTGTCTTGTATCCAGTAGAATATAAACGTTCTTGACCAGATTAATTTAAATACACCCTGAATCAAAGATTAATTAGGTCAAAAATGAATGTTCTGTTATCATTCACTCACCGGCTTTTCTCAATGTTTTCTCAGTTATCTTGTTTTGTGTACATTTACATATTTTACTGATGAACAAGACAAAAATATATAGAAAAACATTTTTTTTCACAACGTTACAATGACATTTTCAACATGCGCAGCTGAAGCCGTTTCCAAGCCAATAAACAACGATCTCTAAAACAGTCGCCTGGTTATGACACGGCTGTCATTCATGCGTTTGATTTGCCAATTATGCTTATTCATGTTATTCCAGTAAACTAATTATGGCTCATCACTGTGTAATGAGTGTTATGGGGCTAATGTTTTCACAGTGCTAATTGTGCTCTAGTCAGCTATGACTGATGAACGTGTGCAGCACAAACTGAAGCTGTGATCATATGCTGTCTGTTGTCACCTGAACCCATCAGCTGAACACAATGTCTTTGCTTCCCTCAGTTTGACCCACAGAGGTGAGAGGGAACACCTAACATCTGCACATACTTATGAGGCCCCAGTAAAGTTAATACAACACTCATGTTGGCTTTTGAAGTAGTGTGTGAGGCATCACGCATGACACAACACATGTGGCACACACACGAAGCCTTTGATGTGTTTATAGTGTAAAATGAGCCAAGATTCAGGCTGTAAACTTCTCCCTGCACCACTACAGAGCCAGAACACAAACCGCTAACATGTTAACATCTGTCAGAGGCTCCACTGGAAGAGAAAGGTGTAGAGCACTTTGTTGTGAACAGACTATACACACATGGGTCTGGGTTGGGGGTTTGAGGTAAGATAGTGTGACCCGCACCGGAGCACAGACGTGCCTTAAGTACTCCACTGAGAGGAGTCGGAGGTCATGGCACCAGAAGAGGACTAGCGCATGTGTGCAGACGTGTCTCTCAGACAGGAGATCTCCTCTGGGATCAGAACCTCCTCATTTGCTGTATTCTTCAGCACCGTCTCTCCATATGAAGAACACTTACTGTTACATCTGTCTAAATTCAAGATTTGTCTAAAGTCTACAGCTTCACACTTCTGACTTCAGTAAATGCAGCATTGTGGTCATATTTCCAGGCTGTTGGTAATTTGATGTACACTAGCAGTCATACACAACTGTAACTGTGGCTGTAATCTTGAAGAATCTAAAATGTATCATTTAATTTAACATTAATATCATTTTTACATACGTACATAATCAAGTTATCTTTGCATTATTCAGCTCTTCACAAAACATTACATTGCACACATTTTCTCTTTTCTTTCCTTAAAAATGAGCGCAACAGTTTAATCACAATTTGACAAATTAGTCTATTAATTTGTCCCAAGTTAGTAATCACTGGTTAAGTTGATGCACAGAAGTTCTACCTTTCAACACACACACACATCAGTTTCAGAAGATCTACAAAGGCAGTGAGGCAGAAAACGGGAGAGAGAACTGGGCCATAAAATAAACCTGAAGAAGATAAACAACATAATATTCCAAACAAGTACGATGTCAGAACACAGATATCAGTTCCAGGAATCCCCGTCCAGGTGGCTGAACTATATATCACACAGTAGCACATCTGAAGTTCTCACCACACTGATCACTTTCCACATGCCAATGAGCCACACACGACACAACTGACCAGTTACTGCATAATTAATATTCCAAAGACAGCCGAACATAACCTTCACTGTAGGACCCTCACTGTAGGACCCTCACTGTAGGACCCTCACTGTAGGACCTTCACTGTAGGACCCTCACTGTAGGACCCTCACATTTCAGTTCTGCTGATTTCTGATAAAGCTGTGATAGGGAACAGAAATGCAGGAACTGTATTTTGTGTCCTGTTGCCCTCATTCAGGTTATAACTCTGCTGAGAAAGAGACGTGTAAAATGAGAAGATGACTCTGTCTGCCAGAGTCTGTTCTGATCTGGAATGTTTTGGCCACTTCTGTCCTGTCTGTGAGTCTGTCAAAATCAATCAATGAATGTGGAAATTAGGCAGCACAAACGTCATTCCTAAATGACAATCTCATGCAAACAAAACCTGATCTTTTCATCTTCTCTGTGCTGCTTAATAAAAACAGATCTCTGAGGACAAGCTCTGTCATCACAAAACACAGCTGAGGCAGCTGGTTTTACTAATACTCCAAAAGTTTAATGCTGTCAGATGAGCCGCTTATTAAAACCAAACCCAGAAAAATCGCAGTTTTCAGATCAGAGCTTGTCAAGATCAGAGCAGTTTTACAGGACCAAACTGAACTAGCACTGCAGTCTGGGGTCCTCTGTGTGCGGGGTCTCCTGTCACTCTTCTCCAGCTCTGGTCTCATGTAAACATGACCACAGTGTCCATGTGGAAATGCGGTAAAATATCATCCCCATCATCCCAGCAGGAAACTGATTACGGCCAGCTCATTTATTACCTCATCCTTGCCATCATACACACTGTGTGGGTGGTTGTGTGGAACTCTGTATTTAAAAGGAAAAAAATATTCAGGCTGATATTGCTGGACTGGTTCAGCTGTTGAATGAGAAAACAATTCCCCACGGGCCTTGAGGGCATTATCTGACTCTTCTGGAGCCGTGCCTCATCCATGAGTGAATTAGTTGCTGTTATTGACTTATTGCTCCCTCCAGTTTGTACACAACTTAGTGAACGGCTTTTGCAGCCACGTACTGTCTGTTTGCTTGCTGAGCAGTATTCCAGACACACACACGCGTGCATGTACATGTGCAGTTAAAACAGCAGCAGGTGCGCTCATAACATGCCACAACATGTTGTCTGAAATTGATTTAAAAAGGAAACCAGCACCTACACAAACATACATGCATACTATACATACACACACATGCATATGTGACGCGTGGATGAGTGACACGTGGAGGTGTTCCAAACCTCTCCTGTGCCCCTGTTTGTTATCTCCCTGTTTTGTAGCTGATCACCCATCAGCTTGTTTTGATAATATGGGTGAAAATGTTTTTCAGCTCATAAAAGATGCCCGGAGCGTCTCGATTTCTGTGTAACTCAGAGTCTGTTGCCCTGTGATTGAAATGTAAACAACAGCCCTGTTCACCTCGAGCCTCTTATAAATATTTGTTTCAGCACTAAATCAGCATGATGCAGCATTTTAGAGCAGTCTGATGCACATCTCTACAGCACGCTAAACATCGGCCGTCAGAGCGAGCGAGCACACACACATCACACGAACACACACACACATCACGCTCATCAACATCTGCAGGACAAGAGACACCAGCAAAGACAGTGAGAGAGACAGAGAGAGAGAGACAGTATAAACAGACAGACATCAGAGACAGAGTGAAACTCACTTGCAGGACAGCTGATTTATTCCGTGAATGAAGTAACAGTCACCGCCGTTAACACAGTACGCCTTCTCTGTGTCATTACATCTTCTAGCGTGGCCTGATCCCGGAGATAATGTTGTGGTTACTGAAGGAAAGAACGACATGTTTAAAGACACTTGCATCAACAGATCACCAGAGGCACAAGAAACAGCATTCAGAGAGAAAAAACCCAAACCCCATCACTGCACAAAAACACAAGGAGAAGACATGATGTACAAGCATCAGATAACATTCATAACCTGTTACAGATACCTCATCACATTAGACCTATAACAGACAGCTTACGTCCTGTTCCCTACCCGTGAGAGTAAACACAGTGATAATACAATGATTCACAAAACCAATCACGGACCTCACTGTACATCTCTGCAGCCGGAGTTCAACATGTCTAACAGTCAGAGATAAAGATGAACACACACACACACACACACACACACACACACACACACAATGTCTGCTAAAATGACTTTTGCTGGTGTGGCCTCATGTAAGGTTGGTTCAGACAGTAAGCACATTTCTAATTTACCTCACACATTATTTGGACAGTTTGAGAGGCATTTTCCAGTCATAAGCAGAAGGTGATGAATGACAGGACCAATTGTTTCCCACAGCTGCATGTCTCTCTCTCTCACACACACACACACACACACACACACTCACACACACACACACACACACACACACACACACTCACACACTCACACACTACACACACACAACCACACACACACACACCACACACTCACACACACACACACACACTCACACACACACACACACACACACACACACTCACACACACTCACACTCACACACACACTCACACACTCACACCACTCACCACACACACACACACACACACACACACACACACTCACACACACACACACACACTCACACACACACACACACACACACACACACACACACTCACACACACACACACACACACACACTCACACACACACACACACACTCACACACACACACACACACACCTGTGTTCGTCATCACACTGTTATATTGACCCCATCCACAAACACTCATCTCATCACCACCCCACTGATGCCTGTAACACACAACATCATCTCTAACACAACACAGCAGCTCAAACTCATTTTATCCAGCTAACCACAACAACTAAACTAAATCTATAACAAACTCAAACAAATATATGGCTGTCCTCCAACAGTTCTGGCATGGATTCACCACCTCACTTTTATTTCTGTAATTAAAAAAATATTCAGTTATTTACAGTCTACTGTCTGCAAGTGTGACATTTAACGTGTATTATTGTGTTTTCTATTAATGTACAGAGCCACACAGGCGGTACACAGACCTTAAGCTCAGAATTACCAGAGATGCTGGAAAGGAAACCAGAACATGCGTCTGGATTCGTCCCTCCACCCCAGACCTCAAACCAAATGATGACTAGCAAACAACAGAAACTACTTCAACACATAACCTCGGGGGTCTGATGTCTGTTCTGTTTTACTGCCTGATTCACTTAAAGAAAATATGTGCAAACATGCTAATAAAACACAGAAAAACAACATTGCAGGACTGTTATGTGTGCTGGCTGACAGAAGATGGAAACTGAATCTGCTCTTTAAAATGAAAAATGTGTGTTCTACTTCATCTGAATATATGCCCAATAATAACATGTGCCCAATCTTCTCCATCCATCACGTCTGTGTTTCTCTTTGCAATGAGCCTCGGTCAGAAATCTGAAGGGAACTGTCCTCAGTGTAGCCTCAGGCCTTAGACAACACAGGCCCGACAGTTACTCAAAAATTCAGCTGAGAGCAAAATGTGCCACCTTGTTTTCTTTCTGTCTCTTTGTGGAAAATAAAGTGTGACACAGTGAAGCTCTTGTCCCAGCAGATGAAAGGAAGATCATTATAAGACCACAACAACCCCCCATTAGTAACAGCCGAATCTAGCCAAAAACAGACCACTAACAGATGTGGAAGCAGCTGTATTCAGGCCCTATCTGATATCAGGCATGATCTGGCAGCACTAATGTTACCACATCAGGTCATGTGTAAACCTGAGGACGGTCAAGGTTTAAATATCAGAGAGACAGGGATTATGAACTCAGTTCTGATTTAAGAACTGTGATGTGTAGGGAAGTTCATGTGTTATCGGCTGTGTGTTATCGTATAAGCTGGAATCACATTGTGTTGTTCTTAAAGGACTGTTTGAAGAACGTGCCAGTTTGTAGAAGTGAATCTGGCTCAGTTTGTAGAAGTGAATCTGCTTCTAATCTGCCTCAATTTGTAGAAGTGAATCTGCTTCTAATCTGCCTCAGTTTGTAGAAGTGAATCTGCTTCTAATTTGCCTCAATTTGTAGAAGTGAATCTGCTTCTAATCTGCCTCAATTTGTAGAAGTGAATCTGCTTCTAATCTGCCTCAGTTTGTAGAAGTGAATCTGCTTCTAATCTGCCTCAGTTTGTAGAAGTGAATCTGCTTCTAATTTGCCTCAATTTGTAGAAGTGAATCTGCTTCTAATCTGCCTCAGTTTGTAGAAGTGAATCTGCTTCTAATCTGCCTCAGTTTGTAGAAGTGAATCTGCCTCTAATCTGCCTCAGTTTGTAGAAGTGAATCTGCTTCTAATCTGCCTCAGTTTGTAGAAGTGAATCTGGCTCAGTGAGTGAATCTGGCTCAGTTTGTAGAAGTGAATCTGCCTCTAATCTGCCTCAGTTTGTAGAAGTGAATCTGCTTCTAATCTGCCTCAGTTTGTAGAAGTGAATCTGCTTCTAATCTGCCTCAGTTTGTAGAAGTGAATCTGCTTCTAATCTGCCTCAGTTTGTAGAAGTGAATCTGCTTCTAATCTGCCTCAGTTTGTAGAAGTGAATCTGGCTCAGTTTGTAGAAGTGAATCTGCTTCTAATCTGCCTCAGTTTGTAGAAGTGAATCTGCTTCTAATCTGCCTCAGTTTGTAGAAGTGAATCTGGCTCAGTTTGTAGAAGTGAATCTGCTTCTAATCTGCCTCAGTTTGTAGAAGTGAATCTGGCTCAGTTTGTAGAAGTGAATCTGCCTCAGTTTGTAGAAGTGAATCTGCCTCAGTTTGTAGAAGTGAATCTGGCGGTGATATAAATCAATAACATTCGGTCATGGTGATTGCATGACATGAGTTTATCTCAGATGTTTATTGAGTTACGTTTATTTACTTGTTTTATTTACAGTTTAAGTCCTCATCATGAAACATGAATGTAAAACTCTAATTTGAGATTTTTGCTTTTAAAACTGAAGTGTGTAATTTGTGCACCACCAGTTTTTTCAATTTGGAAAAAAAAAAATATTTCAGACAGATTCCTGTTCATGTTCTGCCATTGGCTGAAAAACAGAAAACCTGTCTTGGTGAGCAGGCCTTTGTGTGTTTTAATGTGTCCTGCACCACCCACTGCACCACAGCACAGACAAAAACCAGCCATTGTGCTTCTTTAAATGTTTATGCTTCAAGACATTCAATAGAGAGAGAAGAAAAGAAACAACATCAACATATAAACTGCAATAACAGCCCTCACAACTGCAAAACACGCACAGCGTCTGGCAGAAATCCAGAAGGCTGCTGGGAGGCATGTGTTCCTGCGGTTCTTCACTCCATCCCACTGAGAGTTTAAACCGTCTCTAAACACGTCATGTTTACCCCAGATGAGGACTAATGACAGTTACCTGCTCAACAAGATTCAGTCCCCCTGGATGTAGAGACATTAAAACTCGTCTCCTGTGAGATCTGACCTCAGAACCTCATGAAGTTGAACAGCTCTATGATACTCATTTCCCTCCTGGAGAAAAAACTGCTAATCTTAGCTAGCCTCTTATCTTGGCCAGGTTTGTCTGGTTTTAGAGAGATTTTGGGCACTTGACCACCAGCTAGACCACCAGCTTGACCAGCTAAAGACCACAATGGCCAAGCATGGGAACCCATCTAGACCAGCATGACAGACCAACTTAAACCAGCAATCAAGTTTAGGCTGGTTCCAGCAGGTTTGTGTTCTCTATTATGCAAGTTTTGACTTTTTATAAGTTTCCCAGCACCATCTGACAGATAAAATATATGTTATTCTAACGTTTCTTTCAAAACTGCAGAGTTATGTTAGAGTGTGACAGCAGCCTGTGGGGTAACTGTGTGTCATGTTTATGCCTCTGGTCTAGTGATCCACTTCAAAATCTCTCCATTAATAACTGAGCTCTGACATTTACACGCCTGTACAATATTCCCTCGTGTTCCCATCCACTGCTGAAGATCTGAGAGAGCTCAGTAAGTAACTGCTGAGACAGAGACAGAGAGAGGAAGGCATTTAAAGCAACAGAACTCATTTATAAAATCCCCACAAGTCTTGTGTTTATCACTTTTGTTCCAAAGTCTTATGTCTTGTTTTTTCAGTACATCTTTCTCTGTCATATGAAAAGGCCCTAAACACTGTAATGTGGATGAAGCAGCTGGACACAGATTCTCTAATGAATCTTTGGTTTAAATCAGTGTCTTTTGTAACAATGCATCTTAACAATGCTTAATGCTTCATGGCCAAGGAACAGAAAAGAATGCCTGGGTGGGGGCAAAAATGAGCCATCTGGATAGCTTGATAAACATGTCCATCTTTCTGCTCTCTGCAAAAGGGTGTAGAAAATTGTAAAAATGAAAAGAGAAGAGAGCGCTGTTGCTGAAAGCTCTTTGTTTTCTCTTCTGAAGACATTCACAGAGTGCAAAATACAAACAGTCCAAGAACATACACGTGTGGAGAGATGTCTCACAGGTGGCTGCAGCATCCTGATGCTGTTTCATTAACCTGAAGACCTAGCTGAGAACATGCAACAAAAAGAAAATCTCTGTTCAAATTACATCCAAATTACTAGTTCAACCTGTGGCACTTTCCCTTCGGTTAAAAATAAAAGCATGTAAAGCATGTACAAGCATGTAAAATACTCTGTAATTTTAGGTTTTAAACAGAAACTCCAGAGACGGACAAATGATGCTGGAGATCATGATGGACAATCTTCCTGACATGGTGAAACCGTATACCCGCACACTGTCTCTCCTCTTACTGGAGAACTCTGGAGATTCTGTCTCTGGTTAGAACTGAGAGAGAAATCCCATCACTGCACAAAAGGTAAATTTTTACTGCGTGCAGTCTGACGGCTTTGAGTGGTTTCTATTACGTAAAACCATTATGCACATCTTTTGTGTTTAAAGGGATTCCCAGAGCTTTCAGAGAGATCGTCTCTATTTCACATTTTATGTGCATCACTTTGTTTATTAAAAGTCTCTACACAAATCTTATGGCCCAGGGCAAGGAAAACAAGCTATCACACATCAGTTTTATAGCAACAGCTCTGGTACACCACAGGGCACAAGAGTTCAAATGACTGTTGTTTTGATTGTCTGGCAGACTGGCGCTGTACTGTGGAACTGACATTTGGATTTTATCTCAGGCATATGTGCACACTTGCACAAGAGTAAATGTGACCAAAAAATCTGAGATAAATAAACAGCTCACAGAAATTCTGTTCTATTGTCTACAAAACAGGGAAACAAACATTAATATTCACCGTTGTAAATAAAATTTAAAGTTAATTTAGATTAATTTAGTAACACAGCTATTTCATGTTACAGTCGTCTAGGGAAACACATAATCATATGTGCAATCAATAATTTTACAGTTTACCTAATTCCCTGATCAGAGTACGGCTGAAAAACTGTGTTAAAACAAAAAAGTCCGGTGTAATCTATGATCTTTATAAAGTCCCTAGTGCAGCTTCACATGTCTGCATTTACTGCACTGACACACCAACAACAGACATGTCTGTTAGGAACCGAATTTTCCCCGCAGCATTTTAGTTTCTAAAGTGATCCGATTTTCGATGTTTACTTAAACCCTTTATAAAGTAACTTATTCAGTAAGAGAAAAGGTCCACTTCACAGAGCACAAATCCAACATAAACTAAGGAATGGAGCTCTTCATGAAAAGCAGCACTGGCATGAGAACCACCAGATACATTTACATACAACATTTACATACTTCATACTTCAAAGACAGCCTGTGAAAAATTGAGACATGTCAAACACACAGAAGTTTTTCCAGTCACTGTTTAGAACATTACTAAGTATAATGCTCTCAAAGCCCTATTAAAGAGCCATGAACCCCAACTACAAACAACTGACAATTTCACAGAAAGCCAAAGTAAGAGAAACTCTGAACAAAACAAAACCATAAAACAAAAGAGATGGGGAAATAACAGAAGCCTACACTGAACCCTGTCCTGTATTTTTCCCTTTTCATTAACAGGTCTTCATTTTTCTCTTCTATTGGCTTCTTCCTGCTGCATAGCTGATGTGTCTGGTCTTGTCCTCCACAATCAGAGACAACTCCAGGAGAAATCAAAGAGCACCATTGCATGCGATTGCACAACAGGATGCGTGTGTAAACAAGCAAGGCTCGGGGCACTTACCCAGGGGGGACTGGGGCAATGCTGGACACAGGGGCAAGGGAAGGTGTGTTCACCAGACTGGAGATAGTCTCAGAGAAGGCCGTGCCTGAAGTGTGGGAAGAGCCTTAGACAACCGGGGGACGATGAGGCAACAGTGAGTAGGGTGGCACATGTCTGTCAGCCCCTCCTCTTTGTCATCTCCCCATAGGAGATCCAACTAGTCTGTCTCCCTGCTGCAGCCGTGCATTAAAGCATGGTGAAGCATCAACAAACAGCCTCCCAGTCCCAGCAGCAGTAGCAGCAGGACGGGCACGAGTATCAGGGCTCAACCCCCAGATGCTCCTCTACAGTAAAGCCTTGGAAAGTGGCGTGGGGTCGGCTGCTCTGGAGAGAAACCCAGCACTATGCTGTGCTTCACTCTAGACACCAGCCCCACGCACGGCCCCTGACACAGAGACACCAGAAAAACCAGCAGTGGATAGACAGAAACATCTGTGTCTGTCAGAGGCTGGTCCAAATTCTGCTTGATCTCTCCCACTTCATGCTCATAGCATCTACTTCATAATACTCTGCTAAAACACACACACACCACTGGTGTGGACTGACACTTTAACTCTGGACTTTCCCAGTTTTGACAGGTGTCAGCACTCACACACAGCTGCCTCTCCACACACCAGCAGGTGTGAAATTGTGGCATCAGAGTTTATGGTGCGAGCTGGCAGGCAGAGGGTGATCGTGAGATGTAACACATTGATCAAGATTCACCCCACACAGAACCAGCAGCACCAGCTCTGATGGTCACACTAGCTGCTGGACATCCAGCATCTCAAACACAGCCTACAGACCAAAAGAATCTGACCTCAGAGTCAAAGATCACACACAGCTCGTAAAGGTCATCAACACACTTCTGCATTGTCAGTTTTTGTGCACGACTTCATCATTTTGAACAACTTCTGCCATGAGTGTTAGAATATGTTCACAAATATTAAGAAATAAATGCATGTGCCTGTGTTCCTCAGAAGAGTGCAACATTATTTGCAGTATTAGTGCTGAGGGGAAATCTATACTGATCCTACTTTACATTAAAGAAGTGCACATCACATTTGGCTGTTTAAACTGGATTTAGGCGGTGAATTAGAGGCAGTATTTTGCATGTGAAAGTGGCACAACTGTTTAGAGAATTGGGCTCATAAAAACTATGGAAATGAAAACAACAGAGCTCATCGGGCTTTTGGCAGCCTTTTCTGACGTGCTTATGTAAAGCTGCCCTGTTTGTGATGAATTAGGGCTGTTGTCACCACCCGTGCGTGCTGGACTGTAAATACAGTGTTGCCATGAATCTCCCGGACTGAGGGCCGACACGGGGTTCTCCACCCCGAGTCAATGCTTCAATTCCCTTACAAATGCCTGACATTCTAGCACAGTGACTGCCAACATCCCAAAAAGATTTCCAGCATCCTTTAAACCCAGTTAATCTTGTCATGTTGGGCTGACAAAGAAGAGTCTGTTTTGAGAGGAAGAAATGAGAGGCAAAGAAAAAAGGACAGGAATTCCTCAATGGACAGGAAACAGGCGGCAGAAGAGAGCTGCAGTCCTGAAACAGAGTCATCGTGGTTATCCACAGTTTGATGCCGAGTTAAAATCCTACATTAATAATAAGTGATGGTTTACATTAGTGAACTTAAGCACCACTGGATTGGCTTTCATCACAGGAGGTGTTGTGTGTGTGTGTGTGTGTGTGTGTGTGTGTGTGTGTGTGTGTGTGTGTGTGTGTGTGTGTGTGTGTGTGTGTGTGTGTGTGTGTGTGTGTGTGTGATTTCTACTGGTGGGCAGTATGACTGCATGACTGATGAGTTTGGAACAATTAGTCGTCCAGCTGTGTTTTCAATCACACATCCTCACCTCACACTGTCTCCCTCATTCACTCAGCTGCTGTACACAGCGCCCTCTAGAGACGTGAGTGTTATGCAGCCCTCATTTCTCTCCCACAGTGAAAACATCCATGTCCAACACAAGCTGCATTCCACAGCATTTCTCCACTGAAAGAAACAGATCTTTGACTCTGATGAGATTATATTTGATCTGATTATGTGCAATAGAAGATGTTGCACAGTTCATGAAAATTTCATTTACCAGAACAGAAACTAAAGGTCAAAATAAAAAAACACAAGTCATATGTGGAACTGCCAGAGGCAAAATGATTATAAACCAAGAACACAAAAATCTATAAATCAGAAACTTTTCTACAAACTGAAATAAAAATGAACTCAGTTAACTTCCTTAATACAATTATACATTATCTTAATGCAAAATTCATCTGTGCACACAGATTAAAAATTGGCTTGGGTTTGTAATCTTTCATGATGTATTACCTTACACTGACTCTGAATAACTAAAAACAATTTTCAGATAACATCACCGATCCCTCTGTTTCAGTCATCTGTCTCCAGTACGCAACACCCACTTTTATGGGTGGGACATTAAGTCTTGCACGAGATTGTTCTCACTAAATATCCTGTTTCATATGGAAGCACATCTGCTCCAGAATTATTTATTTACATGTTGTAAACTTCATTTTCAGTTGCCCTTTGTGTGATACTGTAAAAAATGTATTCTTTTTTACGGGTTTATAATAAATGTACACATTATGGTAAAATAAAGCATGAGATTTTATGGTTGGCACAACAGCTACTATGTTCACGATGGAAGCACTCATGACCATTTCTTGTCCTCACCTGTTTGATGACCTGTGACATCACAATGCTTTGATAAACCAGAGTAACCTCAACACTGACACACACCCCCCAGACCACCATGAAGCAGAAGCTGAGGGGTGAAAACACTGGGTATTGGCTTTAGAGACATTATTACTGGCCTACTGTGCATCCATGCGGCTGACTTACCCCTGGAGAGAGCAGAACAGGAAGGGCCGGGGCCTAACTGTTTGTTGTTTGTCTTCATTAACTGCGGTTTCCAGGTCACAGGGTGTTTTTCCCTCCACACTCGTGTTCCCCGGACAGCCTCAGTTCACCCCTGTGCAGCCATTAACCCGTTCAGCTCTAGTTAATGAGTCCAGTTACTCTGCTCAGTTGTCTTGTTAACCTTTACTGCTGAAAGAGCCGAAATTTGCAAGTGTGTTTATTGGAGCTGCTTCAAAGAGAGATGTGTGATCATAAACACTTTTATGAACATTTTCTGTGTCTTATTATCAGTGCAGCAGTGACTAATCAACCAGGGAGTCCCGCCATCTGATTGGCCGCTGTGCAGAGAGGCAGCACATGATTGGCTAGACAGAGCCAGCGATGCACAATTGCATTATGGGTTTCAGAACAGTTCTGAACAGCCTCTGTGAAGCAGCTGGGTCTCCTTGCCTTTATCTCTCTGTCTTTGGCTCTCCCATCATCTGTGGTTTTCTGTTCTCTCTTTGTTCAGCTTCTTCCCTCTCTAGTGTCCTTACATCACCTCCCCAGTCCAATATTTCTCCTTACTTTTCTCTGTTGACCTCTTATTTCCCGGTCTTTTTTTTTTTTTTAAAAAAACCCGACAAAAAAAACACCCCCACCCCCCCCCCCCCCCCTTTTTTTTTTTTTGGAGAATTGTATGAGACCTCAAAATCTTGGCATGACAATAAACTGAAAACCTTTTTTCTTTTTCCCAACAAAAAAAAGGAGGTTTTTTTTTGGGGGGACTATCCTAGGATAGTGTAGTTAGGCTAACCCCCGTCCCCCCTTTTTAAAACAGTCTTACAATCTTGCAACACAAACGCTGCAACAGAACAACTGAAACTGCCTTTTGAAAAATGTATAGTTTGGCTGACACTCAAAAAAAGTTTTTTTTCCCATGCATAAACAAAAACTGCCTTTTGAAAAATGTTAGTATGTAAACACAACTATTTTAGCACCGCTGCTAAAAAAAACAAAATTAGAAACAGAATATAAGAAAAAAATCTACAGAAACTGGTTGATGAGGTGGTTGTCGATCATCATGACCCATCCGTACCCCTTTGCTAACAACAAGATCACTGTTTGTAATTTGCACTGTCAGGCCGGGACACAGTACATCATGCAGTCTCAGCTGGAGGTATTTCCTAAGCTGTGAGATTTATCTGCTGCTCCCCGGAGCACCTCTGTGCATTACTGGTGAAAGCTTCATTCAGACTGATGATCTATGCTGCATGCTCCAGGGTTTTTTTGTTCTGTCAGAAGTGTATTGGAGGAGGCCAAACCTCCTATGAGTTCAGTCTTGCCTCTTTCTTCCCTATACCTGTGTGTGTGTGTGTGTGTGTGTGTGTGTGACGTCTGTTGTCATGACACAGTAAGACTTGTTGCGAGGCACCTGACCTCACAACAAACAATCAGAGTGAAACAGACACAGACACACACATTCACGCAGCTCTAAATATTTTCTTGCTGCTGCACACACACACTCTGACGTTCACACGTTCGTACTTTTACTTGTGAGTGTGAGATGACAAAACTGATCAGTCCAACATATGAACTCCAGCTGCACCTTGTGAGCTATGAAAGAGCAACATCTGAGCAACACAAATTCCAAAGATTTTATAGACACAAATACATTTCTTTCTTCCTGTAAAAAAACATGATCCACTGACTATTTCTGAAAACAGTGTTTTCAGATTCAGTGTGAACAGCTTTATCGTGGCCTGTACTTACTGCTGTGTACATGCACAGTACTGGTGCCATTGACCTTCCCCAGAAAATTCTCAGCAACACACGTGTAATTCCCAGAATCCTCTGGCTTTGCACTGCCGATCTGGACTTTGGAGTTTTTCCTTCAAAAGGAAGAGAAAGAGTCAAGCTTACACATTATGCAGCTCTTATATATATATATATATATATATATATATATATATATACTGTCTGCTTCTTTTTGTGCCTTTATAGCTCATAAAATATGTTTGTTGTGAGTAAAATACACTGCAAATGTATCTGTACTGGTAGAGCACTGCGCTAGCAACACAAAGGTAGCGGGTTTGATCCCCAGGGCATACGCATGCTGATAAAATATATAGCTTGAATGCACTGTAGGTAACTGGACAAAACTATCAGCCAAATACATAAAGGCAAAGTAAGATGTAATGAATACTGAATAATAAGTAGCTATGAAAAGCTATTGCTTTAATGATATAATAAGCTCCTGCACTTCACTTTATCTAGAAGAGAACGGCAGTGTCTACATTTACATGTCATGATATTCTCTAGAAAGCTCAATGCAAAAGGTTGTGTTCACTCACTTGCCGTTTCTGATTCGGATCTCTCTGCTCTTTTTCAGCTCAGAGCCGTCTCTGTACCACTTGTACTCTGGCGCAGGGTTTCCCAAGGCCTCACACTTCACCATCAGTTTCCTTCCTTCGGCCACCAACACAGTATTCTTCATACGCTTCAGTGTGGGAGCAGCAGCTGAAGAAAAGGAAGAATTTTACAGTTGAAGTTTGGTATTTATAATTTGAAACATTGCCATTTGTTTGAGCTGGCTAACACAGTAACATTGACCAATGGAGTAAGTTTGAGGTGAGACCAATGGTAGATGGGCAGAGTGTCATTATTTTGCAGTACCTCTGGTGGTGCAGAAATGATGCACTTCACCAGATCAAAGCACAGCATTTCTGCTGCTGTTAACTTTCATAATCTTGATTGCATATGTGAGCATGCTAACAGAACCACAGGATAACCTCAGGTGAAAACCTGAAGCAGGTGTTATGTAAGAGCTGTTCCCATTTATACTCCACATTAAAAAAACCATGGCAAGCTCAGTCTTGGTTTTGGAACTTGGTGGCTAGTTAACAGCTAAAGACCAGCATGGATCAGCCGGTGACCAGCTAGAAACCAGCTATGTTTATTTTAAAGCTATCTTAAACTGGTTTATCTAAGGAGGTAAGCAACACAACTCTTCCAATCAGAAACATTAATACACAATCAAAGAATGAGTCAAAAGCTTACAAGAGTTGTGTCAAATTATCATCAAAACAACCACATTTACAATGAAAATGGAAGATTGAACATTTACTCTCAGTTCATTATTTGCAGAACTGAAAAGGGCAGATAGAACTGGCTTGTCTTTTAAAAGTCTTTTGAAATTACATAAGAACCACTAATGACATCACAGATTCGCAGATCAGCCGACACCGGATCTTAAAAACAGTCAAATCACAAACCAAAAGGAGGAAAAGCAACTGAAGGAAGGTGCAGCTGCTACGCATGGGTCGCCACATGCCCAGACGCTAGCATGCATAACTCAGTCAGGAAATTCATTTTAATTAATGAAGACTCAGACAGCGCGCAACCACACAGCTTCCAAGAGTTGCGGTTGTACAACCGACGGGCAGAACAGGGTGATGCAATTTGGCTGTACCCTACTGTCCTGAATAAAGGAAGGGCAAATGTTGCCCTAGGGCTGGGGCAGGAGTCAGCACACTGTAGCTCTGTGGGCCTTCCAAAGGTTAGACAGACATCCCTGACTGTGTTCCTAAACTGACCCAGACACGCCAACAACTCATTAAAACTCTTCACCTATAACTGAAAAGAAAGGCAGGCATCAAAAAATAAACAGCTTACAATACAGAACCATTAACACTGACATTTAACAATTAATTGTCCCACTTTCCCATTGCAGAAAAGACAGCTGTTTCATCAAACATCAGATGTAATGGGCTGAATGCTGCAGACGACTGTGGTGCTGATGTTGACAGACTCTGGCATGATGTGAAACTGTGTCTCGGGTCTCACAGCCTCCAGTGATGAGTTTGTCTCAGAGAACCGCTAAGTGTCTGATACAGTTCTGCTCCACACCATATAACACTCACTGCTGTCAGTACACCTCACAGGCCTTCAGTCTGACAAAATATTTGCGATTCTTTACACAAATATTTAATGATACTGTAATCTCTCTGAGTATTTCTGCTGAGTGAAGTTAAACTGGTGTCTGGAAAAACACTCTGAATTCAATATTTTCTTTTAATTAAACAAGATAAATTAAGCTACACACATTTAATACAGAAATAAACACTCACTGCAAAACAATCTTCAAGACCCATTTCACAGAAACATGGTTTTTAAGACACAATGGAAAGCTACGTGAAAACAAAAAGCTGTTATACGAAGTGAGCGAGATATATGTGCCATCCAGTTGCTGTAGCAGTAAGCTGAACATTTAACTGTAGCTCCATCTCAGCCCAAACTCTAGTCTATTGTTCAGTGATTGTGATCAAGTGCTTCTGTCACACAACATTGCTCTGCAGACACCAAGGTGACAGGTTCAAATCCCAGTGAACACACAAACTGATAAAATACAGCATATTCCAAGCACACTATTTCACTAAAAGTGAATTCGGCTAAAAGTGTCTGCAAAATGCATACAT
Organism: Chromobotia macracanthus; assembly: GCA_036877525.1. Taxonomy (NCBI): domain Eukaryota; kingdom Metazoa; phylum Chordata; class Actinopteri; order Cypriniformes; family Botiidae; genus Chromobotia; species Chromobotia macracanthus. The sequence goes on from JAZGTH010000064.1 coordinate 7,524,681, forward strand.
GTGTTCAGGCAGAAAGTGTGTGCTTCACTCTGTCTTTATAACAGACAGTGTGACAGATACTGTAGCAGATCTGAGACAGTCTCAGGCCATGTAACGGGTCAGAAAGACACTTCAGTCATATGTGTGTTTGCTGAATCACTGACATGAGACGTCTTGTTCCGAGATGCTTTTGTACATGCAGGGTGATACTTGCCTGTGTTCTGATAAGATGGGTGGGGCCACCGATTCATGTGCTCCATGTTTTTATGAACCGAGAGTAAATTACAGCTTTATTCAGTCATACTCCATGACAGAGTCACATCTGACTACTCAAACACATGAGGAGATCAGACACAACACAAGTCTGTAGAGCACTAAACTAAGTGCTGAAAACTGTTTGGTCCCACTCCACACCAAATCATCAATGTCACGTATTTGTCATACAGTATATCAAGCATCATCACATCTTGATGTAAAGAAAAATAAAACCTTACATTAACTCATAATTGATCATAATTGCTGGAGATGGAAAAAATATTTTTAGGTCACGTAAAGTGTGCTGCTAATTTAACAACAATGCACATTAATAACACCACAGCATGTCATTATATGCGATGGGATGTTTTATTTGGGATACCTTAGCATGCAGATTTTATCACCATACAGCCCCTCAGGCATTATATTTTATGAACACTTTAACACAACCGTCACATTTTTATGAGACTCATATGAAACCTCTGCTGTCTCTTGGTGGCTTTGCTTGTAATTCAGAAATGCTGGGAAACACATAACCTGAGGGACACAGCCAAAGCTCTCCTACAGCTGCCCAAATCATTCTGCGGTCTGCAGAGAGGGAAGAATTATGGACAACATTAAACTCACAGTCTTTCTATCTAGCGATGTCACAAACACACTTCTTTCACCTTTTTCAGGTTTCCAAGTAACGGAGTATTTATTTTCACTTTCGTGTTATGACACATATCTTGTTTGGTACATAGTTCAAGTTTTTTCCAAGAAAATCCCACATGCCAAAACTCTGTCAGAATAACCGCTGGATCACAGGAGGTGTGTGTTTTGTTAACAGGTATGTGCTGTGCGTGTGTTCTAGTTTAGATTAGTTTTGTGACTGGATTATGTATTTTCACCCACATGACGTATTCTTTCAGCACTGTTTGAATTGAGCTGCTCTGTTTATAGAGCACGAGCAAATGAAGAACAGCCTGGATAAAAGATTTTCTGAATCAGCACAACAGGAATCAAACTGTATTAACCTGCAAACTGTATCAAACTGCATCTCACTATATAATACACATTCATTTCATCAAGAGTAAATCAGCGGCAGTTTATTAATGACAAGTGTAAAACTTTTCTTGATTACAATTGCTTTTTTAAAATAATTTAAACCCTTTTTCTGCTTTTATACCAACTGTCCTGTTCACTTAAATCAGAGTTTTCTCTCTGTGTGTTAAGACAGAGAGTGTAAAAATAACAGCAGCATCCAAACACATTTAAAAATATTAATTAAAGCTCTGTTATGGCACAACAGCAACTTAACCTAAATTCCAGCTTACAACAGCGACTAAAATTAGACAAACATGGTTAATATAAAAGCAGTCACATAAAACTTCATCATAAATAACTTACAACTGGAGAACATACAGCAGGTATGTTTGTGTAAGGGAATGATGCTGGATAATTTACTGATATGACATATGAAAATTCAAATGCAAGCAAACTTGCATGATGAAAAATCCAAGATGAAACAAGTATTCAGAGTTTCAACAAAAACTTCAATCTGAGCTTGAACAAATAGTTTGATTTAGTTCTTCTGAATTATTAACTTTTCTTCAACTCATTCCCACTCTTGTGCAAACAAACAGCCTAAACTCTTTAGTAACTTCACCCATCTTTCCAACAGAAACAAAACACTTCCGTCTGTTATATTAAAAATTAAAATGAACAGCATGAAAATAAACAATGCAAAACTTCCCGGCATGATGACACACCTTCTAAAATGTCAAGTATATGTCCTAGCATGAAAATATATACTGTTTGTAAATGTGTGGGCTACATGTAAACACACACGCACACACACGTGCACACACGAGTTTCAGGGTTCACACACTGGCATTGTTCTGAAAAGCTAAGCCTGGTTTTGAGGAAAGATATCATAGCCTAAGGTGATGTTGTGTTGCTCTTGTGGTTTGATGAGCTGTGTGATTCTGCATTTGTGATGCGCCGTGGAAAATGTGCATCTCAAATGCTGCTAACCGTCAGATAACCGTCAATATAACACAATGATATTCAAGATAAGTACATGATATGCAAATATTCGATTCATTACTTAGAATCCCCTTTTTCACTCTAGTTTCCTCTCCCTCTTTGTTCAACTTGCTAAATATAGACAGGAATCAGGATAAGGAAAACGTGTTCATTATGATGATCAGAGGAAATCTGAAGTGATATGTGTCTTTGAAACACAATCCAGGAAGAAAATGTGATACACTCAGTTCTCAGCAGTTCCCATCTGTCTACACCTAACAGACTAAATAAACCCAAGCCATTGTGTACAGCTTGTAATCACAAACAGAGCATGTTATCTCTGTTGACATATTCAGGAACAACAAAAGAAATTTCCAGAAATTCCAACGTATAAAATCAAAATGTGTTTTTTCACTCAAAGAGAAATGATTTATCTAAACACAGTGAAGGAAAGCTGTACATGTGTGGTCCATCAGTTCTGTAGCACGATCAATCGCTTCAAACAATGTGTATAGAGTTTAAACTTTAGATTATTATTTGAAACAGATTACAGTGTGAATCACACAGTTCCTCAGAATTACCCACTCTGTATCTGAGAGGTCTGTAAGCTCAGATTCCAGGAGAGCTGGGAAAGACGAGAGAGACTGCTAAGGGGAATCATCATTAACTGGTGTATGTGGGTATGTGACCAAGCAAAGAGGGATTTCTCTCTCCGTCTCACTCGACCTCAGGGTCAGACTGCAGGGACGAGCTGTGACATGCTGTGGCCAGGTCAGCATGGATCTCTGAATCACACTCTTCAACCCCATTAAAGAAAATCTCAACTGATATTTCCAACGTTTCACAGCAACAACTCTCCCTGTAGCGCAAACCAGAGAACCGGCACAGCGCGCTCACAGCCCCGCAGCAGAAAAATAAACAAACCCTTGAGAACTGCAACAACTCATTAGCCAACAACCCACAGGAATCAGGTAAGTGGCGCAGGTGAGAATAATGGGAAAAGCCAACAGCACTTGTGACACCAGAAACCAAAGTTTACAGAACTTACACGCAAAACACACATTAATACAACAATTACACAACTACACCACAAAGACAAGAAATGCTGCTACACACTGACTGCTTTAGAAGATCCACCTGTGTGAGAAACACTCACAGATACTCCACACCTCACACCCCTCCTTCCACAATCACACACACCTTACGTGTGGTTTTATTTACCTGCGGTGGAATTTTTGTTGTCTTTGTGTCCTCTCCTTTCCCCCCTCTTTCTCCCGTTCTGTTCCCTCTTCTTACCCTCTGACATCGTGTCAGTGCCAAAACGAGAGGGAAAACCGTAAATCCACAATGGTAAGAAAATACAGATAGTCCAACAGGGAGTTTGAGTCTCTGATCTTAAGAGCGACTGGGCATCTATATACACACTCACACATCACAGAGGAAACACCTACTGACAGCAGAGTGGAGAACAACAGTGAGAGAGAGAGAGAGAGAGAGAGAGAGAGAGAGAGAGAGAGGGGAGGGAAAACAAGGGAGGGAGCAGAAGAAGGCTTTTCCATCACTGTCAGGCAGTTAACTGTTCCCTGCCTGGTTCTATAGTAAGTTTCCTCTTTTCCAGGCCATGGAGACGCCTCAGTGCTCAGGCATCCCAACTCACCTGCTCTCCTTCATCCTTTACCCCCGCTGTTCTTTAGGCTGAGGGCATTAGGATTTAAAATCCACCCCTTTAGCTGATCCCTAAAGCTGATCCCTGACTGATCTCTTCTTGACACTGTTTTGGCATTCCCCACAGACTACACAGACACATACAGACACACACATCCACTCCCCCTTCCAAATGCATTCAGTGATGCTGCAGCAAAGAAATAAGGTTAGTATCCCAAAATTTCCTGCTTTTGATTTTGGTGCTCTGATGCACCCGTGACTTGACACACAGTCCTCTGGTTGTCTCTCATTTTCCATTCCTGTGGCCCAGTGTCCCTCTCTGCCTCTCCCTCCCTCTCTCTCTCTACTGTAAGCGAGTCCCAACATGCCACTAATAGTGTCTCTCCCTGCTGGAGTGTCGTGAGGAATCCCAGCAGTGAGCACGCAAACACGGCATGAGAACTCGGAGAGAGCTGCCAAACTCCCCTCCAGCACTCCTGCTTGCACGGAAACATGAGGTCACAGCACTGCTCCTCTAACGCCTCTGCTGGAGGTACTGCTGCCACTGCGCTGAACAACAGGGTGCAAGAAAGAAGGGAAGAAAGAAAGAAAGAAGAGAGAGAGAGAAGGACAAATCTGGAATCAATCTATCCCTTATGGACAGTTTTAAAGGGTCTGTCTGGCCTCTGGTTAGCTGAACACCAGTCACATGATTCTTGTGATGAAAATATCAGTCCATCATAAATTTTACATAACCGTGTCAACATCATTCTACCTCCATCTTCTCCCCTAAAAATATAGCACCAGGAAAACTGTACAAACTGTTTGTATGACACAGAATAAGATGGTCAAAAAAGCACCAATTCTGCAAGAAAGCTTGTGAACATAATGTACAGCAGGAAAACCCAACAAATATACAGCTACATGTATTTTCTTGAAGGTTTATTCATTTGAATGAACTGCACTGCATTAACATGTTCTGTCTGTGTGCAGCTGAGAGATGAATGTGAACAAACCTCAGGTTTCTGCTTTAAACACCGCAGATAAAACTGGCACAAGTGACATCATCCTTACTTTAATTGTGTGCTTTAGACTGTCATGCCAGGGCACATGTGGAGAGCAATTTTCAAACAATAATGCGTTTCAAGAATTAATATATTAGAAGATTGCCACATTTCCAAAAAAGAGAGAGCGCCAAGCCCATGTAATGCTGACACTGGTGGCAACAGAATGTTATGCCTTGAATCTGAGATGTTGTTGTTGTGCGGATGTGAGATTCAGCCTCAAGTGACTTTATATGGGTTTCTTCAAAACACACACATATCTCCATCTAATCGCAGCACAGATGCCAACATCTGTCCAACATGATGTCATTCTGCAAACATCTCTCATCATCACAATGAAACAAACATCAAAGAACCTGACCAGACAAGCTCAGCTTGTATGAAAGCATGAAGAGGGATGTGTCACCAACTGGGGGCATCCCCGCGGCCCCTCATGACTGTCCCCTCCTCAGAGTGTCATCCTCAGCTGATGTGTGCAGGGGGGTCCGGGGGCAGAAACTGACGTGACCCAACACGTCTGTCCATTGAGTGCAAGCCTCCACTCCAGAAGATCAAAGACCATGTGGTAAGCAGAAACTGTGTTTGTGCTTCCCTTATGACAAGCTTGTGGTGGGTGAATCCGTCATGTTTAATGACACTACGCATATACTCTGGGTTTGGGTCACCCTTCCTTGTTTCCAGGCATGATGGGACATGTAGTCTGACCTGCGCTTTCCTCTCTGACATCAATGTGTGTGAACGTCTACACGTACAGAAGTGTGATGTCTACGGGTGTCTGAATACAGATGATTGCAGTTCATACAATGTGGCGATCCCTCAACAGGATACTTCCTCTTTGAAATGCAGGACGGCCTCAGTGTCACGTTTAACATGCTGTACTGCAGATGTGACTGTGTTACTACATTTACCAACTTACCTGAAAGTTCCTAGTGGGCGGAGCTAATACCACAAGATTCAATACCACCCGTTCTATGTTGCAATATGCTGTCACCAAAAGTTGCTGAACAAAAGGAGAAATAAAAAATTGGGTGTATCAAGCAAGCAGCACGAAGCCCTTCAGCTCAGAGTGAAAACCTGCTGTGTATCACATACACTTGTGTGGATGGATCGCTCGTTTGTATTGACAACTATTCAAAACTCTCTCTGTTAAACCAAACAATAAGGAGATAAGTGAAATGTTTCTCTTTCTGCTCATCTACACTCTTCCTCTCGTCTATCTCTGTTCATTTTGTCTCCATTAAAAAGCATCTGTTGTTTCTCAGTGTTTGTTTCCCTCAGGCACTCGCTGCTCTGATCGAGTGGGTGTGAGTGCCTGACATTAAGAATAAATAAGGTGAATTTCCTTAAAAGTCTTGGATCAGATTCTCTTGAATCTCTCTCACTCTCAGACCCTCACCGGGCCCCAATTCAGTAATCTACAGGAGGGGGCTCTTTAACTTCCTCGAAGATTACAACAGATAAGTGCAGCCCACCTCCAGCCCCTCGCTGTACCTGCACACCATTACACACACACACACGTGCACACAAAACATATATATATATATATATATATATATATATATATATATATATATATATATATATATATATTATCAAACAGAAACCTCCTCCAAACACTCAGATCTGCAATGAAACTGATAATCAGCCATTCACATATGTTTAGCACCCATTTACTTGCTTTTATCAGCTCTTTTTAAACAATTACTGGACAAATGTTATGTTACCTCATTAATATTCATGAGCCAGGCTTATAAGGTTTATAATGTGCCCTCTACTTTTCATTGCATGTAATGAGAGCTGGGCGCACACATGCGCCATCAGACCGACATCTGTGTCGCCCCTTTAAATGTTAAAGCCAGCTTAAACGAGTCCATCTGTGAGTGGCCCAGTGCCTGAGAGAGAGTGTTTGTAATGCAGAGCTCATTAAGGGTCGGAAAGGGTTAGATCTGTAGTCCATCTGTTTAAAGGTATATCTCACTGAACTTCACACACATCTGTATTGGTAAAGGAAAGATCTGGGGATTCAGGTGCTCATGCCTGTGCACAGAGTGCGAGTCAAATTTCAGACATGGGACGAGCCAACAGGCTATCTGTTTAACTCCAAACCACACTGCCATGTGTACTGCACCATACACCATCTGTGTTTGTGACAGTAAGACACATAAATGAAACGGCTGGGCATGACTGGGCATGACCGAGCACATGTATTGCATGCGTGCAGGCTGCCTGTGAACAATTTCATTGTCTCGTCTCACAATGCATGCGTTCAGTCACGTGCATGGGTAGGTATGCAGTAGTTTTGTGCAAAAGATGCTTGGCCCCTGCATGCATGCAAGTAATTCAGATGCTTAATGGTGAGATGCGCAGATTCAGCCCTGCACTGTTTCCTCTGCGAGCAGCTGCCACCATGGCAACCATTCAGAACGAGAAGTTGCATCACATGAAAACAGAAACGTCCATGTGGTAGCCGATGCTCCGTCTGCCAGGAAGCACTGTGGTGGGAGAAACAGGCAGCAGTTTGCTTACTTTCTGAGCTGTTAGGTTGGCCCATCAGCTGTCTGTCAATCACAGAGCTGCCACAGTTTAGCTCCACCCACCCACGTTATGCCCTGCCTTCCACACACTGCATTGGCCTATCAATCCAGACTGGATGATTTATAAATGAACGGGTGGAATAATTAAATATTTCCATGAAAGTCAATCCCTGATGAATGCTCAACATATCAAAGAAAAACATTCTCAATCTCACCAGAGGCAACAGGACACATGATACGTATAGAAACACAGCAGCCAATAGACAACAGTACAAGATGTCTTTTGTCACAGCTTACAGTAAGAGGTGCATCAGATCACAGAGGATTCAGATGTCTGCTAAGAGCTACGAGATGGACAGGATTCACAGACATGACCAATATCTACAAACTAATGAACCAACACAGATACCGGTCACTGTTTACCCTGTGTGTGCTGATTGAGATCATTCATTCTAACTGAAACTGAGGGTGTGAACATTACATAAGAGTCAAACCACAGCTACACAAATCACAATCATGTTGTAAACTGTTTCCTCTCAACAACGCTTGTGCACATTCAATCAAAACTGAGACAACTGACCAAAACTGAGTGTCTTACAGTGTAATCTGTCCTATAACAGACTGCAGCCTGCAGAAGATACATTAGTGTCTCACCCGAATGTGCAACAGATTGTTTTCAGATGGTGTCAGAAAGAGATCTAGTCCATCCATGTTTCTGCTCCCTGTCTGTCTCTCAGTCTGACAAACACACTCCCACACATGCTTACACAGTTTAACAAACATGCGCCTCCGTCTCTGTTTGTGTTAACACACACACATGCTGTTCAGCATTCAGAAACAGGTCATCACATAAACAGCCAAACAACATAAATGTATACATGTCCTTTTAGCAGAACGTAAACACACAAACACACGGTGCTTGATTTTTTTGACCCTTACAGTTTATGCTTGTTAAAGTGTCCAGTACAGGATATTAATGCAGCTATTATTGTTGAAGCAGTGAGGAAAAATGTAAAAACTGAACTTGATGAAACTTTGATGATGTAATTAATAAACAGTTTGTTTATATAAATATACAACAATATCATTGAATTGGTTGCTTGCTGTTGTACAGTAAATGGACTCACTTCAGAAGTCCAGCTCATGCTCCGTGCTCTGCATTCTTCAAATCAAATCAAAATTCCTTGTTCACTCTCAACTCGTCCTTTATCTGGAGAATGTACTCTGAGCAAAGCACAAATATGTCACTGAAAAAGCTGTAATAACCCCCCTCCCCCCAAACACACACGCACACCAAAAACACATGCAGGCACACACGCACACCAAAAACACATGCAGGCACACATACACACACACTCCAATCATTTGCATTTTAGTTTTTCCTTCTATGAGAAGAGCTGTGTCTTATCACAGACTCGCCTTATCTCTCAGTTTCTCTTCCAGCGTTTCAGGGCCTTCCTGCAAAACACAGAGCTGTGTTGGTAAAAGCGTTTTCTGGGGTTGAGGGTTCGACCGGGTAAAAACTAAAGCCTTGATTTTTTCTTTCAGAGGGGCCCCAGATAATTGAAGGGGAGAGCTGGTGAGACTGAGTGTGTGGCCCCCGGGTACGAGAGGCAGGACGGCACTGATTCCACAAGCCCATCTTACAGCAGGTCCATCACCCATCAGAGCATCACTGTGAACTGACTATCCAACAAACTCTCCGGGCTGAATAAATAAAGTGCTGGAACTTAAACACAAATGCAAGAGAAAATTAAACAGCATGTTAAAGACGGAACATACCACACCGAGCTTTAGATAAAGGCTGATGTGGCACAGAAAATATGAGAAAGCATCATTCACAGAACTCTGACAGGAGTCAGATTGTTTAGTCCTGACGCATTCCTGACTTCACTCACTTCTCTCTGACGAAGCACATCTGCATTCCACAGCATCCAGAGAATATGAATCAAAACGAAATATAGACACACTAACAAAACCCACACGGCCGAAACACGTGTGACATTTCTGTTTCAACAATCCTGTGTCAGCTGTCCTCCTGGCAACTCATCCAATGACAACGCGCTCTGGGAACGCTTCCAACCAATCACATCACACACACCTCCTGCACCTCTGCAGCCCATAGATGACTGTCAAAAACCTGGAATTATCAGAAGCGTGCGGAAGAAACAAATGATAAAAACACTAGGAAACATGAATCCTGTGTTGATGTCACATTTTCTCCAGACACCTTCACAATAACTGCATTCAATATTTCACCCAAACGAGATAAAACCCATGACCTGGTAGGCCCTTATTGATGCTGCATGTTTCTACAGTTACACTGTCATTAACAAATACATTTATACAATGTCACAGGAAGCTCTGTGTTCTGTTTAAAGAAATCACATATTAATTATTGTATTATTATTGTACAACAGTAACATTGACTGCACTATGATGTTTTTGGAAACTGGTTACAATTTAAGACATGCCTCTTAGGTCACTCAAACAAGAATGTCTGTTTACCCAGCTTAAGCACATTTGCCGGTTTAAGCTGGTTTGTTTGCAGGTTTTAGAAGAGTTTTGGGTATTTGTTAGCTGATCAGGTTGGGAGACCAGACAGTCACATCACGTCGCAGCATTTATCAAACACTTTGTCTCTGGACATCTGCTGCCCGTCACACCAGCACAACACAACTACTCATTCTTTTGAAGTCTTTTATGTTAAGACACACATCAATCCACTCCTGTGACATACCTGAGGAAACAAACACAGCTGCTTGATTTGCATAAAGTGTGCAGCAAACGTGGCCAGACACGTCCTTCCAGCGGAGCAGGAGTGTCAGCCGACCCTCTTTTCAGCAATCAGCCACTTTGCACACAAACACAAATGGTCTCCTTCCTGCGCTGCTTTGTTCCTGAACCTGTCATTTGTTCATGTTGCACGCACTGCCTGTTGTATTTCAGACGTGGATCACTGCACACAAGTGCACAGAAACACAAAACCACACGTATGTAACAGTGCTCTTGGTTACACACAGTCAGTTTTGTGTGCATTGAGTGTTCAGTTATAGCTTCAGGAACTACATTACAAAATAAGCACTGTAAAACTATCATAACAATTTTCAGCATTTTAGCTTTGAAAAGTAAAGAGCAATAGTATACCATACCATACAGTATTTCTAACTGCATGGCTGATGTTATTTAAACAAATGTTACAATATGCAACAACATTTGTGGCATTTGACAGGTAAGAGACATCTGGCTAAAGATGCTGCAGGGCCCTGCATACATGTGGAGCAGCATACATGTGGTCTGTGCTTCAGTGCCCTGTAGACGTGTACAAAGCAACATGCATGCGGTCTGAGTTCTCTGTGTCCTTTAGCTGCATGCTACACTTGAGTCACAAGTAGCACTAGCAGAACTGCACACATGCTGTACTGCAGTGGAGCGCAGAGACTTTCTGATGAATAGTTGATGAGCAGCTTCTAGGCAGAAAACAGAAGAGAAGATCTTTTAATTCAGCCACAATCCATCCCCTTTCTCTCCCTGCTAAAAAAAACAGATGAAGCTGGTTTCTGTGTTTTGAAACACTGGTTTCACACTGGTCCAATTTGCTGATACAAGCTACAGTATTAGATCATCTTGGACCTGCAATAAAACAGCTCCCAGCTGGTCATTCCAACTTCAATAAGTTTTTTGGAACATGATACATCACCACTTCGGACCAGACAGAAATCAGCTACTATGTTCCAAAAACTGGTAACCAATTTAAGCTGGATTTTAAAGATTTTTCACATTCGCATCATTTCAACATGTTGTATACTCCTTTTCATGTGTCTCTCCTCCCCATCTTTTTCCCTCTGCTGTGAGGGTCCATTATTTAAGGACTGTTTGGATAATAACAGAAGAACCTCAGAGTGGGCCTCTTTGTTGGGGCCACTGCATTAGGGCCCCTCCTTACACAGATTAAAAACTTCCCACTGTGAATGCCTCACCTGTTACGATGTCCTGCCCCTGCCACATGTCCATCTGCATTACACAAGCATCAGATGCATTATTTACTGCATGAGGAAATGCACTTAAGGCAAAGATCAACAAACATTATTTTTACTGGAGGTTTAGTGGAGAGAATGAGTGCTGCAAACAGCAAAACTGGGGGGAAAACTCTGATGCTCCCTCCACCTGAATACTCCCATCTAAACATTCAAACGGCCTGTAAGTTTGTTTTCCCTGAGAAGGTCTTGGGAAGAAAGGGGCCATAAGTTCAGTTAAAACTAATATTTGTCAGATCATCTCCCACAATCCCCGCTTCCTCAAATCGTGATGTCAGTGAAAACTGTGTCAGTTTTCAAGCGACTGATCTACACTGGCCATGCAGAAACACGTCTCTCTGTCATCAGCTGATTACTGTGTAAAACCACAGAGCTGAACTCCTGTAAACAGTGCATTTAGATTATTAAAGCCCTGTACAAACATACCTGCACAGACACTCATCACCACCCACACAGCTTGAGAAAGTGTAGCACATGGCCACAGCTGATAAATCTCATAAATCTTTGCCACATCCAAAGGTCCTTAATTACACCCTCTTAAGTAACTGTTTTTCAGAAAATATAAAAATTAAAACCTATGATACCTCTATATTTATGTACATTTCAAGACTCAGTGAGGAGAGGAATTTAGCCTCAAGCCCAACTGGTTGCTTGGGTACATGCAAAAACTTCACTCATTATAGCGTCTCACAACATGGTGAATTTGACAAATTTTCTGTGTCCTCAAATCATCCTGTTATACATGAACACAGTTTCAATACACTTAAACTTTGTGATTGTGTAAAAACTGATCTATATCTTTGGGACACAAAGTTGCATTATGTTCTTGATCAAGAGTTTTGATTTGATAAATCATTTCATTTTTGTCACAAGGTCTGTGGTTCTTTAGTACCACATTTTGTGTAAATTGGACCAAAGATGATGTTTAAAAGGTTGACGTAAAACAGACAAAATAAGAATTGTGATTCTTGCCAAAACCGTGCTAGAGTTTAAATGTAAATGTGCTTATTATACGTCACCTAATATTTATGCATATGTACACAAGTGTGGGTGGGATCTGGTACAATCCTGTCCATTCTGGAGTCTCTGCAATGTATGATTTCAAAGTTGAAAAGCTGAAATCCCGCTGATTCCCAGCGCTTTAATGACAGATCTGATGAGTAACAGCACAGTCACAACACGTCTGCAGGGTGCAAACACTCGGCCTGTTGCTGTTGTGTTTGGGACTGTCTGAACTGTGTTCATATACTGCCTCTAAGTGGCGGATGTGATGCTTTTCTTTGTGAATAAACTCCAGACAGCCTGAGGCAATGAGCAAGAAACAGTCATCTAGTCTACTTCATATCATGCATTTTTAAATATAGTGTGATAAGCATTTTTTTTTTTAAATCACAACATTGTTACTGTAAATAAATGGAGAAAAAGAAAGATTTTAATATGACCCATGTGTTGATCAGGGACAGGAGAAGGGTGTACAGTGTATCTGTCATACGGTCACAGCACTTCAGTACATTGAGTTGTAATAAAAACACAAGGCTCACACTCAGCTGTCTTTACAGCATCATACACCCTGAGTCACATTTACAGCCTGTCAATTACAAGGTATTACACAGACTGACTCAGTCATCTTCACAGCAGACAATCCAATCCTGCGAGTCTATTTCCAGAACTCTTTAAACTGCTCACAGCACAGGCAGCTTTAGCTCCACTGTAATCCAGCAAGGTCACTTTTGTTACAGATACTGTGATTAAAGTTTGAAATAATCACCTTCATGAGTAAAGAACGTTACATCATGAAAAATCAGTATCATCTTTATCTATCTATCATCTTTCATTATTTAAAGGTATCCACTGAAGACAGACTTGAGAAATTACTCTTTTTATATATATAACCAACTATATTTTCTATGCAGTATAATCACAGTTAACACAATCATTGTTACATTGTGTTTATTTTCTTCAGGTCAGTTGTTAGAAACACAGAGAAATGACGTAATGTTACAAACTACCATGTAATCCATATAATAAAAACAACTCTTCTGCAAAAAGCAGTTTTAACTGCAAAATGGCCCAAATGAAAGTGAAGCTAGTGGAAAAAACTGGCAGTGTTTGTTTGCAGCTGTCAGTTGTTTTGATATGTTATTATCAGAGAGAGAGAGAGAGAGAGAGAGAGAGAGATGGGCTGGGGATATGTGAGGAGAAATGAACTGGAAACATAATGAAAAGGAAAATGGATGGAATGTGCAGGGGTCAAAGAGTCAAGGTTTTTCTCTATAATACGAGTCCACTCTGTAAAGAGAATGGTACTCCAGTCTTCAACAGTTTGGTTAAAGCATCCTTATAAAATCATGGATATAAAAGTCAAAGGATTCTGTATCATTGTGCCAAAAGTCTGCAAAACTATAAATTACATAATGAGACATATGCCAGATTCTCCTGCTGCAATGTAAGACAAACATAAGATGCCCCAATAAGAACTGCCTGTGAAAACTACAGTGATGAGCTGCAGCACACAGACATGAGAAGCAGCGGAGAGCTGATAGTGAATATCACGATTCAGAGTACAGCAGACAGAGCTCTGATTCTTCTCCTGTCAGCCCTACAGTGATAGAGAGAGCTGTCTTCAGAGGAGATACACAGATACACATTCATCATGGTGTGTGAGCGGGATCAAAGGGAAACCCATATTCTGTGTTCTAATTCATGTGTGTGGACAGAATATTGCAACAAATGCATTGTGTGTTTACCATGTTTTTTCCTTTTTGTATCTACTGTAAATCTCATGGACGCATGTACTTTATGTATTTACTGTATTGTTAAATGCTTGTTTTGTATTTGTCTTGTTACAGATTCTTTCACGTGCATCATGGCTCCTGGACTCCATGTTTTCTGTTTCATTTCCTGTCTAGGACAGAAAAGACAATAAACTTGAGATTTGATTAGACAGCCGGTTTGAAGGCCTAACTTTACCAGCCACTAACTAAATGACATTTCAGAGGCAAAAGATGTATATTCACATTAACAAATGGTTAATATTTTATTGTTCTACAGAAATATATTGTGCCTGTAGGAAAACAAAACCTGACTACCTGAGGACACACAACAGACACCAGGTTATAATCATACACGTAACAAGCTTGTGATATAAATCTTTGTGCTTTGTTTTAAATTCAGGTAGTAAACTCAAGAAGAACCTAACAATACTGTAAAGAAAAGATGTTACATAATTGTTTGGTAGCAAATGGTAGCTTTTCAACAACCTATCCTCCTAAAGTTGATCAATATTGGTTTGTTTGAGAACTATAATGAAGACCTGCCAGGTTTTGCATGGGTTTTTTAAGTACTGCTCATGAAACACATTCTCAGGTCTGTTTGTCTGAAGGGAATGTGTGTGGGCGAGCTGCAGAGAGAGATTTTTCTGTTCTTGGAGCTATAGAAAAGTGGGCCATGCTGGAAGAGTGTTTAATTGTGTTTTGATATCCTAAATATGACCAAGTCTATGAAACTAGTGCTTGTGGCCACCGTCCCACGTGATACTCAGACACAATGAGTGCTCAACAGTAAGATCACTAATCAGCAATTTACTCCACAGTTATTGTACCTTAGAAACAAATCCAGCTTGTAAGTGAGATTTGTGGGCATCTGCTCAGACTGTTCTCTTGTTATAGCCTTTTGAATCATGCTCTGTTTTACAGAAGTAAATTAGCTATGTTATTCAGGAACCCATTGTGATTTAATTACAACAGGACAGCAGCACACAAATCCTCTTTACAGTATCTTTATATACCTTTCTCAAAAACACACACACACAAAACTTCAGCTGTTTATATGTTAAAAATAAGCCCTTCCCTCAGTGTATGTCAATCACCAGCTGTTATTCTTGTCCTGTGTCATGCAGTTTTACCCAAGAGCTCTTTCGGATCACTGATATAGAGCCACGGGCACATTCTGGACTACAGCTGTGACCCCCACACACGAGGAAGGCAAAATGTGGACCACACAAACAGAGGAGCATCAAACCCTGAGATCCAGTTCAAGAACTTGGATCTCAGGACTCGTGTTTTCATTGTCACTATAAGCACGAATGAGCTTGCTCACAGACAACTGCAGTGAGGACATTAAAACTAGTTTATTAAACACATTTTAAATCTACAACCCAGGACATAACTGCACTTCCTCCAGTCAGACTAGTCAACCGATGAAAATGTCAACATGCTTTTTACAGTCCTTCAATCTAGGCTGAGTCATTAGGGAGGGCAGAAGAAACACTTTTAACCACATTTGAGGCATCCATCACAACTGGCATATCTGGGTAAGAGTAAGTTAGAGACAGTCTCCTGCCTACCAGTCTGACCTGCACTGTCCAGAGAGACACAGTCAAGCCTGTGGAGGTCAGATCAAGACCATCATGCATCCTAACATCCCTGTACAACCTGCACATAAAGGCCTGCAGCAGCATCAACGTGAGGGTGGATAACAGGTGACACTTCAATCAGCCCTGTGTGTGTCTGCTGTAAAAACTGTTCTGCATCACACAAGTTCAACACACAGTCAGATTCCCAATAGCAAGTCAGAAGAAACTGCACAGTCATCTGTACTGTTCCCTGATCTCAAGAAGCCATGAGATCCGACTTTTTAAAGAAGGATCTTAGTTTAAGAAGCTAGGCCTCTGTGCCCTGCTCGTAAATGCCACCATATGTGGCTATGAAGATCATGTATAGGACGACATACAGCACCATGGACAGCGACAAAACCCCGCACGACATCCACAGAAACGCGTTACAAGTTCTAACAAGTTGCCTTGCGGGAACCGCGGTGTGCTGAAACGCTTCTACAGAGAGTGTGACTTGTGAGGACAGATGCGGTGTGTGTTTGTTATGGGGACACTGACGCTTTGAATCTTACGTGACTGAAGGTTAAATGACGCGCTGTGCTGTCGGGTGCTTTAAAAGAGACTACATCATTGTGAAAACAGGTGAAAATGCGCGTCCTACACCCGCTTACTGGACTTCAGGAGGAGGTCTGTAGACCTTCTGATCAGTCGTTCTGGCCCATTAAAGAAGAAACCTGTTTCTGGTTATGGGCCCATCCAGGTGTTACGTCATGACGGTTCAGTGCAATAACAAAACTGCTTTAGTGAAGAATTGAAGTAATAATCTACAAATCAGCTGTGGCTGTATATGACATATGTGTTTGCATATGTTAAACGATTAAAACCATTTTAATTCCCAATGTTACTGCAGACGCCCCCCACAAGCGCCCATCTGTGACTTACACCAAACATTTAGATGTCATCTGCACTATACATAAACATACAACAGAGACATCACAGGCCAACGTCCAGCTAACACCTCTGCAACCCTCAGTAAACGCATATCGTGAGAGTAAACTTACCGCAGTCTTCACACAAGATTCTCCCAACATCTTTCTTCAGATTCTTCCCACTTGTATCCAAGGGAGCAAACGACGCTTTGAAAACCAGCGGCTCGTCAGTGGGGTCCATGAAAAATATATACTTGTGATTCTTTTGGACTTTGGCGCACGGAGTCTCCGAGCCAAACCCTCCCACGGTGACGAGCTGCTCCCGCTCCAGACCCCCGCTGTTCCGCGGCCACACGTCCAGGACTTTGACGCTCACACTGTGCGGTTCCTCTGATGCGCTCCGCGGCGCGGACTGCACCTTGCCCTCAACCACCACGGCGGATCTGTAAGCCTGGTCCTGCAGGGAATTCAGACTCGGGGAGTAGCAGGCGAAGGAGACCCCGATGAGCAGCATGGATAAATATACCGGATCAAGCCTCCTCATGCCGCCTGCTGTGGCTCGACGGTCGGTGGTCGCGTTGCGGCAGGACTCTCTGGGCTGCGGGGCGGTGGAGCTCGGTTAAAAGAAGAGACGGCAAATCGGCTCCGGTAGCACGGCGGCGCGGCAGACCTCGCGTAAGTGTCCATGCCATCGGGATGCGCTGCTTTATTCCGATAGATTTGCAATAGGGAAATACAAGCTGGGAACCGGAAACGGCGTAATGGTGTTGGCTTAATACAAATCCCTGAACTGCGTTCTGCTAAAGCGCATCCTGAAAATGTAGGAGAAGTCGTGGATGTTCCTGCTCTGAAGATACCGGCAGATATTCGCAAAACGCCGCCAGCCAATATCGCCCAAAACTGCAGTGGTGAGCGCCCTGCACGGCACTGACTCTGTCACTGCAGTAAAACGCGAGTGCTGCAGTAAACTATTACTTTCTTTACCAATGCACCACAGTCACTGTAAGAACCCACTTTCGTAGCGGCAAAGCTCGAGTAATACATGCCCACGATGTTGCCGCATCCCTCTTGCCTTGCGACGCCAGATTCGCGGCTCGGGTGCCGAAACAAACGCCCATGCGCCGGCGTGCGTCTTCAGTGTCCGACACATCAGGAAAAATGATCAATCATGATCTCTCCCATGAACGACCCTTAAAGAATGAAAGAACCCACCAGAATAAATGGTGCAGACGAGCATCCACCTTAAATCCCCATTGAAACGCAGCACTGTAGCAGCTGTCAGAGATGTGTGAGGCTTTGAATGGACCTCAGCGTCTGAGATTTGAACCTTCAGCTCTGGATGAGTTTTGCGCCTCATTGCTTTACTGAATCACAGCCTGCATTCAGGTCACATCCGCCGCTCTGCCTCAGAGAGGAAAGACAGAGAGGCATCAGATCTACAGGCTGCGTCTGATATCCGATGCATTACTGATACAGGCACATATGAGCACATCTTAACCAAATCAAACGAAGAAACATCAATGATGTGCCGCAGACTGCATCAAACCCAACATATGCCATACACAAGAAGGCAAATTATCCATTAACACCAAATGTTGCCTCTACATAACAGAAAGAGACGCTGTATCTTTTAAAATGAGACAATCGATATCAAAATAAACTTTTCCCAGCCAGTATATAAAAACCTACAGAGAGCTGAACGAAGGCTCGACCTGTGGATCTGCACAGAGCTTCACTGAGAGCGACATCTGCTGTCCTGTGCGCACACACAGCGAGTGAGCTCACATCTTTAACACTACACTTTCAATATCAAATGCTTTTTTTGATCAAGTTAGTTTAGAAATTTTACTTTTAGGGCAATAAAGGGCAGTTTGTAAAGACACGTGTGCACAAACACAAACTTTTACACGCATTTAAAACTTCATCCTTTGACACTTCATGGTTCAGAAATAAACCCTCACACACTAGCTGGTCTGCTTATTGACAAATAAGCTCAACGGCACTGAAACGAGCCCTTAATAGTCAGCACAGTCACAAACTAATGCTAAGCATCAGTAACACACTCCTAAACCCTTCTATTATAAAGACTTTAATGATTTAATAACGTATTATTAAATACGTTTGGCACTGTTGCATTTTCATCTGAGAGATAAAGGAATGCAGGTTGGGAGAATAATAATCGATTAGTGCATGCACACTTAAACCGATTCACTCAGAATCGATCTCAAATCGCAGAAGCACGTTACTTAAGTTGTTTTCAGTACAAAAGCAGCTACATGTCACATAAAGCAGCTATACATTTCACATAAAGCAGTTATACATTTCACATAAAGCAGCTATACATTTCACATAAAGCAGCTGTACATGTCACATAAAGCAGCTGTACGTGTCACATAAAGCAGCTATACGTGTCACATAAAGCAGCTATACATTTCACATAAAGCAGTTATACGTTTCACATAAAGCAGCTATACGTGTCACATAAAGCAGCTGTACGTGTCACATAAAGCAGCTATACGTGTCACATAAAGCAGCTATACGTGTCACATAAAGCAGCTATACGTGTCACATAAAGCAGCTGTATATGTCACATAAAGCAGCTATACGTGTCACATAAAGCAGCTGTATATGTCACATAAAGCAGCTGTACATGTCACATAAAGCAGCTATATGTCACATAAAGCAGCTATACGTGTCACATAAAGCAGCTATACGTGTCACATAAAGCAGCTGTACGTGTCACATAAAGCAGCTATACGTGTCACATAAAGCAGCTGTACGTGTCACATAAAGCAGCTGTACGTGTCACATAAAGCAGCTATACGTGTCACATAAAGCAGCTGTATATGTCACATAAAGCAGCTGTACATGTCACATAAAGCAGCTATACGTGTCACATAAAGCAGCGTGTCACATAAAGCAGCTATACGTGTCACATAAAGCAGCTATACGTGTCACATAAAGCAGCTATACGTGTCACATAAAGCAGCTATACGTGTCACATAAAGCAGCTATACGTGTCACATAAAGCAGCTATACGTGTCACATAAAGCAGCTATACGTGTCACATAAAGCAGCTATACGTGTCACATAAAGCAGCTATACGTGTCACATAAAGCAGCTATACGTGTCACATAAAGCAGCTATACGTGTCACATAAAGCAGCTATACTGTCACATAAAGCAGCTAAGCTCACATAAAGCTGCATCGTGTCACATAAAGCAGCTATACGTGTCACATAAAGCAGCTATACGTGTCACATAAAGCAGCTATATGTCACATAAAGCAGCTATATGTCACATAAAGCAGCTAATAAAGCGTGTCACATAAAGCAGCTATACATGTCACATAAAGCAGCTATACGTGTCACATAAAGCAGCTATATGTCACATAAAGCAGCTATACGTCACATAAAGCAGCTGTACGTGTCACATAAAGCAGCTATACGTGTCACATAAAGCAGCTGTACGTGTCACATAAAGCAGCTATATGTCACATAAAGCAGCTATATGTCACATAAAGCAGCTGTCATAACGTGTCACATAAAGCAGCTATACGTGTCACATAAAGCAGCTGTACGTGTCACATAAAGCAGCTATATGTCACATAAAGCAGCTATATGTCACATAAAGCAGCTGTACGTGTCACATAAAGCAGCTATACGTGTCACATAAAGCAGCTGTACGTGTCACATAAAGCAGCTATATGTCACATAAAGCAGCTATATGTCACATAAAGCAGCTATACGTGTCACATAAAGCAGCTATACGTGTCACATAAAGCAGCTATACGTGTCACATAAAGCAGCTGTACGTGTCACATAAAGCAGCTATATGTCACATAAAGCAGCTATACGTGTCACATAAAGCAGCTATACGTGTCACATAAAGCAGCTATACGTGTCACATAAAGCAGCTATACGTTTGCTGTAGTTCCCGCTGCAGTGTGGCGAGCGCACCAGTGCGCGGCGCGCGAGCTCCGTGCTCCCGCGGCGGAGCGTGCTGACATCAGCCCGGCGCGTGCGTGCGTCCGTCTCCGTGCCACGACTCGCTCTTTCGTTCCATCTTGTGAGCGGCGCATCGGTGGAGCGGCACCGCGGCGGTGTGACAGTAGGCCTCCGGGGCTTACGGCTTTTCGTCTTTGTTTTTGACAGTGTCCAGCCGCGAAGGGCTTGCGCAGGGGCTAAAGGCTCTGCCTGCGGACTGAGCGGGTAAGATACGCCGAAACACGTCGCTCGTGTGAGCTCTGCGACTTCGGCAACAGCATCGCACTGTACCATGACATGTCATGTATGGCGCACTATATTTATTTTTAATCAGTAAACATGCACGGAGTTGATTTCCGCGCCCGTGGGCAGATATCACGGACTGCTTGCGTGAACTCGGTAACTGTTTACGGTGCGCAGACAGCGAGACTCACACGCTGTCGCGGCGCAGCGGTGCGCCCTTAAAGTGCCTGTGCCATACCGTTATAGCTAACACACTTCACCCTCGACCAGAAAACAAGCTCACCTTTGAGTGACGTTCATGGGTCCTCCTTTCTTCACTCACTTTCTGTCTACATAGACACGCACGGCCATTCTTAGGCCCTATTAAAGAGTTCACACTTGCAGAAGAAGTGTCAAATTGCGTTTCAATGTAAACGGGTCCCCTTAAAGCATTCTTCATTTGAACTACAATAGACCACACACACTTAGTGCGCAGCCGAGTCTGATGATAGATAGTCTGAGCCAATAACATTATAGCTTTGCTTGTAATAGATATTTGGACCACCAGACGTCCTGAAATCATGAAAAACAGGCAGACATATCGTTTTAAATGTATTTTATTCATTACATTTTATTATAGTAAAATCTAAGCCAGCGGAAAATATGAACACATGCTTATATATATATACATATATATATATATACTCTATTTGTGGGAGACAGAATATTCTAGAATAGGCAGATAAACGTTTAAGATCAATATTCTAGGACATTTTTTGAGATAGACTCGATTACGGCTGATGTTCTGCCTGGCGTATATTACATGTTTAGCACATTAATTAATAATAAATAATGCAATTGTCTGGTAAATACTCTTTCCATACATAATTATTTCATTTATGTATTTTTGAGGTTTTACTTTATTTTTGTATGTTTTTTGCAAAGCTAAACCACTGCCATTTTCTTTAGTGCCGGACTGAAGAAAATTGCATGTATAATATATTTCTGTTCCCCCCCCCATCAAAAAAATTCAAATATCTGCATTGTTGTTCATTAGAAATGTATATTTAAAATCTTTGGGTATATTCTGGATGCTGCTTATAATAGCTATATTGCTTAAAACCAAATGTCATGCATTTATTTTCACATCATAAATCAGTAGGCCTGTTTATTTAAATTCTTTTTTAAAACAATGTTATTACATTGCAGGGTTTGCATGATTTTATATTATAGTTCAGTTTTTTTTCAGATCCCCTATAGTTTGAGTTTGTAGATGGTTTGTAACTTTATTGAATGATATGCAGCTGCAGTAAAATGCACATGTGCTGCGACAGTCAGCTCATAATCTCGCCTCTGTTCGTTCTTCATATATATCGCCTTATTCATAAAACAAAAGGCAGGCGAATTATTTTATACAGACGACTAATTATATATGATATTTTAATGTTTAAAATATATGAACATAACTAAATTCTTCGAAGTCAGAATCGATCTTCATAGAACCGGGTTAAAAAAATAATATGGGCTACCCTCACAAAAGCGACGACTAATTTCCACATTTAAACAGCTCAGTCAAGTCAAAGAAATAATTATTTATTGAAAATATTAGTAAAATGATTCAATTTCGATTTTTGTTTTATGTGCTCGTCAAATAATGGCGTGTTTGAGTATGGGCGATATTTATATCAAGTAAACATAAAATAACTTAAAAATTAAAGCATTAAAGTGAGACATCTTTACATCTATAAATCCGTTATCTTAAAACATATATTTATGAACGAATGTTTCCTTTAAATCAACATTAAACTGCTTAATATGTTTATTAATTCCGTGCATACAATTGACCACAAAAATATTACTATTCAAAATAAATTCAAATACCAGAAGGCCTACACCTTTAAGATATTTTACTAAATTACTTAAAATCGTTTAGTTTAGTTATGGTTTATAACAAACAAACAAATGACTTAAATAAAAGACTAACCCGTTAATCCATTGCATATACTCATGAAATGGGGAAGACGAGGCCAGTGGTCACACTTTAAATCCTGTGATTTAACTCTAATTTATTTAAGGTTTGTGTTTGAAAGTCAGTTTCTGCTCAAACCTCAGACACTCGCTGCTGTTGAACATTTCCAGAGGTTTTCCTGGGAATAACACACAGTTCATTATTGAAACACTGACACGCCGTGCTGTCACCATGCCTGATTTATATATACTGTAAAATATTCTGTTGGGTCCTCAGTTTAACATGTCTCCATTTCTGTTAAGAGTTATCCGTGTAGACAACCCTTATCTGTAATGACATTTAAAGTAGTTAAAGCTTGCTTCGAACTTACCACTGCGAGTTGCCATTTTTGCAACACTTTCACTTGATGTAATTTCTCCATTTGAGTGGCTCAGTTGTATTTATAATGCATTAAACAGCCTATTCTAGACATTTCCGCTTTCTTTAAATAGCAGAACAAAAATGAAACAGAACAATTCACACAGCAGAAATCAGGTACATTTGAGCAATAATATTGCAATTAATAAATTGCATAAAGGTACGACATTTAATATATGTGACAACCTGGCTGGATCTGACATTTACACAGAAACGTTTCTGATAAAAATACTTCTGTTATATAGTTGACTCTTGCCTGAATCTATGCTAGTGTGCTTGTGTTGGGTTCACAAAAGTTAAAGTCTAACTGAGGTCTTATTAAAAACGTCCCCACATGACAGGTTTCTCAGTAATGTCTGACAGACGCAGTTTTCAGACGGTTTGCGCTATTTGTGTGCTGATGTAAACAGCGACGTTTAGTTTTAGTTGCTCCAGATGTCCTCTGATTCCTGCACTGTGCAAAACTTTGCTGCCTTCAATTTTTAAGTTTAACCAACTTGACCATACAAGTCATTTCAACATAATCTTTTAAACCCTGACTGGTATAACTTTAAAAAAATATAAGTTAAGCAATTTTCCAACTATTTCTTATAAGTTAGCTCAACTCCACAGCGGTCAAGATTACAAAGAGTAAGTTGAAATGATTTATAAAACCAAACTGATTAAACTTAAAACTGTAAGGCAGCAGAGTTTTTTACAGTGTGTAATTATTTTCAACATGCAGGCGAAACTATATTTTATCAAATCGGAAACTGAAGTTTATTGCTGAGCATCCTTTAGTATTTATTTTCATTGAATCCTGAAAAATAACACAAAACAAATGTTCGGGTCTTAATCTGTCGATTATAAAGAGTGATGCGCATGTAGCTGCTTGTAGTATGTAACAAACCTTTAAAGAACATTTAAAACACGTTATAGCGTAATGATGGAACAATGCATATATCTGAACGAATGCAGGCGTTTCCAATGACCTTATTTTCACGGCATTTTATTCCCGTTTTAGTCCACTTTGTGCAGGATTGCATAAAAGATGAACGACCAAATCAAACACTAGCCTGACACAAATAATTGACCGGTCTCAACTTCTACTGAAATGACAAATTATTCGCTTTTCAATCCAATTACACTGCGAAAATCCACAACAAAACGTGAAATCACAAAGAAATCCCATTGCTTCGGATTCTTGTATTTCATTTGGTTTCCATGCACTTTGTAATCTACACTTGAATCGGGTGTTAGTGGTTTTAAAAACGCTCTGAGGGGTCCCCAGACAGCACGACACCCGTGAGAAAGTGCCTGTCTGGACAGTGAACTGATGCGTGTGTAATTCGCCCCGTTTGATCAGGAGTGAAAACGGCGCACACACCGTGTCGCAGTGAAGCGAGTTCCGCTTTCAATGCGGGGCGCGTCGCTTTCTGGCGCAAAGCTGAAACGCGACCGGGAGCGCACGGCACCCCGCGCTAAACCCCCGGTAAGATCAACCTGCGGCGGAGGTTATTCGGTTGTACCGTGAAAGCACTGAGAGCGCTCGTCTCCTCTCCTCACAGATCTCGCGAGATCGGTGGCGTGGCTGGCTGGCAGCGGGCTTGCAGTAAGACAGAGGGAGAAGGCAGGCAGTATCATGGCGGACAGAGACAGTGAAAGTGAGCAGGGAGGAGCAGCCACGGGCCCGGGTGTCGGGTCCATGCACCCGGTGACAGGAGGGGCGGGCTCGGCTTCCGGGCTGCAGCACGAGACGCAGGAGCTCGCCTCCAAACGGGTTGACATCCAGAACAAGCGCTTCTATCTGGACGTGAAGCAGAACGCGAAAGGCCGCTTCTTGAAGATAGCAGAAGTCGGGGCCGGGGGAAACAAGAGCCGCCTCACTCTCTCCATGTCCGTCGCTGTCGAGTTCCGCGACTACCTGGGGGACTTCATCGAGCATTACGCCCAGCTAGGACCGAGCAATCCGGACATCGCGCAGGATGAGCCCCGGCGGGCGCTGAAGAGTGAGTTCTTGGTTCGGGAGAATCGGAAGTACTACATGGATCTGAAGGAGAACCAGAGGGGCCGGTTTCTGAGGATCCGACAGACCGTCAACCGGGGGCCCGGTTTGGGATCCACGCAGGGTCAGACGATCGCTCTTCCGGCGCAGGGACTTATCGAGTTTCGCGATGCTCTGGCCAAACTCATCGACGACTACGGAGTGGAGGACGAGCCGGCGGAGCTGCCCGAGGGGACCTCGTTGACTGTGGACAACAAGCGCTTTTTCTTTGACGTGGGCTCCAATAAGTACGGGGTGTTCATGAGGGTAAGCGAGGTGAAGCCCACCTATCGCAACTCTATCACGGTGCCCTACAAAGTGTGGTCCAAATTCGGGAACACTTTCTGTAAATACGCAGACGAAATGAAAAAGATTCAGGAGAAACAGAGGGAAAAGCGGGCGTGCGAGCTCCAGCAGGAGATGCACGGAGACGGCGGAGACGAGGATTGATAGTGAGGAAAACATGCAAAAATCATCAAAACAACAGAGAAATATATATAAGAAAACTGTACTGTAAAAAAGAGAAAGATCCGTAAAAGATTTAACTGTTTAACTTAAGGGAGCACTACCCACAAAATACAACATCTCCACAGACTGACCGTTGCCACCCATCGCTGGTTGTTATCCACTTATCCATCATTAATACAGTAAGCGGCTGCTAAACAGAGTAATAACATTATATATGAACTGTCTTTCCTACTTGACTACAACAGAACTGAGTGTTTATTTCCCTTATTAACCAAGAACTTTTTTTACACGTTGCAGAATATTATTATAAAGTGTTTGCAGATGTTCACATGGAGCTCGAGGAAACAGTTCCTTTATATGTGAGCTAATGTCTTCAGCACAAATCAGAGGTTTAAGTTTCTCCTTTTCCAATCCAAAATGTTAAGTCATCTGAAGGGGTTGTCATGGTAACCACGCCACTAGATATGGCCAGCATCACCTGAGGGCTAGCTAGGGATCCTGATGTGAAAACTCAACCTGTTGATCAGTCCCTGAGAGGTACAGAGGTCGAGGTTACTAAAGGTTGGCCCAGCCTATGAGATCTTATATGTGTTTGGTGTGGCGTCCTCTTCACAAGCATTCTGAGGAGTATTACCTGTGTATTTTTTAAACTGAAGTTCTTGTTAGCCAATGATATGCTATGTATTTGTGTTTCGTTGTCATGCACAGTGGATGAAAAGGTAAACAAAGGTACTTAATAAGTAAGAGCAATGAAAACAGAAACAAAAGAGCTCTTCAAAACATTTTTGTAATGTAAGTTTCATCCCCCCCCAATAAAACACAGAGTTGTTTGAAAATGCTAAACCAGAAAATATACAAAGTATGATTTTGTGAATCATATGTATTTCAGTGCAGAAGAAAACAACCCACGTTTTTAGTGGGAGATTTGACAAACAATCTGTATAAGGGTTATATAAAAAAAAAAAAAAAATATATATAAATGATATATAATGAGAGTGTGAGTGGCGCCAAGGAATGCTGTGGGTGCATGTTCACCTGTACACAGACACATTGAGGTGGATTTCTTAATGTCCTCAAGGATTCTTCTCTGTAATGTTTTCAATGTCCATCATGTCAACAATGTTTGGTCAGGTAGTTGAATTAATACTGTTTTTCTTTTAGGGAATGACTTATTTCAAACTAGAGACGTACGCGTAAATAATAAGAGAATATCAACTCTTTTGACTGTTTGATCAGACATAACTGACGTCTTTTGGAAGGAAAGCCCTTTCTCATGAGGGTTCTTGAGGACGTGTGATGGGAGAAGCCCACTTTAATGAAACTTGTTGGGAGCATTCTCTTCAGCATTGAACAACCTGGTGCCTTACAGACTCTGCATGCTTATACACTGGCTGTTGCTTTGGATCTGAGTTTGGGTTCTTGTTTTTTTTGGTTGTTTTTCTCGTCTCT
Organism: Chromobotia macracanthus; assembly: GCA_036877525.1. NCBI lineage: Eukaryota > Metazoa > Chordata > Actinopteri > Cypriniformes > Botiidae > Chromobotia > Chromobotia macracanthus. The sequence continues at coordinate 7,551,996 of JAZGTH010000064.1, forward strand.
CTTTGCTTGGCCCTGGCCTCTTCTTTTTACTGTTGCATAACTCACGGTCTAATAGGCTGGCCTGGTCCCTTTAATGAGAAGGAAGTTGTTGTTGTTGACATGTTTGAGAGACTGCTGGTGACTCGGGCGGCCTGTGTCATGGTCAGAAATCACCTAGGCATTTTTCCAAATAAAGACAAGGTGTTGGTAACATTGAAAAGGCAGATAAGCCTTCTTTTAGTTGATCAAATGTCAAAACATCAGCAACATTACAAGCAAAAGGAGGTTTTGCTGGGTTTAGCACTTGACAAGAGGTTAACTTTTATTGTAAGGTTCTCTACTAGACACATAGTTTGACAGTACTGTGTCATTTGTCACAGACCAAAAGCTTAGTTTAGAGTGTGTGGCCAAGACATCTTTTTCCTTCCCTGAACTTTTCAGTGCTTCACATAATTTGTCACTTTAGAAACTCTAGCTCAAAGTTTCTTTTTTTTTAGTTTTCTTCCCAGTGATACATTTCATTATTGTGTGCAATATTGAACGTGCCAACGTTGGCAATGTATGTATATGAATTAAATATATGATTAATATTTGGAAAGCATGTGGCTGAATTCCATGTTTTCTTGAAAGGTTTTTATTTCTTGAAAGCCTTTTATTTGCACAGAAAAGGTTTGTGTCTGGAAAAGCTTCATCAAATGTGGCGAACACAGCAGTTCTCTCCTGTCTGCACTTTCTGTAAACGTTCATGTTACAAATGATCTTCAGTTTGGTCTGTTCTGCAGAGGGTTGGGGGTTACTAGAACGGTCTCATAAAATGATGGGGGCAGAAAGGCTTTTGGGTAACACGGGAAATTTGCTAATGAAGGTGCGACCTCTTCTGTTTTCAGTGTTGATGTCAGTAGCACATTACTTTACCAGCTGGAGGAAATGTGTTCGTTTAAAAATGATCTTCACGAGGAATGCCTTGTGCAGTTTCCATTTCCTTATCTGTTAACTTATGTTCCTTCCCTTTGCAAAGAGGAGCACTGAATTACTCATTCGGCAGTTATGCGTCAAATATAATTTATGTACATTTTACAAATTAAAAAATAAATGTTAATTTACCCACATCTCATGAAAAGAATGTTTAATATCTATGTTTCTGTGTTTTCTTTTCTCATATGCAGCAGCAGTGGCTGTGTGCTGGTACTGGGGTTGATTTTAAGGTTCAGACTTCCATGAAGTTCTCTATGTCCACACAGTTGATGTAGCACTTTAAAAGGAAAAGAATACAACCTTTTCTTTCACAGAATCTAACCTGAAGCATGCAGACTAACCGTTTGTAATAACGTTTGTTGTCATCATGTCATGTGATGCTGTTTGGGTAATGTTGGTCCACTGGTTACCTGCTGTATAATGTACACTAACAATAGCACTGCATTTTCTAAGATGTGTGAACCTTTTTTGTCACATTACATTTGTCAGAACACACGAGCTGTTGAGGTAATATAATTCAGTGTGACTAAAGGTTTTACTGTCTGAGCTGCAGTTTAATGGTCATTCTGTTTAATTTATCCTGAAAAAAATCATATACATTTGTTAACTGCAGGACGAGTTTTATTTCATGTCTTAAATGTGCCTTATACCCTCATTTTACTAAATCTTCAGACAAATCATTGATGCTTGATTCTCCAGTAGGATCTCCTGCTCTGTGTCTGTCATATTTTTAAAGTAATTGTCTCACCTGTTTTTGATGCAACAGAATTTGACTGTTCTTAATGCAAGAAACATAAATTAGTTTGTTACTATTATTTTAATAGCATTATATTTTATAACTTTAAATATGAAATAATTATTTATTTGGATTGGCTCTAGATTCGGATCATTGCTACATAGATTAAAAGATCTATTTATTTGGAATATTAAATCCAGATGAACCCTTTCATGACCACTGTGACTGAATTATGAGCATTCTTCTGCCGTCCTCGTGACAGAACTGAATTTAGGTTTTACATTATCAGGAAGTTTTATTCTAAAGTGTTGACAATTTTTTGAAGTATGTTTTACAATGTAAATTATTGTCTCTTGCATGTCCCAATTTTAAAATATGACAAGGCGAAGTACTGTTTCATGCAATAAAAAATTAATTCAAACATAACCACTATCTGTAGTGGTTATCAAAAACATAAACGATAGTAACAATAATAATATAGCCTAGCTGTAAGCAGTGCTTTTAAGCGGTTTTATTATGTAAAAATAGCTACAAGCAGGTATTACAGGGCTTATCATAGTACAACAAGTAATCAGTTTAAATGAAATGTTTGAAAAATAGATGAAGCTGCCACAACATTTATCTGATATTCCCAGTATTGTGAATATCAGTACATTTCTAACAATATTCCAAACTGTTGCAAATGAAAGCTGGAATCCGTAACTTCTGCCTCTCTATCGCCATCTCTGTTTGAAACATAAAACTACAGGTTAATAACTACAGGTTAATTAACATACTTGTCTGATGCTTTTCGTGGGGAGAGAGCTCAGATTATAAATCATTATTATAAGATCACCATTGTGAATCAAGGTAAGGAGACATCCTGAACAATGATCTGTTATTTTTACTTGCTCAATGAACTCGGTTCATTTTTAATCCAAAAGTTTTAACCCAAAAGTTACGGATTGCAGCTTTAAGATGTTTTTAGAGGACAGGTTGAAATCCATTCAATTACACTGAAGTTAAAAAAGTGGCAAAGCATTAGACTGACTTTGAAAATTAGTAAACATCATATCCCATGATCCCTCAGATCCCTAAAGAACTGAGACAATAACACCTACCAAGACTTCATCCAAGCTCACCTAATTAAAATTCTATATGTAAGGGAAAGTACAGACTCAGTTTTTATCAGACTATTGTGCAAGTGTTAGTACATTAGACACAACTAGCATTAGATAGCACAACGTTCTGTTGTTTAGTTAATACTTCAGACTGGTGAGAAGAACATGCAAGCCCTATACTGTATCTCTTTATTGAATGAGCCTGTTTTTTACTTATATTATACATGTCATAATACATTCGTCATACATTTCATGATTCCTGTTGTAGTTTAAACCTGAAGTTGACTTCCTCTCTAAATCAAGTGATATTGACTGTGAAACTGATATGAAGCAATATGACAAATGACCTCATTAAGATAAATCAAGAGAGCAAAATAGTTCATAAAAAGTCAATTTTTAACCTGCAGAGTAAATAAAAGCACACAGTTGGCTATTGTCTGTGTAATAAACTGACCAGCATCTGAACTCAGTAGAAGAGAGCAGCTTTTGCCTGCACAACTGACATCACCAAACACAACTGCAGAAACAATGACCACTTTAAACAGAATTAAACACTGCCTCATGTTTACACTCCTCACTAAATAGAGGCAGAAATTACGTATTTGCAAAAACAGCAGAAAATCTAGCAGAACATAACTGTAACTGAGCATTATGCAAAGCATCAAAGACAACAAAAATTTAGTTCTTCAAATGTTCAGTGGAAAACTGATGAGCTAAAAACTGGCACCAAAAATATTGAGACCACCAATCAGTGGGTGAAATGTGATCAGCTTTAATAATAACACATCTCTGCTGACTGCCACAGACTCCAGCCAGAAGACACACAAGAGTAAGAACACTACACAACTACACCTAATAATAACATCACCTGAAAGTCTCATGATTTCAGTCACTGGTTTCAGAGTCAGCAGCAGCTCAAGTCCTTCACTGGCACTTCAGTGCATTCAGTGTAAGTGCTGTTTCACAAAAGGCCTAAGTCCTTCTCTTTTCATTGTGATTCTCATTCATTTTAAATGTCCAGATGTTTAGCATGTCTAAATGGCCTGTGAGTCAGTGGTGACCTATTTCTGTGGCTGAGCTTTCTGCTGGGTGTGGTGATTCTAAGAACTGACCCGACTGGAGGTTATCTAGCCTGAACACAAGCCTTGTCAGGTTTACCCTCTCAAGTTTAATGTCCACCCAAATTATACCAAAACAACTTTCTGGAAGGGGTTACTTCACAACGGTCATCCAAGCGGTCAGAAACAAAAGAACATGAGAACATGGAAACATGGAAAGATCTAACTGAACCGTGTCTGGAATTGTTCATGACTCTACCTGGCTAGTGCCCGAGAACTAAATTGTTTCAGTCTGAATAAAGACAGAACTTGTTCACTGAGAACCTCCAGCTACCACGTGTCCCCTTCTAAACATCTGCAACAGCTGGAAACTGCAAACAGCCAGAGGAAGAGCTTCTGTGCTTCACTCTCAAGTGTCTTTAAGAGCAGATGAATGTGAACAAGGCTGAACTGCATGTTTAAACAGTCGACTGCACAGTCTGAAAGCGCGTCTCAGAGCAGCTAGTGAAGCGCCCCCTGCTGGACACATGCAGTGTAGAGCGTTTCTCTTTAATAATAATAATAACAATAATAATAATAATAATAATAATAACAATGATAACAATGATAATAATAATAACCAAGTCTTTATTATTTATTATTATTGTTGTGATAGATGAGTAACTTGCCCACAAAAAACAGCAAGTGTGAGTGTGTGTGAGTGAGTGTGAGCGTGTGTGTGTGTGTGAGAGTGTGTGTGTGAGTGTGTGAGTGTGTGTGTGTGTGTGTGAGTGAGTGAGTGTGTGTGTGTGTGAGTGAGTGTGTGTGTGAGTGAGTGAGTGTGCGTGAGTGTGTGTGAGTGAGTGAGTGAGTGAGTGTGAGTGAGTGAGTGAGTGAGTGTGAGTTTGTGTCCGTGTGTGTGCGAGTGAGTGAGTGTGTGTGCGAGTGAGTGAGTGTGTGTGCGAGTGAGTGTGAGTGTGTGTGCGAGTGAGTGAGTGAGTGTGTGTGTGAGTGTGTGAGTGAGTGTGTGTGATTGAGTGAGTGAGTGAGTGATTGATTGAGTGAGTGAGTGTGTGTGTGTGTGTGTGTGTGTGTGTGTGTGTGTGTGTGAGTGAGTGTGTGTGTGATTGGTGAGTGAGTGTGAGTGTGTGTGTGTGTGTGTGTGTGTGTGAGTGTGTGTGTGAGAGTGAGTGAGTGTGTGTGTGTGTGTGTGTGTGTGTGATGTGTGTGTGTGTGTGTGTGTGTGTGTGTGTGATTGAGTGAGTGTGTGTGAGTGTGAGTGAGTGAGTGAGTGTGTGTGTGAGTGTGAGTGAGTGAGTGAGTGAGTGTGTGTGTGTGAGTGTGAGTGAGTGAGTGAGTGAGTGAGTGAGTGGTGTGGAGTGTGTGTGTGTGAGTGAGTGTGTGTGTGTGAGTGAGTGTGTGTGTGTGAGTGTGTGTGTGTGTGAGTGTGTGTGTGTGTGTGTGAGTGTGAGTGTGAGTGAGTGAGTGAGTGAGTGTGTGTGTGTGTGTGTGTGATTGAGTGAGTGTGAGTGAGTGAGTGAGTGAGTGAGTGAGTGAGTGAGTGAGTGATGAGTGAGTGAGTGAGTGTGTGTGAGTGTGTGTGTGTGTGTGTGAGTGAGTGTGTGTGATTGAGTGAGTGTGTGTGTGTGAGTGTGTGTGTGAGTGTGTGTGTGTGTGTGAGTGTGTCAGTCAGACAGCAGGTGTTTATATAGGACATGATATCGTTTTACACAAAGCATCAGATTCATCGGACATATGCTGCTCCTCATGTGATGTAGTTTTACTCACCCGTGTGCGTGTCCTCTGAAGTCAGTTTGTGAAGAATCTGCGCGCTGCTGTTTTCCACGTCCCGCAAAACAACGTCCCGCAAAACAACGTCCCGCAAAACAACGTCCCGCAGAAGCGCCTTCACGTTACTGTGTGTGTAAATCCGCACGCGACGCGTAATCATTCACCGCGTCAAACTCCGCGTCTATACCTGAAGCGTGACGCGTCCGTGACGTCAGACCTGACGCGACGAGTCGCGGCGTCGTGTGAATTGTGTTTATGTGTTTATTTATCGACATTTGGTGGCGTTTGAGAGCTGTAGCGATGACGTTGTATGGAAAAGAGCTGCGTGAAGATTATTAAAAATATGAGTTTTCATCTGATGACGTATTCCGTAAACAAACCGCATGAGGTCCAAGAGAGCGTCCGGCTGTGCCCAGCAGGCGGCGCTGTTCACCAGCACCAAATCAAACAATGCGAAACAAATGCAGTTTATTCACAAGTAATCTTCACTTTATTCACAGACATAAAACACTGACTAGGAGAAATGATAAATAATTATATTGTTACTGTTTTAAAACTTAAAACAAGAAAAGGCAAATCCCACAGTTGCTGTCCATGTGTTATATGTGAGTGTAAATCCTGCGATCAAAACAGAAGTTTGGTTTAATGTGTCGGAGCACACACAGAGCATCTGCTGCACTGTTGCGCCCCCTGGTGTGTGATCACAGCAAAGCCCCCAGTGCATCATCAGAAGCCCCATGTGCCACGTCTGATACTCTATAATGGGCAGCTGCGCGTCTCTCTGCTGCTGGAGGATCAAATCCACACACTCTGTTATCCACACAAGCAAGTAAATGACCTAAAAGAGACATTTTCACAGAGAAGGAAAGTATTGTGTTCTTTAGAAAATAACAGAGCTGTTTTTCACACAGGGTAGAACAGGGAAATATAAGGAACTGCTCATCCTGGGGAATCTTCTCTTCACTGTTTTTTAAGTAAATGTCATTGCTGAAGAGTGATTCAATTCAGTGTCATTTTTTCTTCCTCTATTACAGCCACCCCTCCTCCTCAGTCCAAACTCTCTCTCTCTCTCTCTCTCTCTCTCTGTCTCTCTCTCTCTGGTCTCTCTCTCTCTCTCTCTGGTCTCTCTCTCTCTCTCTCTCTCTCTCTCTCTCTCTCTGTCTCTCTGGTCTCTCTCTCTCTCTCTCTCTCTCTCTCTCTCTCTCTGGCCTCTCTCTCTCTCTCTCTCTCTCTCTCTCTCTCTCTCTCTCTCTGGTCTCTCTCTCTCTCTGTCTCTCTCTCTCTGGTCTCTCTCTCTGTCTCTCTCTCTCTGGTCTCTCTCTCTCTCTCTCTCTCTCTCTCTGTCTCTCTCTCTCTGGTCTCTCTCTCAGTCTCTCTCTCTCTCTCTCTCTCTCTCTCTCTGTCTCTCTCTCTTTCTCTCTCTCACTCTGGTCTCTCTGTCTCTCTGTCTCTCTCTCTTTCTCTCTCGCTCTCTCTCTCTCACTCTGGTCTCTCTGTCTCTCTCTCTTTCTCTCTCGCTCTCTCTCTCTCTCTCGCTCTCTCTCTCCTCTTAAACAGGATGCCGCTGCTTCATTTACTGTGCAGCAGTTCAGAGCTGCTTCCTGAGTTCTCTTCCAACCTGAGAATTAGAGGGACAGAAAGAAAGTGTGTGGTGAGGGACAGTGTGGACATTTGTGAGAAAGACAGAAGGGGTGAGAGAGAGAGAGAGAGAGAGAGAGGAATGTTGTGATGTCACCAGCAAAGTCATACACAAAGGCAGAAAGGACACACAAGCACGTACTATCTCTCTGAGTGAAGGGTGCTGTGGAACATCCCCAAACAGCTGTGAGTATATTCACACTCTTATTTTTCTCTGTATTCCTCTCTGTGTTTTAGGCTCTGCTGAAGACATAAACTGCAGTCTATAGACTGTATGGAGGCAGGAAGGTTTTGTGGCAGCTGTAACTTTTTTAGCACTACAGTTTTGTGTTTGTTGTGAACGCTGACTCAGTGTTGGAACTGTTCAGCAGTGGTCAGAATGAGACGATGTGAAAATGGAGCAGACGTGTCTGCAGGGGTTCTGAAAGAAGGAAGCAGCTGCAGATAAGAACAGCAAAGCTTGTTCCTGAGGCATAGCCCCTCTGTTCAGACCCAAAGAAGCTGTGTGTTTGAGCTGAGATGAAAGTCTTAAAGAGACAGACATCTCATGATAATTCTGTTGTTGTTTATTCACTTCATGTTGTTCCAAACTTGTATGAGTTTCTTTTTTACATACACAAACTGTAATATTTAGCAGAATCTCCTAGCTGTTTTTTAATACAATGAAAGTGGGTGGGGACCAAGAAGAGCTGTGGGCACCATTCACTTCCATCTTCCATTATATGGAAAAGATAATTAAGTAAATGATGACTCTTATCTTTTTTGGGTCAACTGTCCCTTTAAGCTTTTCATTCTCCTGTAAGAAAAAACTACAAGAGTCAGCAGGGCTTTTATTAGCACAGCGCTCTCATTTAGCACAACACAAAAACTTCTCCAAAACAAGAAGGAGCAAATAAACTGATAGCAGATTGTTTCCAGATGTTGTACTCTGTCATTTCTCCTGACAGATGAGAGCTTGTGTTTGCTGAAGACACGTCTCAACAGTGGGTTGGAGGACCGGGCTGGCCTTCATCATCTTTACCTTCATTATCCTCGTTCTCAAGTAAGCTCCTCATTCTCTTTCTGAAGCTCAGGAGATATAAAGGTCCACCACACCCACAACCATGCTGCAGCAGATCCTGAAGGACATGTACATTGATCCAGATGTGCTGGACGCTCTGAATGATGAGCAGAAGAAGACGCTCTTCCTGAAGATGCGCGAGGAGCAGGTGCGACGCTGGAAGGAGCGCGAGGAGAAGCTGGAGAGGGAACCACTCAAACCCAAACCAAAGACAGGTGAGTCCAGATTCATCTAACTCTGGAATCTGGGATTCAGAAAGCACATCCTATACATCAGAGGTCTTCAGGGAGGACTTGCACAGTTTATCTCCAACACTAATGAATTACACCTTAAGCAGCTGATCAAGATCTTTGAGACTGACAGAAACATTCAGGCAGGTGTTGAAGCTCAGCTCTGTAGATGGACCTCCAGGAACATGGACTAAACATATTTATATTCCTCTGGTCACCCTTGTTTGAACAGTTTTTTGAGAACATTTATTAGAATATATTTTGAATCTCAAATAGTCACAAATATAGACTGTGATTATTGTGAGAGTGTGATTATTGTGGATATAGGTCAGAATTGTTGTGAATTGTGGCTGGACACAGATGATTAAACTGCAGGTAGTGCTTTAAAACTGTAAGATCTGACCCATGTGTGTGCAGATGAGATGAGATCTGATTTATTGATGCCTCCACTGGGGATATCTGCATGAGCCGCTGAGGGTTTACCGTCTTCTGCCTCATGCGTCTGTCATATTTAATGTCAAAAAAATGGTCTGTGCTGACATCAGTGCTGCTGATATTAGCAGAGGTTGATGAGTCACATCCGTGTCGATAAAATGGTTTTTTCCAGATTTCACCACCTCTTAAAACTGTCTCACACGTCACTGATACAAAGATTCTGCGATAGAGACAGCCGCCTGAAACAGAGACAGAGTAACACACTAAGAGGCAGAGAATGCATCTCCGAGATCTCAGAGAATACACAGAGAAAACCCGAACAGAACAAAAATAAAATGTTATGTCCTAACCCTAACTTTAAATGCATCTATATGTTCTCTGTATTCAGTCTCTTCAGAACTGAACACACCAGTAAATAGTGTCCAGAACATTTAATCTGACTGGACTTGTTCATAACTCCAGGAAGAAGTCTTCTTCTGAGTGTCAGAGCTCAGAGGAGAACAGAGAGCTCTCTGTTCTTTAAGACAGCTGCAGCTTCTCTTCAGACAGACTTGCTGCATGTTGTACTACATAAAGTGGTTAAAACATGATGATACAAGTCATTCAAGAATCTAGTATAATGCAATGAACAACTAAAAAGTCTCCAAAGATATGAGAGAGAGATGAGGAAACAGTTTTGTTACTGACCCACTTTTCAGAATAAAACAGGAAGTGTGAGCCAGGCCAAGTTCCATTCGCTCAGACAGATGACTGCCAGCACAGCAAGAAGAACCCTGGACACAGAGCGACTGTGAATTTAAATATCAGCAGATAGCACTGTGCTAAATTAATGTTTTATTAGTTTTGTAATTTATATGATAAAGTATAACATCAAATGTTAAATGTTTTCTAGTTGATTTTGCGATACGTAACAATGTCAGTTTCTGAGAGAACACACACGACATGTTATGGTTTATTAAAAATCAGTTATGTCTCTGAAGTTTAGCATTCAGTGGATTAGTTGTGTTTTAAAGTCAACATTGTCAAAAGGCACTGAGTCATTTACAGGTATGGGTCAATGGTTATTGGGTAGTGGCCTACTGGTTAGTGAGTTGGGCTTGTAATTTGAAGGTTGCTGGTTTGATTCCAGCGCTGGCAGGTAGCAACTAAAGTGCCCTTGAGCAAGGCACCTAACCCCCAGTTGCTCCCCGGCCACAGTAGTGTGCTGCCCACTGCTACGGGTGTGTGTGTGTTCACGACATGCAGTGTGTGTTCACTCCTCACCAGTGATGGTTAAATGCAGTCACATTTCAGGTATGGGTTACCATATCTGACAAATATGTCACTTCACTTATTACATGCAGAATAAAACAAACAAATTGATCAGACTCTGAAAGTGACATTAGGAAAGGCAGACACCAGAATAACAATTAAATCCGTTTTTATGACTAACTGTCTGTGTGGTGTGACTTTTAATCATGCATGTCAGTCATGCTGCTCAACTGAAATGATATTCTTTTGCAGGACCAGTTCCTCATGAGGTTTCCTTATTTACTTTAAAATTTCTCTAACCAGTCCTCACATGTCATACCACTCATCTAAATTTAAATCTGAATTTCAGTTTCTTGTCTTTTATTGTCAAGTACATCCTTTTTTTCAAGTGTCTGTAATGCTTTAAAAAGTTTTGTGGTCTCTTCTGAGGGTAAACTCAAATAGGGTTACATGTCTTTTGCAGAAAAGTTTACATACTTATGTTTTCCTCACAGAATCATGTTGCTAAGGTTTCTCTCTCTCATTGTAGCTCATAGTAAGAGCGTGAGCTGGCTGCTGGGTCGAGATGGAGATGTGCAGGTCTTTGTCATAGGAGACACTGACGAATTAAGATCTTCAAAGATCATCTGCTCGGGGTTTGGAGAGAGGAGAACAGCCAGCATCCTGAACAATTCACAGTACAGCATCTTCACTTTAAACACCTGCATAAACACCAGAGTGATTAGAGAACACTGTGTTATGTTGTTGTGAAGGCTGTTGAATCGTTCATTCTGTGATGTTTTTGTGTGTCTTGTGTTCTAGCAACCACCCCGGAGTTTTGAAAAACACACTGTCAAATCGAACCGCAGCAGAAGCTGTACGATCAGGGAGGGAAAACTTTCCTCCCAAACGCCATTCAGCAGCTGAGCTGAACTTTAAGGTGTGTTCAATGCGTGTGTGTGTGTGAGACTCTCCTGTTGGTGTTGTTAATCTCAGACACAGCCAATGGGCAGTGAGACAGACTTGTTCAACAGCCAATAAACAACCTCCATATCATACTTTTCATACTTTTCTTTCTTATTTCCTCTCTTTCTCATTCTTTCTCATCTTTTAAGAACACACCTTGCACTACCACCCACCTCTCCCTATCTCAGACGCTCTGTATCATCTGTATCTCTTTATGCCTCAGTCTTTCTGTTCATGTATCAATATGGCTGTCTGTGTGTGGTTCGGTGGCTTCTACAAGATTCTGACCCAACAGACATTTATGTAGTATAACCAGACATTTGGACCAGACGTGACCCTGATTCAAGAACCAGTGGGGTGTTCCATTAGCACTGCTTTGTGTTAGACAATCAGAATGGTTTGTGGAGTTTGTGCGCTTGCACTGCACAGCTGAAGACTGTAAAACTAAGAACAGCTGGTGGACCATTCAGTTTACAGACATGCTGTATACTAGTAAAACTTAGTGAAGCTGCTTGACCAAAGAAATCTGGCTGGGTTAGCTAGCTATGAAGCCTTCTGGAGACACCAGCATCCAAAACACATACAGAATGTGGATGACCAGTAATTCTGGTTTCAACAGGGTTCTGTGATGCTTCAGCAGAGTAATCTCTTTTACGTTCATCTGTGTCTGATGTTTAATGTATGTGAGGAATGAGATTTTGGCCCAGTGAGCTTTAGCTGTGGTATAGCATGGTATAAGAGTGCAGTGATGTCATCCTTTATTGTGTGTGTATGACTGTACATCAGATACTGTAACACTGAGGGTGTGTGTGGAGGAGATTTAGTCACCTTCTCTTTCTTGGAAACTAATGTAGTGGGAGATTGTGTTAGAGTTACCATGGCAACACCATGCACAGTGAGTGCACTCTGGAGAGGAGACATGCTAATATGATTTCACATCAACGTTTTACAAAATTCTGACAAAATACTGATGATATTTGTTAGAGGGACGAAAGAGTTAGTTTTGTCCAGTCTGAAATCTTACTCTTGTTTTCACAGGAGAAAAACGACAAAGAGTTAAGGACTCTGGCTCCCCCACAGGTGTGTTTTGGTATTGCAGCAGATTTGATCAGCTGTGAATGTTTAGTTACAACAGAATATCTTTAAAACTGATGTACAGTACAGTCTGCTGTATGTGTCATATTTTTTGCATGGCTTTTTTATTCTTAGGTGCCAGTAAATGAAGAGCCATCATCATCTGTCCCAAATGTAAGTACCGTGTTTTGTGCATAATTTGAGTTGTTTTCAAATGCACTCAGTTTGTGTCATAATGTTTTCTCATTTTAATCTGTTGGGCTGAAGAGGGTTTAAACCCTCGAGATCTGGCAGTGAGTTGACATTGTTCACAATTGTAAGTCACTCTTCATAAATCCAGGTTTATTTTGCTGATGTAACCGCACAGTTTCATTCACACTTAGAGAGGTCTTGTAAGATCTGACAGACACTGTTCACTGACTCCGGCTCCATTAACTCTCAGTGTATCAGCACATTCTGGTTTCTCTTCCTCTGTCTTTCTACTGTGGGATCCAAAAGTCTCAGACCACATTCAATACTTTAAACTTTTTAACCTGGAAATAAAGGAAATATTCAGAAATGTTGACACATATCAATTAAAACATTTGGCACATTTTAAGGTGACTTAACCAATGTTAACTGCTTTCCAAAGCTCAGATTTGCTTTCCATGAAGTTCATTTTGTCAGTAAAGAAAAATATGGAAAGCACTGAAAAATCTGATCTTTATGTACATTTCGTTTATATTTTGCTGATAGTATAATTTCTGATAATGTGAAGTTGTGTTGTATCAAATAAAAACAAATATGCAATTGTGTTACTCATTTTATTCATGGTTTTGACAAATATTAAAGTTAACATTCTGCAAATCTGATTGGACTAGTGGATCATGTCATGTAATTAATATTCATGAGCAAGTTTTGTGCCCATCTTAACTTCTTTATGCCCCACGATGATATGTATAAATAAATATGTGTGCAACACATATAGTTTAGGAGAGAAAGGTTTGTGACAGCTTGTATTAAGATGACAGAGAGGAAAGAGCTGCTCTCAGTGTGTCTGGGTGATGCACAGCTCGCGGGCAGAGCGGGTGTGTGTGCTCTGCAGGTGGAGCTCTGATTTGGGTCTCTGTGATTCTCAGGAGCAGATGGTTGATAAAGTTGATCAGGGAATAAAGATGGGGAGATAACGTGTCTGTCAGTCACAGATGGATGGGAGTTTGGGACTGTCCTCTGGGGTTTGGGCAGAGACTTCTCGTTTCCTCATTCTTTCCATTGCTCTCTCTCTCTCTCTCTCTCTGTTCTCTCTCTCTCTGTTCTCTCTCTCTCTCTCTATCCTCTCTCTCTCTATCCTCTCTCTCTATCCTCTCTCTCTCTCTGTTCTCTCTCTCTCTCTCTCTGTTCTCTCTCTCTCTCTCTATCCTCTCTCTCTATCCTCTCTCTCTCTCTGTTCTCTCTCTCTCTCTCTCTGTTCTCTCTCTCTCTCTCTGTTCTCTCTCTCTCTCTCCTCTCTCTCTCTATCCTCTCTCTCTCTCTGTTCCTCTCTCTCTCTTTCTCTCTTTCATACATACACACTCATTCCCAAAAAACCCCTGAGAAAGGAAAGTCACAGAACACATTTCTGCTTTAAACTGTATGTGTTGATGAGTTTATTTGATGCCAGTAAATGTCAGAACACTGTGTGAGGTTTGCCAGATAACGATTGTTCTATGTCTTAAATATAAAATAATTTCCTGACAATAACAGGTAAAAAGGTCTTTCAGAGCATTGTGCCAAGAATTCTATGCCAAATGTCTATATTTTTAGTTGCATTTTTAACATTACTGTTTGATTCCCAGATCTACAATAACAAAGTAAACCCATCTTTTGCTCTCTCAGGAACTGTAGTTTGGTCCTCAAATGGCTACTTGTACTTCTTTGTAAGTAGTTTGTTTGTTTCTATGGCAGGTATCCCATAAGAGCAGAGATGATGCTAAGGCAGGACAGTCAGAGAATGATTCAACACTCTTGTCCTCAGTTTGCTGTCGGCCCCACGTGAGACCCTCGGCCCCCAAAAGCCCCGCCAATGCGGACACAGAGGCCAGGAAGACCAATCAGCTGTTGGATACATGTAGACTTCATCCCCCAGACACCCCTAAACAACAAAAACCACAGATCAGCAGAGGTGAGAATCTGCTGCTTACATTGCCCTCCTGAGTCTCAGTGTATGTTTGTGTGATTGAAGGAAGGTAGTCAAAGTGAATTTGTGCTGAACTTTCTCTTGTTTCTCTGGACATCAGTTTGGCTTCACTTAACACACACATCCATTACTGATCTCTGAAGTCTCCTGATTTAAAAAATAACCACTCATCTGGGAGATACAGGTTTGTTTCTGGCACAGTTTCATCTCTGTCCTCAGTAATGTTCTGTCCTCTCGCAACTGACAGAATCATATCTTGGACATCTCTTGGGAGATCCAGGAGCATTTATTCGGAACTGTTCTGTTCTTGTGAATAACCTGAACTGATATGACTCACTGAAACAGCTGAACCTCCAGTGCGCCATCCAGTGTTTATTATTAGAAATAACAACCAATTCAAGTCTGTCATTTTTGATGGTCCCCCTGCTGGACATATAAGTGAAGTGCAGCCTATAACCACTCCTAAATAACACCCCTCCCATCTGCCCCTCCTGCCCCACCAACCTGAGCCAGGTGAGGTAATGGAGTACAGTCTGGTGTGTGTTTGTAGGTGTGGTTCAGAGTGTGTATGTCTGTATGTGTGTATGTGCTCAGGCCACAGTGTGCATGAAAACAACAGCCTCCCACAGCTACTCGCTCCGTCTTTACGCATGTGTGCGCATGTGTCTCTTCTCTTCACCTTCAGAGAGAAGGACACACATTCTAGTGACACTTCCCAACTCTGGCCCTGGGCGACACTCGGCCGAAGCTGATAAGTGACAGGGCCGCCAGCCTCCGCTCAGGTCCCCCTGCCCACCCTAACTCACCCCACGACAGCCTTGACACCCCTCAGTGTGGAATTATGCCTTCTGCCCCATTTCTGCCCTCCCCCACACACCCCCTTCCTCCAGTTTCTCAGTGGTGGGGCTTTAAAAGAGATCTCTGGCACAGGACTGTCAGTGTAGCTGAGCTTTTGTCTCCTCTATCTGTATATTGTGACTGGAAAGATAAAGTATCCCAAATACATCTCATACATTCACCTTCTGCACGGGACATGCGCTAACTAACTATAACTAATTTAATAACTCTCCTTTATAATCACGGAAGCTGTTTACAACTGAAGCATCCATCACAATGTGTTTTCAGCCCCATTTCTGTTTTTGTACTGCAGAGCTACTTAGATATTTATTATCCATGTCAATTGATTATTTACGCACATATTCATTATATATGTCCAACCAATGCTTACATTATTATTATGATTAAAGAGTGAAAATGTATAAAGTTATACAAAAGGTTTCAAGTTATACATAGTTAATCTCTCTCTCATCATCTAGCAGCTGATTGGTTTTTGTTAATGAACGTTTTGAGGTGACATGCAGCACCTCAAAACTGTCAGTGCAGACAGATGTCAGGTGAAATGCAGTGAGAGGCTGCGTTTTTTTTGGCATTTATTTGCTGTGATCAGGTGCATGCAGGTTTTGTCTCAAGTGATTACACAGATGAAGCTGGCAGGGGCAGTTCTGGCCGGTCTGGATGGAGTTGGGGCAGAGAGTTCGGTTTCAGCTGGGCTTTGAGGGGGTGCTGAGAGGGTGTCCGGTTCTGGAGGTCAAACGCTGGAGTTACAGAAGGATGAAAAGCATCAAACACCAGAGAATGACGAGGGGCAGCGGCGCAGCATGACGCTGATGTCAGTTAACAGTGGGCAGTGTGTGTGTGAAGATAGAGTGATGGACACACACGCTAACACACATGAGTTGTGTTTGTAGGACACAGAACGAGCTACTAGTGGGGCGTGAAAAATGGGGTGGATCAAACAGCTTTAGATTGTGTGTGTGTGTGTGTGTGTGTGTGTGTGTGTGTGCATGCATGTGTAATAGTGATGTGCACGCCTGTGTGTCCGCCTCGGTCACTGGAGACTGGCCAGGGTTTCCGTGGCGACCACACAACACAGAGAGACAATCAGTGGCAGACCCACGCAGTGCTGCGACAGGACATTAACACAGAACCACAGGTCAGGGGCCAGAGAGAGAAAGACAGAGAGAGAGACAGAGAGAGAGAGACAAGAGAGAGAGAGACAAAGAGAGAGAGAGACAGAGAGAGAGAGAGACAAAGAGAGAGAGAAACAAAGGAAGTAAGCAACAAAGAGGATAATTCTCATAAAATCTCATTAAAGTGTTTTTACATTTACATTATTTTCAAGACAATTAAGCACATTTTTACCTCAAAACTGTAGTTACTGTACATTATTTAAAACATTCAATTATGAAATATTTATAGATCATAGTAATATTCCTTGTACAGTCTTTAAATTACGCTTCTAAAATAGACTGTGTGACAGAACTGAGAATCTAAGGGGAATCACCACTGAGAACCATTAAATTAACGAATTTTGATATGAAACAACATGTTTCAGGAGATTCACAGAAGTTCACCAAAAAGGTTAAAAAGACAAGAAAACAGAAAGATTAACTAGATGAGAAAGTGAGTCCGTTCTTTAAAGAGCTTGTGTTTAAAACTGACGTTCTGTGATTAAATACTGGGGCTTTTCCACTGACACAACTGTGTGTGTGTGTCTGGGCAGTGTGTGAGGGAGGGTATGTTTTTAGGAAAGAGTTTGTGTATATGGGTATATGTGTTTGTGAGAGAGAGCAAAAGAGAGTGAACGCACATCTGTGTCCCCTGGGGAGGTGGCTAAAAATAAGCAGCTCCTGAAGCCTTCTGGTCTGTGAGCGTCTGTCTGCTCTCTGCCGCCATCCCCATGGCCCTCCTTCCCTCCTTCATCCCTCCATCTCTCAGTTACACACACACACTCTCTCCCTACACACCCATAACCGTTTACCCACACTCACACAAAAACAGCCAGCTGTGTCCCTGCTCTACTTCCTGTGCCGACGACCTCCGGTCTTGCAGTGTGCAGCGCTGGAAGAAAGAGCCAGGGACACTGAAGAGAGATTTTAAAAAACAATTTAAAAAAGAGTGTTTGGTGAACAGAAAAGTGTAGAATGGAGGTGTAGAAAGAGTGTGAGAAGGTATCTCATGTACCACGGTGTAACCATGAGGGTCATAATGACCCAAAGTTCTTGACCATCACTCAGACTTTCTCCTTTTTGTTCACAGGAAGAGATTTCCGAGTTGTTGCTGCCTCTAAACGGGCATTTTCTATGGACGTGAGGTCTGAGGTAGAAGAGAGCTGTTTGGGGCGGGGCCGTGTGGCCCAGCTAATGAAAACGTTCAGTGTGTGTAGTGAGGCCCCGCCCCATGCCAACAAACCTCCAATCCCAGAAATGCCTAGCCATCTGAGGCCACGCCCCTTACCCTCCCTCAGGTAATCAACAAGGGACCAACCCCTGCACTGCACCCAGACCCTCTTCTGGACGCTGAAGGACACCTGAGGTCTTCTTCATTTGCTGCATTGAGGGGTGTAGCTGTTAGCTTCTCTCAGGAACTGAAATTCGTTATATACCAAACAAATGCAACAGGGTAGATTTGTTTTGCAGTCTTGTATTTTTTTGTATTAGTTTGTATGCTGTATGAATATGTTTTCAAATTTTTCACCAGGAATGAAACCCAAGTCATTTTGCCCCATCAGTCTTTACACACTTTCAGCTGTACTGTTGATCTGACTGTATCACTGAAATGATGTTTTCAGACGAAAACATCAAATCTTTATCAGCGGTATGAGACTCTAAAGCTGGTGAACCTCCATCATTTACATCATCAGTTCACTGTTGTTTCTCAGGACAGCAGGAGCATGTATGAGACCTGCTGGTTTTCTTCTCCTGACCCGAACAGAACCTGAACCTAAGCTGTTAACTGTTAAATTGTCATTATGCATCTAGTCTCATTTCATTATATTCTTACAATCCTGTTAACATTGTTCATCTTTGGTACTGAGGTCATTGGACAGCAGGCACCTTTCATGAGTTCTTCATGTAATGCTTGTGTTTGTTCTGTGTTTTTTATGTTCTGGAGGAGTTTGTATAATGACTTTGTATGGGCTCATCCACACATTCAGGATGAGAGCGCAGTATTTCCTCTGTAATAAAGCCATCAAATCCCTTCACACTCTGCAAACAATTTTCTCTTCTGTGGCTTGACACGCTTCACACTGAGTTTATGTTCAACATGTGCACATAATGGGTTTTAGGAGTCATCTGAGGTCAGCGCACACATCACTTCCTCTCTAATGCATTCTGATTTCAATATATGATGGTTTTTCTGTTATAAATCACAATGGTTCTGACAGCACTTATAGATCATACAGATGTAAACATGGTGTACATCAAGAGCTCTCCAGCTGTGTTTGACAGTGGGGCTGTAATCTGTAGCATGAAAATTCATATCATAATTAGAATTAAAAATCATAGTTAGAAGGTTTACGTATTTGTATTGTATCCATGTGTAAACACATGTTGTCCTTCTGTTTCGGCAATTAATTGTTCAGGTTTATGAACTAATGAATACACTGAAAGCAGTGGAAAGTGGGGGAAGATGAGACGTTTCTCTCTCTGTCTCTTTCTCCTAACACCACAGATGGAAGAAGGCAAAATCAAGAAACAGAGGCAAGGAGGTAAAGCACGGCATTATGGGGCTTCCCCTCCCCCTTCTTCTACCACACAGAGGAGAATAAAAGAGTCATGGGCCATGTGATAGGGAGAGCATGCAGGCACAGCTCGGGCCCCAGGAGGAGAGAACAGGGTCTGCTGTGTGATTAATCTGAGGGCAGGATTACCGCCACAGGCCTGCCGCATTTACTCCCCGCTCACACACACCCACACGGAAAATCTGGGTTGATGGTCAGTTTGTGAGCCAGCGTGGTCACCTGCAGCAGAGGCAGGGTTAGTGGAATAGTGGAGCGAGTGTTTGTTTTTGCCACAGGCGCAGACATGCCTCCGTCACGTGACAGACAGCAGGGAAGCAGTCACAGAGATGTTTGTTTATTGACACGCTATTTAGAAATGGACACTGGATGCTAAACTTGACAGGTTTCAAGAGTAAGACAGAGAACTACAGAGGATGAGCAGACGTGACGGTACAGATTCATCTCTGTGTTAACATAGCAGTTACATTCATTTTACATTCACACTTTTTCCCTGTACTAAACTCAGTTCTACATGTTTTTGTGAGTAAAGATGACTTATAATTAAACTTATAATAATTATTCTTTTCTGATGCATTTCTGTACTTTTTAAACTTTTTGTATGTACAAATATTTGTGCTCTCCACAGGTTGCTGTGATGTAAGGACGCAGCGTCTGGGCATTAGTTGAGACCAGCAGGCAGAGGGTTAAATTCCCGCAGTCCGCACCGCATTAACTGGAAAGGAATGAAGAGTCCAGCGTGTTCTCACCGCAGCTCGAACCCCCCGTCCCCCGCAACCTCCCCAAGCTGTGACCAAATTATTTCCCAGCCTCTAGAGATTTGCCTCACCAGACAAAAATCTGCAGCACAGCCCTGATTCAGTGCACAAACACGCACCAAACGCCTCTGTGCCGCCACTTTGAAGTCATGGGTCTCTTTTTTCACAGGCCTCCGTGAAGACGGCCCCATCTGTTTACACTCGACATATAAATGCTCCCAACTCTGTCTGTGTGTGAGGACCGTTCAAGAGCTTGTTGTTTATTCTCTCCCCTTTATCAAATTTCTGTCTTTTCTGCGGGTTTAGACTTGACCAACATTAATGGCAAAAGCAGATAATAGTTTTTGAAATTGAGGTAGGAAAGTGGACTGGTGGGGTCCACACAGCCCTACCAAACTGCTTAAAAAAACTCAGGTGTATTTATAGTGCATTGTATCCATGGCAACCAAAGAGGTCAGGCAAGCCAGGTCTGTGTTTTAGCCCACTCTGGAGATCAGGAATTCAGGAGGTTCTCTGTTGTGCTGACGGCCACTGACTGACAGGAAAGCAGAACTCTCCGGAGTCCAGAGTGGAGTCTGCAGAGCTGCCGTGGGAATTCTGGGAACAGAGAGTGGGTGGGGAAGATGGTCCAACTGGAGCACGATTACAGAAATGGAAAGAAGCGCAATGCCAACATTAATGAGCTGTTCTGGACTCTGGGGGATCAACTGTAGTGTTTGATTGTGCTTGTTTATGCTAGTTTACGCTGACAAGCCCAATTCAACAAAAGCGTAATCTCCTCAGTGTACACACAAGCCACCACAGCTCTTAACTGGATCTTCACCAACAGTGTCAGAACACAGGTGAAAAGAGTTTGAAGAGAGGAGAAAAGATTTTTATATCAGAACAATCTGGGGTCATTTTGATGTTTACAGATTTTTCATAAAAAGTGATGAACTGTTTGAGGTCATTGGCCAATTATTCATAACAAAAAAAAATCTTTTTTTGTGGTTGTTTTCATCTCAGACAGAAGCTGTTCCAAATCTGCGGGTGGGAACCAGTTGGAGAAGACCAAGAGAGGGAAAGAGAGAACAAGAGTGAGGAAAAAAAGAGAGATCTGGAGGGGGTGCTCTCCAAGAGCAGCACTGCCTAAGCATGTGGACTTCCGGATCCCTCTCGGGATCACGCAGTCAGTGTTGCTTGCAGACGTCCATGGGGTCGGTGGATGATGATGCCTGCCAGGGAGCAGGTGGAGTACAATTGTACAGTTGGACTCCACACTTTCAGTTGAAACAAACTCAGAGAAAAGGGACCTTCTCAACCTACAACTCCTCTTCCCAACATGGTCCTGTAACTTGTATTGACACTCCTGATCTCAAGGGGGCGTTGTCAACATCTGCGACCACACAGCTCACCAACACAGACTCCACCGCCTGTGACCACCACTATAAACATGGTTGCTAGGAAACGTGAGTTGTTGGATGTAGAAGGCTGGTACTGTTGCCAGGAGATGGTAGTGCTGAAATTGAGGGAGTCTCATGGAGTTGGCGTCACCATTGCGACGAGGTCTGGCATTGCTAAGAGATGCCACTGCCAGTAAGGGTTGTGTGTTGCAGAGAGAGAGAGAGAGAGAGAGGGCAGGGACACACACACAAAAGACTCAGGGTGGGGGCCAATAATTGGATCTATACCTATATATGCCCCTAAAAACTACTCCAGCCGACCCCATTCTCCAAATCCCTCCAACCTGCCCCACCCTCCTGCCCTTCATCTCACTGTTATCTCCTCACGGCTCACAAAACATCAGGAAACCTGCAGCACAGACGTGTGCAGATAAATGCATGCCACACACACATGCTGTAACATGTCACACCCTCGCTGGATTTTGACCATTTGATGCTGTTATGTAACATCAGCATCATTCCAAACCCCCGTGATAATTTATTTTCCTCTGTGGACTGTGAAGTCAGATGCTTTGAAGAACATCACTGCTCTGTTCTAAATAATGAAAGTGAATGTGACTCAAACTGAGTGACAAAAACAACTTTTATTAGAAATACAAATGACTTTCAATAAAGAAAATAAATAATACTCAGTCATCTTACATTGCAGTGAGCTGTTAACTGCTGGAGTAACGGTTCTGATCTGTAAAATCATCCAGATCTGTTTGTAAACTGGATCAATCATGTTACTGAAATAATATCAGACTCAAATTGTTTGTTCACAAATCAGATGTTGATTTGTCAAGATATTAACTGAATAGTAATGTAAATTTTCTTCACAAATTTCCACAGCCAGACATACAGATTACATTCAGTGCTTTTTAGATAATGTCCTCACGCTCTCTCCTCTCTTTGTATCTCTTTACTGAAACTGTTCTGCTCTTGTTGTTTTCAGCGAGGTGCTGTCAGAACTGTGTCTGATCTAGCCTGCGGTCGTGTCTGATCAGTGCTGTTGGCTCCTGGGCAGGCAGGCGGGCCCTGCGGCCCGGGATCTCTTCCAGCCTGGGCTGCAGCAAGTCGGACAAAGAAGCTAAGTCTCTCTGGGTGTGTGTGTGTGAGCAGCACTTTAGAAAGACTCTAGTAAACCCACTGTGTTGGTGTTATCCTCACGGCTCAAACACACACCACCAGCTGCTGTCCTCTTCCTGTGCTCTCATTATGGCTCTGTCCTGTACTGCAGGGTAATACAAGGAAGAGGAAAATGTATTTCCCCTTCCTCTTATTTCTCTCTCCCTTAACAATCTAACTGGCCTGAGAGGAGCGATGCGAGTGCACTAGCTCACTCCTGTTGTAATCGTGAAGCTGTACACACTGCTAGCATGAAACATCTGTGTTGATTACAATGGGAGCGATTTGGTTTCAACACTCCACTTGCTTGCAGTGTGAACACACCCACTGTAGCATTCACAGCACATCAAATATCTCTTTGGGCGTCTCTGGTCAGCCCGGCCCTTTTCTCTGTAGCTTCTGCAGGTCAGCGCATTTCTTCATGTGCATTTGCAGTTGCAGGAGTGCATTGTGTGTGTGTGCATTAGTATAAAGTCTGTTGAAGCCGCAGTGTGCAGAGACTCAAGTCTAGAGCCAAGCCAGGAATTGCCAGAGGGAACGCCTGCTGTGGAGAGCGACAGGCGAGCCGGACGTCAGCGGAATATCAACACAGAGCTGCTGCTACACCTGCCCAATCTCCACTTCAGAGAGAGAGAGAGAGAGAGAGAGAGAGAAGGAGGGAGAGAGAAAGGGAGAGAGAAAAAAGTGGGGGAGAGAGAGGAAGAGCAAGAGAGATGGGGGAGCAGGAAATTGCCAGGTCGTTTCCAGACCCACGTCCCTGTCTTGTGCCCAGTTAATCATGGTCGTATCCATGCTGGATACTCCGTCCTTATTAACAGAAGTTTGTGTGTGTGTGTGTTGGTCCACGAAAGTGACCAAGAAACTTCATGTAATGAATCAGAGTCTGTGAGCTGAGTTTGGATAAACTGGTTCACTTTTTTTTTTGTTAATGTTCATAGGCTTGGTTTTTTGAGTTATCTTTTACACTCATTAATGTGTGTGTGTGTGTGTGTGTGTTTACAGGGCTTGTCCGAGTGCTAAAGTCGCTAATACTTGTGAACCTCACATTCTCTCATTATTACCTCCTGTGGTGTGTGCACTCCTGAAAACACACACACAGTCAGGCAGCCGTGCACACATATAGTAAACACCCCCCACACAAACCAGCTTTTGCAGAAATGTTTTTTACTGATTGTTCAGCAGGATGTGTTTTTTGGTTCAGGTTCCCATCATGTTCTTTATATGTTTTTTGTGTGGGTGCTGTAAGATTGCAGTCAGTCAACACTGTGTGTGCATGTGTGTGTCACCTGTGTTTCATTATTTTCAGCCAAATCAGTGGCTCAGCCTGTCGTTTCACATTGGTGAACTTGACACACCGCCCTACAGAACTGCCACGTATTAAACTATTTATATAAATTCATTTGTATATCAGTTTTGCAGATGTCACTTCTATGTCTCACAGAATTGTTGGGTTTATTTGAAAAAAATATCTCGACATACATGTACCTAAAGTAAACTGTGAGTGTGTGTGGTGTAATCACTGCTCTGAGTAAACCTGTGAGTGTGTGTCGCTCAGTTCTGCGTGGAGGACGGGTGCGGTATGAGCAGAGAGACAGCTGTCCTAACAGATGCCAGGAGACAGAACCCCACTGGAGAGGGAGGGGGCGAGCTGGCACTCTCTCACCCCAACGGAAACACCACAGGCTGCAGAGAAGGTGGGTGGGGAGAGACCCTGTGTATGTATG
Source organism: Chromobotia macracanthus (assembly GCA_036877525.1). NCBI lineage: Eukaryota > Metazoa > Chordata > Actinopteri > Cypriniformes > Botiidae > Chromobotia > Chromobotia macracanthus. The sequence goes on from JAZGTH010000064.1 coordinate 7,576,015, forward strand.
TGTGTCTCTCTGTTTTCAGTAAATGTGTCACATTATGTAAGTCAAATAGCTTGCAAATGACGTGTAATGTTGACAAACTGTGATGCTTATTGTAGGAATAAAGAGTGAGGAGACTCAGGAGGCAGAAACAGAACAATGGACGGAGGAAGATGATAATTTAGAATACAGAATTAAAGAATACAGAATGGACTTACAGACTTATTGGAGGAAGCTTCTGTATGATCCCAATGTCCCACGCCCATGCTCCATCCTCATAACCTTTCTGATCTGACATGACATTCTGTGCTTGACAGTAAAACGTTCAGTTTCTGCTTTCTAATGACAGAAGTATTATGATTCTACTCCACACTATTGCTGAGGTATAATCATTCAAATATTCTCATAAACCCTTGTTGACTTTAAAGATTTCAAACTATTGTGCTGTGCGATCGGTTTACATTATTAATATTTAATGTGCACAATGGTCCACAAATCAGTCTAATTAATAAGGAAATTCTAGTTACAGACTCACAATTTCCCACTCAGACACTTTCAGCCTAAAGCTAAACTTTTTAATGGCTTTAAATGGAACATGAAGTGATTTGGGAGAGAGCTGGTTTTTAACAACCTCTCGTCTCAGTTCAATTAAACATGTAGCCCTGCACCCACAGCCATCACCATACCTGCAGTTTCCCGAGTGTTTGTGGACTAATGATGCCAACGGCTGAATACTAATGATAACAAACAAATCCCAGCTGGTATCAGCAAATATTAATAAATATATCAACAAATATACTTCAAACTGCTACTGTATTACTGTATGGACGTGCTGTAAAAAGATTTAATGCATGTTAATATAAACATAAACATTGTTATAGAATTAATTGTTTTTTTAAGTTTTGAGGTGGATGGAGTTTCTTTTGAACCCAGAGACTGTAAACATCAAATGGAGCATCAGTTTAAACTGGACCCAAACCCAGCCATAGGTTACGATGATGTCTGTTATGTTCTGAAGCAGCGTAAGTGTTTTTAAACCGTTAGCAGTGTACAACTGACTTGCAGGTCCAGCTGCAACATCTGCGCAGTAGGAAGTGTTGCCATGGAGAGATAAACTGGAGGGCCAGAGACACTGTCCTGTTCCACACTCACTGCAGCTGCTCTCTCGATGCGTGTCATCGACGTGTGCGTGTCTGAGTGGGTGTGTGGCGCAGAGCAAAAATAGGTTGGCACAAATGAAAAACAAATGGTTTGGGCTTGTTTTCCATTACCGGTATCCAGGTGTCCAGGAGGACTACCAAACCACTAGAGAGACACACTTCTCGTTCACACACACACACTGTATTTCTGAAGGGTGTGTTTCTGTGCTGTCCTTCAACTCTGTGGTCACAGGTCAGTCTCAAGCGTCGTTCCAGTCAGGAAGTAGTGATGACATCATCTCTGCAGCAGCCTCTGGACTTCCTGCCTCAACAGCAGCGGGTTGTTCCATCTGCTGGGAGTCTGTAAAAATGTCCCTCTCAAAGGTACCCTGATATAACCTTGAATATTGCTCTGGGCACTCACACACACAAACGAGAAAGTTCCTACCACTAATACCACCCACTTCCAGGTAGTGAGTCATGAGGGATCAGAAGTGTTCAATGTCTGTTTAAAGCTCTTTCTTCTACCACAAAGTTAATATGAAATCAAAGCAGACCTTAATGCACATTTCAGGTCACATTTTGAGTGAATTTTTATTCAAATCTAACTTGCTCCGCCCCTAAAATCACTTCAGCTTACATCAGTTTTAAGCCCCTCCTCACAACCACTTGTTATACAGTCAATTCCTATTGAAAAAAATAAAAGTGCTCTCATTGGCTATCGCTCTTATTTAAAGTCCAAATGTAAAAATACACTGTAAAATGTCTTCCATTGTGCCAAAATAGCCCTCAGTTTCCTTTTGTACATCTTCACACCACAAATGTCTTCACTCTCTCTCTCTCTCTCTCTCTCGGCCTTGTGCCTGATGCTGCTGTCACCCTCTCTCGCCCCATCATCCCTTCACTCCATTTCACGAGAAGTGAGAGAAGGAGAGAGGGATGAGATGATGAGACAGGAGAGTGAGAGAAGCAGAGTTTACGCATTAACTCAGGGTTTGTTAATAATTAATGTGTCAGGATCTCTCTCTCTCTCTGTGCATCCACGTGGCCTTGAGTCCAGGTGCAGAGCAGAGAGAGTGAAAACATCTGAGCTGATCCATACAGGACAGCACGGTCTCCTCAGCTCACACCGCCACTGATGTCCTGTATTGACATGGTTTGTCTCTTGATAAACTGGTTTCAAACATAAATGCTTTGAATAAATAAATGAAAAATTCAGGCAAAACCATGCAGCTCAAGTCCTACTCCACACCATCTGCATGATCTGGTTTGTTCTGGGAAAGACTTTCCTCTGAATGAACACTGGTGTTCTGACTTTAAAATACTGTTCTTAACAAGATCATGAGGTGTGAGTTTATGTAAGTGATGAAGACTATGATCATGTTTTAATGAAGGCTGGATGGCCACATTGTCCACATCAGTGGCTGTCTACAATGACCAACACCAAAAAATTGTTCACACTGTCATTCAAACTACTTCTGCAAAACTTGATGTTGTGTGTGTGTGTGTGTGTGTGTGTGTGTGTGGGTGGACAGAAGGGTCTGGCGTGACCTGCCACAGACTGAGGAAGCGCAGTGACATAATGAGGCCGGTAAACAAGTGGCCGTCACCCGGTCGTGTGGCACACACTCTCTCTCCATTCTTATCTGTTGGGGTTCAGTTCTGTGTCTCAGCAGGCAAAAGGGAAGAGAGAGATACAGAATGCTCCACAACTGTGAAATATATTCCTCCTTACAAAGAGACCAACATATAGAAAGAAATACAGAATATTCATTTCCAAACGTCACCTGTGAAAAGTTGTTTTTAACCTGGCCTTCATTTACTGTCTTTTAAAGTTGTTTCTGGTAGACAGAGAGTTTATGGGAGTATGGAGAAAGAGAGAATCAGAGTCTCTCAGGGGCCGGTAATTTCCAGAGGAATAGACGCCATTGAAGAAAACAACAGAGATTTGCCTTGGGTCATTTTATAAAACACATGCTCATACATGTACAGACACACACACTCACAGTGATATATGAACACGCCGCACACAAAACACGTTTCATCAGCAGTTCTCAGGGCAAAAGCTCAAAGTGGACACAGAAAGTGACACAAACCCAACATGTGTGTGCGCACATATGTGGCCAGCGTGCTCGTCACAGGCTCTGTTTAAGAAATCTGGGCCGCAGGTCTGTGTTCAGGAGGTCACTGAACTCTACTGTAACTGCTCTCTCTCTAACAGCGTCGCCATCACGAGATCTGGAACATGACGCGCATGACCAGAACACTTACATCTCTTTATGTGTTTTAAATAGTGTGTGTGAGAGAGATAAACAGAAGCATGTTGTAACCAGAGACACAGACTGATAGCAGATCAATACATCAATAGAGTGATATTTACCAATCAATCGCGTTCGTATCAGTTATGAGCATGTTAAGTCAAAAGGCTCAATACACTTTCAGCATAACACCAGGTAAATAGATGACACATAACTGAGGTTAATTTTTTATGAATGAGGTAAGCGTTTATTTGAAGTGCTATAATTAGTCACTATTGTTTAAGCTTTGAACATTTATAATAGACTTTTACCTTCAGTGCTTTATTTAAATTGTGAAAAAATGTTAATAGAACAAATGTTCTATGTATTCTCAATTATTATGAGCTCATAAAAGTTATATGTATAATCTTTATAGAAAAAATGGCAAAATGTGTTTATTAATAGAGTGACTTTAGTATGTCACAGCGCTGGTGTCAACTTCCCAAAATTATTTTATATCAACTACCAAATTAAATTCTCTTCACAAAGACAGATTGACTTGAAATGATATGCAGCACTAAAAATACAAAAACCTGCTAAATTATCCAAGATATTTATAGGTTTTCTTTATCTTCACAGCGATCAATGATCTGGTGTCTGAATCCTGTGTAATATAAACACACCTCAACCATTGATCCTATGAAACATAAACCAGTGCTGAAAGACCTAATGTAACAGAATATCATAAGAACATTTAATTCTTCAAACTACTGGGCCATTTGTGGCTCTCACATTTTAATTATGTGGGAGATTTTTTCACTTTTTGGGTGATTTTTTTTATTTTCAGACATCACAGATTCACGGCTGCTTTTCTAATTTCAGGCTGACACATTTTACTGAGACACTTGTAAAGATTAAACTAGTTTGTCAGGAGGGCCTGATGCTAGCTAACCATAACCAGCAGGTAGAGCAGGCATATGAGAGCTACTGGCCCCACATCGATCCGCAAGCTGTGTGCTGCTATTGACCAGACAAGAGAGAGAACATACAACAGCCAAAATGAAAGAGAAAATAACTTCATACACAAACACATACTAACCTTGTGTGTGGGCAACCAAGTATATGTTTTATAGAGGCTTTGTTTTTGTATGCAGTGGCTCACACATTTAGTCTTATTGGTTAGCATGCACCTCCCAGTTTCTCTTTTGGCTGAATGAGAGCACTTCCTTCCTGCTGTCCTCCACTAATGCAGGTGACAGGAGACCTGCCAAAACACACATGCAGCCCAGATGGTCCCAGACCCCGGTGTCAACGTGGGGCACAGCCCAAAGCATACAACCTCCCCATCTCCCCTACTGTTAGGTCTCTTTCCTCTTCCTGTTTGTCTGGCCATCTAACTCTCTTTCTGTCTTTCTCACCCGTTTTCCTCTCTTTCTTCAATTATACATTTTGCAGTCACAGGTAAGTCATGCAGATGCCAAACTCTGTGTAAATGTCAGCGGGGTGTTGGGCGCTCATAGGTCATGCTGATACAGACGTCCTCATGTCCTCTCTGTCTGTACTGCTGCCTGTATAAAATCATTTTGGATAGTAATCACATTTTGTTCTTCCACCTGCCTCGAACACTCTGCCAGGGGCTCGCTCACAGAAATCAGTGGAAGGCTTCGTTTGTCGCCTGTGACAACAGGTGTAGAGGGACGATTCCTGGAGGAATAGAAGAGATGCTGGAGTGATAATTGGCAAGCAGGACGTTACATGGAACTGCAGCAGCCGTCAGGGAAGAATTCTCTGAAGATGCCTGGGAGGGAGAGAGTGAGAGAGGATGGACAGGGAACGAGGCAGTAATGGAGGTACAGGTTGAGGGGTGCAAACAGAAAGAGCAAGAGAGGTGGGGGTCATTAAACTGGAAACCAGAAACCACATGGGAGGTAGAATTTTAAATGATTCCCCTACAGCAATATCAGTTTAGCAATAGGGCAATCTCGCTCGCACTCTCTCGCTCTCTCTCCCTCTTTCTCCCTCTTTCCATTGGAGATGCGATTAGTTTGGAAGGAGGCTGCCAAGAGCAGAGAGATAGAACGGTGAGGATGCGCCCTCTCACAGTGTGCCTGCCTGCGTCTCACTCTCACAGAAGAACATTTCTTATTCTTCCATTACGTCTGTCGGCCGTCTGCCTGCTCGCGCGTGACCCCCCCCCCCAGATGACACTGACCTAACATCCCGCTGCACCCAACAGCCTAACACAGCAGGAAATGCGTGTGTGTTTGTTTGTTTTTCATTGTGCTGCTCACACTTCGCTATTCTGAGACCTCCTGCCTTACATTCAGCATGAGTCACAGGTGCATTTCACACCAGTGGCCGTGATGGGAAAAACTGAAGACAACGGGAGTGAGAAAGACTGGAGAGAGAGAGAGAGAGAGAGAGAGAGAGAGTCAGGGTACACAAAGCATGTAGCATGTGAAAAGCAGGAGGGACGAGCGTTCAGGGCCAGAGAGTGTGTCGATCGAGGAAAATTGATCGTAATCAACAGCGCCTGCAGAGCAAACAGCTGCCCATCTAAACTCTTTCTCCTTTTTTCTCTTCTGCTCTCAACTATTCCTGAATCCTGCACCAACATCTCCAATCATGTCCTGCAATTCCCTCCTGGGGACAGAGAGAGAGTATGTGTGTGTGTTCACTTTTAAAAAAAACATGTTCGTGTTACATGTTGCTGAAAGATGTAATTAAAACTGCTGCTTTAATGTGAAGATGCACATGGTGAAATCATCTAAAGTCTGTATAGAAATACATCATTTGAGCAGTTAAATCCTTCTTAATGTGTTCAGAGCAAAACACATACAGAGAAATGTTCTGATGTTTTACTGTCATGTTGTTTCGGTTGTGCAGAGGAAAGCAGTATTTTGACACATGTGAGAATGCAGGTATGAAAACAGACACTGAAGTGTAAGTGAAATAATAATGCTCCTGGTCTTATACATCTCACTCCTGGAGGACTTGAGACTGTTCATACTTGTGATTCCATCAGCCAATCAACACTGTCATCAACAATATCATTTCCTGTGCCTCCTGACTGATAAGCAGTGCATTATTGCTATTAATGTAAACAGATTATAACATCTTACAGAATTGTTTGCTCACACTCATTCTCCGTTACACACACTCTCTCTCACACACTCTCTCTCTCTCTCTCTCACACACACACACACACACCCTCTCTCTCACACACACTCTCTCTCTCACACACACACACACACTCTCTCACACACACACACTCTCTCTCTCTCTCACACACACACACACACTCTCTCTCTCACACACACACACTCTCTCTCTCACACACACACACACACACACTCTCTCTCTCTCACACACACACACACACTCTCTCTCACACACACACACTCTCTCTCACACACACACACACACACACTCCCTCTCTCTCTAAAACTGCATAAATGAAATCCTAAATATATCACCCTCCACAGAGACACAAAATACATGTACATGAATTGATATACTTTACATTTGTGATCTTGGAATCAGTCACGGTTTATGCAGTAGGTTTTGATGTTCTAACCGCTCGTGTTTGCCTGTATGAAGCGCAGATCGTCTCCAGCAGGTTATTGGACTCTGCTGGCTGTCAGTGTTGTCTTGGCCGAGGCGGGTGTGAGGAAGCGAGTGTGGGGCTGGAGAACTGTACGCATGTGTTGGATGAGAGGGTGAGTGGATCAACACGGCTGTATGTCTGTGTGGTGCTGATAAGATTCTAGGATTCTCCGACTGTGACAGATCTGCTCAGCACCCTGACCTTACAGTCCACAAACAGAGTAATGTTCATTTGTCCTTTTGGAAACTTCACATTAGTATGAACAGTTTATTTGGTAAAGCTCTATCTATGTCCTCTTTTAACATATAGATTTACATTGACCAAAAGAGAAAAACATCTCAACCCAACACACATACACAAACACACACTGCACCTCTCTGGCTCTCTTCATCTATACCCCCTGTACACACCTCTCTCTCCTCTCTCTCTCTTTCTCTGTGTGTCTGGGAAGCTGCAAGGACGCCGCGGTGCATTAATAATGCAGAGCTCCGGCTTCCTCCCAGCGCAGCGGCCGTGGCATCGGCCCCATCGCTGTCACTGGGAGCATGAGAACTCTCTTTCTCTCTCTATCTGCGTGTGCAGACATTTGCTCACAGAAGCGGGCCTCCACCCAATACTGTCTCATTACAGATCTCTCTCTGATGACTGCAGCAGGACTCCATCCAACTCTCCTGGCTGCAGCCGCTACCTACAGCACGACACACTGCCTTATTCTGTTCACACTCTATACATCACCTCTCCTGCTTAATCTTATATGTATGCACTTTTTCAGCTGAAAGTTTTCACTATCCTTCTGTTTTAATTTTATCCTATTTATGGGCCCAAACTGCAGTGACGTGGCAACCATTATAAAATCTTTATTTAATCACCTGTTTTTTATAAAATACAAAGCATTATTTTTTGAAGACCAAACATTAAAGACTGCATTAAACTAGCTTCACCATCACAGCTAATGTCTGTGTTAACGTTTTCTGCTGAAACATGACGGGTGAGCGGGAAGCTAATAGGATTTAGTTTTGTCACAGCCATGAATCATGATTTGCTACTTGTTAGTCAGTTGCAGGTGGTTTTGGGGAGGGGCATTCTCATTCTAGAGAGCATTTGATTGGATATAAATTTGTGTAGTACAGGAGGAGTCATCAATATTTAGAATAATCTTTTACATTTTTATAGTATATTCGGCAAGCATTAATACTGCGTATACCAGCATACAGATGACCTCTGAGTGAACAGACCGAACTTTTGCCTTCCAAACTTCCAAAATTTGCCACAGCTTTCCCTCCCATTCAGGTTACTGCTGATTAGGTCAGAGACATTGGCTGAGTATCAACAATTTATTGTCTTTTAATTGTGTTTTTACCTTTAAATATTTACTGAAGTTTCTGGACATGTAGATTAAGTTTATCATGGAAGGTGAGCAAAGAAATCAAAGACTCTTGATAAAACATCTTTATCGCATCTCATAACACTGTCTCAATGCTTTTTGTTTTACTGTTTGAACTGAAATCTGGAAGATTCTCAGAACAATTTTATACTGTCAGGTGCTTTTTTATTTGAAAACATGTTTCTGTTTCTTTAAAAACATGCAAATAGACTGACGTCAGAAATGTAAACTGTTGACACAAATACATGCATTTGTTTTATTCACAAAACCAACCCATAATCCAATACAAACATTGCTGCTTTTGTAAAAGATGTAGCTATGGGCAAAATAATGTTCGATGGAACTGAGCGAATGCTTGTGTAGAAATGCTGCAGAGGGATCTGTAAAAATTCAGCCCAGAACACAATAATGTGACACTTCGTAATATAACGTAACATCACAAGACGTAACACATCATTATGAAACGTGATGTCACGTGATATTACGTGACGTGATATGATGCAATAGTGACATTATATAACACAAGGCTGCCAGTACAGTAAAATAAACTAAAATGTTTGAAGCTTTCAGTAGTAACAACCGTACAGACAAAATGGTGATTTTATATTCCCATTACTGTTTCCATTATGCATATTTGTTCTTTCACTTTAATGTTTGTCAAAGACTGCACTGATCAGTTTTCAAAATTATACATTTAAATCAAACTTAAAAAAGGAAACAATCATAAAATATGTTTTCTTTAGGAGCAATGGTCCTAATAGTGCTTTGCCATTAGCCGCTGGTTTTAAAATATAGCTGTAAAATTACATTCTCTGCACAAGAACTGTGTCTTTCCACACGTAAACAACATTAACAGCAAACACAGAAATGCAGGTGATTGTCCATCATTCCTGTTTATCAATGCTCATGTCTAAACCACAGGAAAAACCTGCTGGAAAAGAGACTAAAGGTAGCAGAATGGAAACATATAGGAGGGAATGAAAGTTGCGATAATTATTTTTCATTTGTGTTTAATTTTTGGTTCAGGGAATAAGCATGTGCATCCATTACTCGTTTGATTGTGTCTGTTGCTGCTGCATTGCTCCGTATGTAGAGATGAAGTTTCTCTTGTGTTTCTGTCTGTCAGTGCTGAGATGATTCCAGAGAGAGTTGGCATTGCACTTGAAGGCAGAGCTTTGGGTGGAGGTCAGAGGTCACAGTTCTACTGGAACCATCGGAACGCTGCGCCCGCCGGCAGCATCACCTTACACAAAAACACAGAGACAGAGAAAGAGAAACTCTTTGAGATTTTTTTTGTCAGGGAAAGAATTTTTAATAGCAACTTTATTAACTTTAAGCGAAAAAGAGATTTTATAAATGACACTGTAATGTTACAATGTAATAAATTCAATATTTGTATGTTTTTAAGGTGTATAAATGTCAAAGTGCCTCTGTAGCTCAACTGGTGGACAAGGCACTTGAATGGTCATGGGTTCAACCTCACACATTGTAAAATGTACACCCTGAACTCAGGGTACATCACTCTGGACAACAGCAATGAAAGCACCAAACACACAAGTTCAATTCTACTATCCACAAAAGTATTCTGAAATATACAGTCAGACATACACATGCGCAGACCTTTGTGCTCTTCTCTGCAGACGTGATTCATTTAATTCATGTTCTGTTTCTTTCCTGACAAGTTCCTTCTAACCTCACTGCCAGTCATTGCCCTGACTGCATGTGAAACTCAATATGTCACATTCATTATTTAGTCACCACGCAGTCACGTCCACGCAGTCACCACGAGCCATCATACTGAACACACCAGTAACTCTCTCCTGAAACCTCCATCTCTCTCCATCTCTCTCTCTCTCTCCCTGCAGCACACAGGTGGGTTCTGAGATCAAGTCAGGTGAGAAAAACAAGCAGCGGTATGTTACCGCACTGTAACTGTACTGCAGCACAGAACCTCACACATTCACCAGCGCTGGACTGAGCCATGACTGCAAACACACCCACAGTCACAGGACCACACATGCTCCACCCACATGAATGATATTGTATGGATTGCAAGCAAGCATTTGTGAAGCAGACACACTGCAACTGACACACAGGAATACAGGCCATCAGATTTCAGGTCAGCAGCTGAGTAGATGTTTTCACTACCCATCAGAACATTTTAATCATGGTGTAAATTATGGTAGCAGGAGTATTATTCCCTCTTGGACAGGACACTAAATTCATGAGATCATTTTTCTTTCTTCTGGATGGTGCACAGCCCTGATTTTCTGGCAGATGACCGTTACTTACAGCTAAAACAACAGAACTTAGTTCTAATCAACCTAGTGAACAGTCCACCTGTACAGCTTACGAAACACGGCAAAAATATGCAAAAATAATCAAACTTTAATTTAATCAAAAGACCACATACATTTTAAACATAACAATACATCCAGGTCACTAATCAAATATATGCAAATCTAAATAGATGCTCAAACAATGCAAGCAGCTGACAGCACTGAGTGTGTTACACTGAGAATCTGAGGCTGTGACCTTTGCCTTCTGATGACCTCACTGCCCAATCCTCTTTTAGAAGATGACCCCACCGACCTCTGACCATTCACCCTAAATCTGTTCACACAGTGAACACTGATAAGGGGACGGCTGTGCGTGGCAGCAAATGTTTCCAAGGTCATCGTTCAGGAGGAAAATCTTCATCTATGTATTGATTATGCTATGAATAAGTTAGTGCTGAAACCGAACACTCAGCAGAGTGAAGCACTATATTACTGAACTGTGTGGATGAGAAATGTCACTCCATATCGTAGCTTGTGGTTGATGTTAAATACTAACTAGGAATGTGCAAAACTACATACTTAACTGACTAGCTGTTCAATCTGTTTCTGGTTCACCTGATGTCAACTTGATGCATTTCTTAAGGTGTATTTTAATAAGATGTGTACTTATCTTTTGTTCTACATGCTACAGTAAAGCACACATAAGTAAAAAATAAATAAAAATTAATAAGATCACAACTACATAAACATAAACAGGATTTTTTTATACCACACTGTATAACTAGTTCACATGTGATCGTGTGTGTGTGTGTGTTGGGGTGTCAGGTAGAGTGCAGTGTGACAGCTCTCTCTCTCTCTCTCTCTGTTTCTCTCTCTCTCTCTCTCTCTCTCTCTCCCTGCCTGTCTCTCTCTCTCTCCCTGCCTGTCTCTCTCTCTCTCCCTGCCTGTCTCTCTCTCTCTCTCTCCCTGCCTGTCTCTCTCTCTCTCTCTCTCTCTCTCTCTATCTCTCTCTGCCTGCATATAAAGAAGAGACAATCTCCCTCTTTCCCAGCACTAATAACTCCATTATCTAAAATCAAACCTCTAATGCTGATATCAGTGGATGCATACAAACATACAAACATGTTTTCCACACACTGATGAAAGTCTTGTCAGATTTTATTAACTTCTGGGAGAAATTTGTCCCCAAAACAACATTAAGTAAATTCACACACCAACATGAGTGTGCAAACTCTTTCAGCAGCAGATGCTAACACACACTAGAGTTAACTGTGGAAGAAGATTAAACAAACTGACAACATCTGTTGACACAATACAAGATTGTGCTGAGACACACGCGGATAACAAACTCAGTATTTATAGACACTCACACATGCTAACAGACACTCATTAGTGTGCATTAGTATGGATGAATTATTCAGACAGACAGAGTGATGGGATCAGAGTGCTCTCTTACAGTCCTGTATTTCCATTCATACACAAGCTGCTTAAAATAATTCCCCAATAGTCTCCAATCAGTGACCTGTGTGAGCCCCCCGCAAACACACATTCACACACTCAGTTTTCTTCATCTAAGTGTCACTGAAAATGTTGTGGCTGCTCATGTCCCCATCAGACTTTTTTTACCAGCTTAACCAACAAGATTTCCTTGTTCTACTACATTCACCAGCAAAACCGAGCTGTTCAGCACACTACACTAGTAAAGTTTGAGACTTCTCATTATCTTATCACACACACCAGCAAACAGACTGTGTGATTTATCATTCATCTCTCAGAACCACTGTCAGGACCGGAAGCCGGTTCATTTTTGGTAGACCAACTTGGACTAACTAATGACCAGCTTGGATCAGCTAGAAACTAGTTATCTAGTTCCAAAACACAACTACAGGTACAGTTGGATATTTAGCTAACAAACTGAAATCCTGATTTTTACATTCCCCAATATCCGTCATACCTCAAATTTTAAAGCAGCTTTTGTTTTTTGCTTATGTTAGACTTTTTGTAACTTGTGACTACTGTACACACAACATAGCACCTGAATTACCAGTGTGAATTCACAAACTCACAGCAGAAATATGAATGGATATGTTGTGCTCTGGTTGGTTTTCATAATGTTTCTTCAGATCCATCCAGCAGTAATAACAGCAGGTGCGCTACATCTTAGAGCTTCAGTGTAAATCTATTCCCAACATTGTAGGTGCTCAAATTAACATCTACTTAAGAAACCATTAAACAGCAGCTCTTTATGTTTTAGGCACACTTTAATCACCACAGATTTCCAGAGACACGGGAAACTGAAATCTTTACAGCACAGCATAACACTGCTGTTATTCTAACCAACAGTGATTCCATGATAATTCTGTAAACAGCGAACAAAACAACCAAAGATTTCTTTCAAGATTTTATTTGTGTGGAAGTCATCAAAATGGCCAAAATCTCTCAACACATCAATCTCAAACTCTACCAATACAACCACTGCAGAATTGTACACTGCGTAAGATCTGTCACTGAAACTTTAATCTGAGATCTGCAGGGGTGAGCAGGATATTCAAACATATAGCTATAATGTAGGAAATGATTTGTTTAACTGGGAATTAACTGGATCTTTTAGATTACATAGAGCAGCAGAATGGAGCCATAAACAGAGTCTGTGAAAACAATGCCTGAATATTTGTTTGACTATTAACATTATTTAAGTCACAGCAGCATAAAGGACAGTTGTGTGACATTTTGTTTATGGTTTATAAAGACAAACAGATTTTTTTGGAATAACACACACTGATGATTTTGATGACAGTACCAGCAGTGTGCATTAACAGTGCAGATAGTTTTTTTTTATTTCATGCTGACATGTACATAATCCATACAAAATAATCACATATAAATAAAACAGTATTAATATTTGGGCATTTGTACTATCAAAACAACTTTGGATGACCTCAGAGATCTGCAGCACCATCAGCCCACAGTGATGAGGGAGGGGGCGGAGCTCCCATCACTGACACCCGCTGCTGCAGATGACAGCCAGTGACAGCCAGATGGCTCACGTCAACCATACAAACATAAAAACACCAAAATACACGAACACCTCACGCCAGCCACTGCAGTCTCACAAACATACTGATGGTGGACATTGATGAAACCACCTTCACACGTGTGAATCTTCATCTCACACACAGCTAACAAAACCTGCATGCCACAGAAAAACTGACTGTAATAAACACAGAGAGCTATAAAAAGGGCTTTACCGGGGGCATCACATCTCTGAGGAGTGTCCTGGTAATGTCACAGTGGCAATAAGAGGGAGGACTGATGTGACCCTGCAGCGGGGGGCAGATTAGACCAAACCCACAGTGTTTGTCTGGCTGTTTCTTCCTCCCCCACTACCTCCAGTGCCACCTATCAACTCCTGACCTAACTACCTCAACTCCTGACCTAACACTCAGCAGACGCCATGAAGGTAAAGTGACTGCACATTTTTTCATCTCATCGTAGCGTAATCCTGTTGGTCAAATAGTAACTAACAGAACTCATTCACAACAAACGTACTCGCCACTGTTAAAGCGTCACAGCCTCAGTTCACAGTTCACAGTTACCTCCACTCCTGCAGATGGTTTCTTCTTCAGCTCCTCACACTTACGAAACTTGCAGATCTGGTGACCCGTCTTGCGGTTTCGGCAACTGCTGCACTGCTCGCAGTTAATCCTGCGTCGACAAGGTGGACATATCCCACAGCGTTTTCTTTTCTTCTTCCCGGAGCTGATGGCAGAGGCCAACTCACTTTGTATTGGATACTCTGTCAAACCGGCCATGTGTAGTGCACTGTCAGTGAGGAAGATTCCAGCCGGCGTCATAATGTAGAGTCCCGGATTGAAGGCAAAACCTCCGCCCATGCCGTACGGGAAGTCTGTGTGGCCCCCCACTGTGTCGGCCACCGACGCCCCCTCCAGGTCCACTGCACCCACTTCACCCACAGCCACACCCATTCCCCCTGGCAGCAGCATGTGCTCCATGCCCACCCGCTTAAGTAGCGCAGCTGCCTGGGCAAAGTGCAACAGGCCGTTATGTCCCTCCAGTACTTGCTCCAGGGCCAAGTCCAGCTTGCTCGGCACCAGGGCCGAGGCAGAGGGCTGCAGTGGCTGGGCAGGTTGGGGCTTGGCCGTGTGGCTCTTGGCCTGGCCGTTGTGTTTCAGTCTGGTGTACTGTGAGAGGGTACGAGACCATTTCAGGCTCTTGCTGAGGGGCTCACTGATGATGCCACTGCGACTGCGCCGTTCGATGACAGGGCTGTCCTCATCCTGGTCCGTGTCCTGAGCCTTGGGTGTCCGGCTGCCCTCTGACTGTCCACCGGACATGGTCCAGCCCCAGGGTGTGTGCGTGGGGAGGGGGTCAGGGGCTGGCAATTGAGGAGCCAGGGGGCACTTACAATCCACTCAGTACCCAGATGTGGGTGGAGTCTCTCCTTAACAGGCAAATCGTCCAGCCAATGGCATGCAGATGCCGTCACTCCTCTAGAATTCAGCCGTCATCTGCATCTTTCCACCAGTGACCTGTAAACTAAGACAGAGAGACAGAAAGATGTTTAAGATGTGCTGATGTTTAAAAGTAACCTTGAGAACAAAACAGTGAATGAAAACTGTGAGCTGCAATCTGGGACTTCATTTTATTGAATGCTGTACTGATGTCCTGCTGGGCCTCAGAAATCAATATGTACATTTATCTTCAAACATTTTGTTGAAAGAGTAAAGCAAAGACGAGGGAGACAGAAACAGCAGCACAGGCAGACGTCCTGACTACAAACTCTGTGAATAATAGAGAAACTGCACCATATAATCATGTTTCTATGCAATTAGCACTTTCCCACAGCAGATTTTGCAGGTTTACTTTTCAAAAAAAGATTGGTTTACTGTCTCTGTTAAAGATGTCTAACTCAAAGAAAAGCAGCCAGTACAATATATGCTTCATTACAACAACCAGTAACCTCTTTTATCAAATACAACATATAGTCAAAACATCAGACGTTAATATAACTATATATTAATAAGAAGTTTCAATATTCATTCATATATTTCCTATCAAATCTATCAGAAATCAGACTGTTTTAGCTCTACAATCTACATTAATTTTATAGCTCCAAACTCTTTGTGTATTTCAACAATTGTTTAACTTTTGTGTCCATTTTTATTTCCAAGCAATTTTAAGACATCTGAAGCAAAGGTGAAACTAAAATGAAACACAACCCAGAACTCATCAAATCTCCTGAGCTATGAAAGAGAAACCTCAGCAATTGAAAACGTCAGAATTACCTCAGCAATTTATTCACTTCATATGATCTGTCACTCATGGTGCCAGTGTTAATATCAGACATACTGTATGTATGGGCACATATATGTGACTATACAAAAAATAACCAAGATTAAAGCCCTTATATTTGTACAGTGGTTGACTGACAGTGAATATGTAGTTCTTCACTATTTTATGGAGCAGATCAGGACAGAGTAATGTTTACAATTACATTACAAATGTAATTTAAACGACTTTTAAATGTGGTTTAAATGATCAATGATGTACATATCATGTGGTGAAATATAACACATCATTGATTTGTACCCACTAAAGACCCAGAACATATTGTTTATTAGCTACCCTCCCATCCATCCACACCAGAGACCCCCCCCCCATAAAACCTCTGAGAACAGCTGAGGAGAGCGGCTGGGCTAGTCTGTATCAGGCAAACAAAAACCCGGGAAGGGGGATCTGAGGGCATCTACACACTGTGTTGAAACTGGAAGGCCAGAATTAGTGGGAGGTAAAGCTTCAAAGACAGGAGAGAGCCCCCTCTCTCACCAGCTCAGAGGTCTGCG